>JAVSCE010003869.1:0-169619 GCA_032199065.1 Smutsia gigantea
TGCAGCCACGGCTGCAGAATACTGGGGCAACAGTCACACCTAGAGCATCCCCACAGAATCTACTCCCGATGGGCGGGTTTTTTTGTTTTGTTTTTGTTTGTTTTGTTTCTCTTTTTCTTTTTTCTTTTCTTTTTTCTTTCTTTCTTTCTTTCTTTTTCTTTTCTCTTTTTAAAGTCTTAAAGAGCCCAGCTGACATACGTGGCAACTACCAGCGACTACTTCTATAGCCATGAAAAGACAGAGGAATATGGTCCAGACTAAAATCAACCAGACAACCCCAGAGAGGGAGTGTGAAGGGATGTAAATGCACAGTCTTCCTGAAAAAGAATTCAGAATAAAAGTCATAACCATGCTGATGGATCTACAGAGAAATGTGCAAGAGCTGAGGGAGGAAGTAAGGGAAGTGAGGAAAGACAATGCACTAATCAGACAAGCGATCAACGGGCTTAACAGCAGACTGGATGACATGCAAGAGACTGTTAATGGAATAGAAATTAGAGAACAGGAATACAGAGAAGCTGAGGCAGAGAGAGATAAAAGGATCTCTAGGAATGAAAGAATATGAAGAGAACTGTGTGACCAATCCAAACGGAACAATATTCGTATTATAGGAGTACCAGAGGAAGAAGAGAGAGAAAAAGGGATAGAAAGTGTCTGAAGAAATAATTGCTGAAAACGTTCCCTCACTGGGGAAGGAAATAGTCTCACAGTCCATGGAAGCCCACAGATCCCCCAACACAAGGGACCCAAGGAAGACAACACCAAGACACATAATAATTAAAATGGCAAAGATCAAAGACAAAGACAGAGTATTAAAGGCAGCTAGAGAGAGAAAAAACATCACCTACAAAGGAAAACCCATCAGACTATCATTAGACTTCTCAACAGAAACCTTACAGACCAGAAAAGAATGGCATGATATATTTAACGTTATGAAACAGAAGGCCCTCGAACCAAGAATATTGCATCCAGCACGATTATTATTTAAATATGACGTAGGGATTAAGCAATTTCCAGACAAGCGAAAGTTGAGAGAGTTTGCCTCTCATAAACCACCACTGCAGGATATCTTAAACGGACTTCTCTAGAGGGAAACACCCCTAAGGCTAAAAAGGTGTCACCAGAGAAAATAAAAACATAGCAAAGAAAGCAGACCATCCAAATACTAACTAAAGGCAAAGAATAAAACTCCTAGTATATAAAGAATGGAGGAGGAAGAATAAGAAGGGAGAGAAATAAAGAAACATCAGACGGTGTTTACAATAACTTAACAAGAAAGTTAAGTTACATTGTTAGATAGTAAAGAAACAACCCTTGAACCTTTGGTAACCACGAATCTAAAGCCAGCAATGGCAATAAGTACATATCTATCAATAAGCACCCTAAATGTAATTGGACTGAATGCACCAATCAAAAGACACAGAGTAACAGAATGGATAAAAAAGCAAGACCCATCTATACGCTGCTTACAAGAGACTTACCTCAAACCCAAAGATATACACAGTCTAAAAGTGAAGGGATGGAAAAAGATATTTCATGCAAACAACAAGGAGAAAAAAACAGGTGTTGCAGTACTTGTATCAGACAAAATAGACTTCAAAAAGAAGAAAGTAGCAAGAGATAAAGAAGGACATTACATAATGATAAAGGGGTCAGTCCAACAAGAAGATATAACCATTATAAATATATATGGACCCAACACAGGAGCACCAGCATATGTGAGACAAATACTAACAGAATTAAAGGAGGAAATAGACAGCAATGCATTCATCTTAGGAGACTTCAACACACCACTCACTGCAGAGGACAGATCAACCAGACAGAAAATAAGTAAAGACACAGAGGCACTGAACAACACACTAGAACAGATGGACCTAACAGACATCTACAGAACTCTACACCCAAAAGCAACAGGATACACATTCTTCTCAAGTGCACATGGAACATTTTCCAGAATAGACCACATACTAGGCCACAAAAAGAACCTCAGTAAATTCAAAAATATTGAAATCCTACCAACCAACTTCTCAGATCACAAGGTATAAAACTAGAAATAAATTTTAGAAAGAAATCAAAAAGGCTCACAAATACATGGAGACTTAACAACACTCTCCTAATTAATCAATGGGTTAACGACCAAATCAAAACAGAAATCAAAGAATATATAGAGACTAATGACAACAACAACACAAAGCCACAACATCTGTGGGACGCAGCAAAGGCAGTTCTAAGAGGAAAGTATATTGCAATCCAGGCCTATTGAAAGAAGGAAGAACATTCCCAAATGAATAGTCTAAAGACACAATTACTGAAATTGGAAAAAGAAGAACAAATGAGGCCCAAAGTCACCAGAAGGAGGGACATAATAAAGATTAGAGAAGAAATAAATAAAATTGAGAAGAATAAAACAATAGAAAAAATCAATGAAACCAAGAGCTGGTTCTTTGAAAAAATAAACAAAATAGATAAACCCCTAGCCAGACTTATTAAGAGAAAAAGAGAATCTACACACATAAACAGAATCAGAAATAAGAAAGGAAAAATCATGATGGACCCCACAGAAATAAAAGAATTATAAGAGAATATTATGAGAATCTATATGCTAACAAGTTGGAAAACATAGAAGAAATGGACAACTTCTAAAAAATACAACCTTCCAAGACTGACCAAGCAAGAAACAGAAAAACTAAACAGTCCAGTCACCTGGAACGAAATTGAATCGGTAATCAAAAAACTACCCAAGAACAAAACCCCCGGACCTGAAGGATTCACCTCTGAATTCTACCAGACATATAGAAAAGAAATAACACCCATTCTCCTTAAATTTTTCCAAAAATAGAAGAGGAGGGAATACTTCCAAACTCATTCTATGAAGGCAGCATCACCCTAATACCAAAACCGGGCAAAGACCTCAACTGAAAAGAAAATTACAGACCAATATCCCTGATGAACGTAGATGCAAAAATACTCAACAAAATATTAGCAAACCAAATTCAAAAATACATCAAGAGGATTATACACCATGATCAAGTGGGATTCATCCCAGGGATGCAAGGATGGTACAACATTCGAAAATCCATCAACATCATCCACCACATCAACAAAAAGAACAAAAACAACATGATCATCTCCATAGATGCTGAAAAAGCATTTGACAAAATTCAGCATCCATTCATGATTAAAACTGTCAACAAAATAGGTATGGACGGCAAGTACCTCAACATCATAAAGGCCATATATGACAACCCCACAGCTAACATCATACTTAACAGCGAGAAACTAAAAGCTTTTCATCTAAGGTCGGGAACAAGACCGGGATGCCCACTCTCTCCACTGTTATTCAACATAGTACTGGAGGTCCCAGCCACGGCAATCAGACAAAACAAAGAAATACATCCAGATTGGTAAAGAAGAAGTCAAATTGTCACTATTTGCAGATGACATGATACTGTGCATAAAAAACCCTAAAGACTCCACTTCAAAAGTACTACAACTAATATCTGAATTCAGCAAAGTTGCAGGATACAAAATTAACACACAGAAATCTGTTGCTTTCCTATACACTAACGATGAACTAACAGAAAGAGAAATCAGAAAAACAATTCCATTCACAATTGCATCAAAAAGAATAAAATACCTAGGAATAAACCTAAGGAAGGAAGTGAAAAGACCTGTACTCTGAAAACTACAAGACACTCCTAAGAGAAATTAAAGAGGACTCTAACAAATGGAAATGCATCCCATGCTCTTGGCTAGGAAGAATAAATATTGTCAAAATGGCTATACTACCTAAAGCAATCTACAGATTCAATGCAATCCCTATCAAACTACCAACAGCTTTCTTCAATGAACTGGAACAAATAGTTCTAAAATTCATACGGAACCACAAAAGACCCCGAATAGCCAAAGCAATCCTGAGAAGGAGGAATAAAACAGGGAGAATTACGCTCCCTGACTTCAAGCTCTACTACAATGCCACAGTAATCAAGACAATTTGGTATTGGCACAAGAACAGACCCACAGACCAGTGGAACAGAGTAGAGAATCCAAACATTATCCCAAACATATACAGTCAATTAATATTTTATAAAGGAGCCTTGGATATACAATAGGGAGATGACGGCCTCTTCAGCAGCTGGTGTTGGAAAAACTGGACAGCTGCATGTAAGAGAATGAAACTGGACTACTGTCAAGCGCCATACACAAAGGTAAACTCAAGGTGGATCAAAGACCTGAATGTAAGTCATGAAACCATAAAACTCTTAGAAAAAAAGTAGGCAAAAATCTCTTGGACATAAACATGAGCGATTTCTTCATGAACATATCTCCCCAGGCAAGGGAAATAAAAGCAAAAATGAACAAGTGGGATTATATCAAGCTGAAAAGCTTCTGTACAGGAAAGGACACCATCAGTAGAACAAAAAGAGATCCTACAGTATGGGAGAATATATTCATAAATAACGTATCCGATAGGGGTTGACATACAAAATATATAAAGAACTCACCCACCTTAACAAAAAAAAAGCAAATAATCCAATGAAGAAATGGGCAGAGGACATGAACAGACACCTCTCTAAAGAAGAAATTCAGATGGCCAACAGGCACATGAAAAGATGCTCCACATCGCTAATCATCAGAGAAATGCAGATTAAAACCACAATGAGATATCACCTCACACCAGTGAGGATGGCCAAATCCAAAACACAAACAACAACAAATGTTGGCGAGGATGTGGAGAAAAGGGAACCCTCCTACACCGCTTTTGGGAATGCAAATTAGTTCAACCATTGTGGAAAGCAGTATGGAAGTTCCTCAAAAAACTCAAAATAGAAATACCATTTGACCCAGGAATTCCACTCCTAGGAATTTACCCTAAGAATGCAGCAGCCCAATTTGAAAAAACAGATGCACCCCTATGTTTATTGCAGCACTATTTACAATAGCCAAGAAATGGAAGCAACCTAAGTGTCCATCAGTAGATGAATGGATAAAGAAGATGTGGTACATATACACAATGGAATATTATTCAGCCATAAGAAGAAAACAAATCCTACCATTTGCAACAACATGGATGGAGCTAGAGGTATTATGCTCAGTGAAATAAGCCAAGCCGAAAAAGACAAGTATCAAATGATTTCACTCATATGTGGAGTATAAGAACAAAGAAAAAAACTGAAGGAACAAAACAGCAGCAGACTCACAGAACCCAAGAATGGACTAATAGTTACCAAAATGAAAGGGACTGGGGAAGATGGGTGGGAAGGGAGGGATGAGAGGGAAAAAGGGGCATTACGATTAGCAGATGTAATGTTGGGGGGGTACGGGGAGGGCTGTACAACTCAGAGAAGACACGTAGTGATTCTATAGCATCTCACTACGCTGATGGACAGTGACTGTAATGGGGTTGGTGGGGGGGACCTGATGAAGGGGGTAGTTTAATAACCATAATATTGCACATGTAATTGTAGATTAATGATACCAAAATAAATTATACAAAAAAATTAATACATAAAATAAAATAAATCACCAAAAAATAGCTACTAAAATATAGCATAAGCATGTATATATGCATATGTATAATCTAAAATATTATACAAATTCAAAGTTAAAAGGTGGCAAGAGATAATCACTAAGAAAAAAATAGCTCTTGAGGCAAAATCAGAAAAAATAAAGAAGAAATCTTAAAATCCCAAGAAATACAGTGACAAAAGTTTGAAATCACCAGGATGTATAGCAATCTTATATTTTCATGCATCTAAAAAAATGATCTCAAAACAGATAAAGCAAAAATTGACAATACTACAAGAAGAAATAGAAAATTCCACTATCATCGTGCGATACTTTAATATATTTTTCTTACTGTTTGGAAGAGAAAACAAGAACGGCCCCTAAACAAAAGAAAGATTCTCAAGCCCACTGAAATTAGGGGAGACACAAGATAAAGCTATAGCAAGATACAGTATTTTCACACCCACTAGTTTGGCAGAGGTTAAATAATTGACCAGTAGGACACAGAGCAACAGGAACTCTTCTCCACTTACAACTGCTTAGAAAAACAATATGGCATGTTTATCCCCTGAATCCAACAATTAAACTTCCAAAAACAGGCCATAGAGACAAACTCTTACACACAGGCATCAGAAGTCTTGCTCATGAAGAGCTATTTCAGCATTTTTCAAAATCTAAAAGCAGAAACAGTAGAAAGGATAAACAATAGTATAAACAAAGGAACTTTTTAAAGCAATGAAAACAAATGAAACAATAAAAACACAGCAAACAACCAATGAAGGAATCTCAAAAATATAACAGAGAGTAAAAGATGCAGATCTCTGAAGATTACGGGGATTATGTTTCCATTTAATGTTGAAAGCAAGCAGAACTAAAGAGTATGGAAGAGTGTGGGTGTGCGTGTGCACGTGTTCGCTGCGATCCAGCACAGCGCTGGCACTGAGCTGACTAATCAAGTCAACTAACAACCCAGGAAGATCAGGACACCGGAAACGGCAGTCCCGACGTACGACAAGGGCTGGCACACCCCAGCTCCAGGACATTTTTCAGTCTTCTACAAGTGCCCCAGGTAATGAATGTAAGAAGTAATGAATCTGAAAGGAATCTGAAGTCCAAAGAAAAAATCAAAGCTCCGAGAGAGAAATAGTGTAGAAGCTGCAGCCTGAGAAACAAAAACTGTAAGGTGTTGGGAAATCCCCAGGATTCATTACATTCTGCCCCTCAGATCCCCAATTACTCCTCATGATCAAATACCAACTCCTTAGCATTCTGAATTCAATCCTCCTTACCTACTTTTACTCTCCAAATCCACTCTTTCCCCATTCCTCGTTTTTGTTACTACTGTTGCCTCTCTACAAATCTTTGTGTTGCATCTCATAGTGTCAAGACCCTACTGATACATAGGGAGAATCAGAGACAGAGATCCAATCATTGTATTTGCATGACACCTGCTACACCTCCTGGCAGACATGACAATCAAGACTTAAATAACGACAGAGGCAGATATTCATGTTCCTGAACAACAAGAGGAGAAATAAAGACTAAGTCACCCCATCCCCACTCCTTGGAGAAGTGCCCAGATGGGAACAGTGCGTGCTCTGAGGCAGGAAAGGTAAGGTGTACGGGCTGCCTGACGCTAAGATCCAATGGCTCGGCTACCCCAGACCTTTCACATTTAATTGAAAATTGAATATATATACTAGCCAATCCGTTTATAACTTTAAGGGAAGATGTGGAAATGCTAATGACCTTCTCGGCATCAGAGAGGAACAGCAGTGATGTCTGTAACAGAAAATGACATGAAGCAACCCACCGAGGCAGCAGCTACAGAAATGTGGATTGGGGTCACCCAGGGGCGGGTGCTGGTGCTTTTCTCAGCAAAGGCAAATAGACTTCAACACCTGTTTCTATTAATAGTCATCAGCTATGCAGGCAGAGGAGGCTAATAAATGCAGGGAAGGTAGGCTTCATCTGCAACTCGGAATATACTAGTTAGACAGGAAGCTGCCAAAGAACAAAGGCTGAAAAGAAGTGGCCACCACCTACTGTTTCTCCACCTCCTTTGTGTACAGAGCCAGTGGTTTCATTGTTTATGAAAACTGCACAGGCTGAAGTGTCAGGAATGAAATGCAGTTGCCAGCTCTTCACCCAAGGATTACTCCACTGTTTTAAAAATTCAGTTTAACTTCAGAAGAGCCTCTGCTCATCAGAGAGACAGAGTGTGAGGCAGCTGTGCTGTTAACTTGTAACCTGTGGTCTGATCCCACTCTCTCTCTGCAGCGACCAGAAAGTTGCCTGTAATCTCTACCATCCAGCCCTCTCAGCTTGGGCCTGCTCAGTCAATGGGAAGAGCCTCACGGGAGCAGAAGCAGTAGGGGATGGACATAGGCTGAAGAGAGAGCACTGATGTAATAAGGACATAAGCTTGGTGTGTTGCAGTCTACCACCGGGCAACTACCTGTGAGCTCTCTCCAAATAATAGACATTGAACACTTATCTTACTCCCTGATCATAATCATCAGTCAAGCCCACATTAGCTCACAGAGTTACGGCATGACAGAGTTACGGCATGTTAAATAACATTACCACTGCCAGATTATTAGGACTAGTCATCGTCATGTCCCAGTTGGTCTAAGTGCTGCTTGGGTGTTGGCTGTAACATCTATTGGTTGCAACTGAATTCTCTTTGGGAAATCTCATGTTTCTGGAGTGTGTAGAGGATTCAGTGTGTCATTCAATTTAAGGAAACTGATCTCTGAATATGAAGTTGCTCCAAGAACTATATTTGAATATATTACTTTCATTTGTGTCATTCACCTGCTCCAAAACCAGCTCAAAAATAAATGATCAAGTTCCAAATTTTTTCTTCATAGGCCATATGTTTCAATAGCAGCTAATGGAAAATTGAAGCAAAGAACTGTTGTTAAAATACCTGTTTCTGAGAATGTAAAGAAGAGGATTACAAATTACCTTTGTTGAATATGAAAAATAAAGGGGAATGTTGGTGGTGTTTGCATATTAACTGCCAGAATATGTAAGTGAATGTTATGCTTATTTAATATCTTGTAACCATAAAATTGATTTTGTCTACATCTATTTACTAAAAGGAAAAAAATGGCAATATTTAACAGTTACAGGGGCGGTTGGCTTCTAACCTAAGACTATGGCTGTTTGTTATCAGAAACTGTATTTGTTAAAAAAACTTAAATTTTTTTGTTTAGACAATGTTTGTCATGGGAAACTTTTCTCACCAACCTTGAGATATTAATCCACTCACTACAATTTCACTGATCTAGTTGTAATTTACTTAGTCAATGTAAAAGACTAGAAAGATGCTACTGGAATTTAAAATATTTGTAAAGGAAATCAACTACCAGGGCGTGGCATGAGGAGCATAGACCCTCATGTGAGATAACTATTCAGCTACTATAATTTAATCTCCACAAATTGTCCTAAGAGAACACAACAAATGGAAAACAACTATTCAAGAAAATAATCAATTAAATTCAACTAAATCACAGTAAAAATATCAAGAGCCAAGGCATTTGAGCCTTACATATCCATCATCCCCACCCCACCCCAGCCCAACCTCCAGAGCAGAACAATGGAAGCTCTACTGCAGCCAAGTGCAGCCAAGAACACCAGGATCATTCTCTACCTAGCTGCCAGTCAAGAATGGATAGAACTGAAAGACATACAGAGAACACTCACATAATAAAAGCAGAATACATATTCTTCTCTAGTGTGTATGGGACATGCTCAAGGAGAGACCACATGCCAGGCCACAAGCAAGCCTCAATAAATTTACAGGATCAAAATTAAACAAAGTATATTTTTTTACTACAATGGAATAAAGTTAGAACTAAGTAACAGAAGGAATTTGGACAGTTTATACCTATGCAGAAAGTAAATAAAACACTGTGAAATAACCAATGGTCAAAAGAGAGACTACAAGAGAAATTACAAAATATTCTGAGATGAATAAAAACAAGAACATGACATATCAAAACTTATGGGATGCAGTTAAAGAAGTGTCTAGAAAGAACCTTGTAGCTATAGATTCCTGTATTAAGAAAGGAGAAAAAATTCAAATCAATAACCTAACCTTCCACCTTAAGAAACTGATAAAAGAACAAACAAAACTGAAAGCAAACTGAGGGAAGAAAATACGAAAGATAATAAATAACTATTCAATATCATAGTGGAAATAAATTAAATAGATAATAGAAAAACAATACAGGAAGCCAACAAAAGTAACAACTGATTCTTTGAAAAGGTCAACAAACCTTTGATTAGAGTGACCAACAAAAAAAAGAGAGAAGATGCAAATTATAAAATCAGGAAGAAAAGACAGGCCATTACTACCAACCTTACAAAAACAAAATAAAAAAGATTATAAGGGATTAATATAAACCAATGCATGACAATAAATGAGATAACTAATGAATGGGTAAATTCCTAGAAAACACAAATTACCAAAACTAGATGAAGAAGAAATAGGAATATAAATAGATGTATAACAACTAGAAACTGAAATAGTAATTTTCAAATCTCCCGCAAAGATAATACCATTCCCAGATGACTTCACTGGTGAACTCTACTGGGTGTTTAAAGAAGAATACCAATTTCTCAAAAAATAGAAGACAAGGGAGCACTTTCCAACTCATTCTATGAGGTTAGCAGTTATGTAATACCAAAACCAGACAAAGACATCACAAGAAACTAGACTTATATCTCTTATGAATATAGATGCAAAAACCCTCAACAAAATACTAGCAGACTGAATCCAGCCACATATTAAAGAGTCTTATATCCCATAACCAAGGAATTTATCCAAGGAATGCAAAGTTGTTTTAACATGAAAATCATTCAATGTAATACACCACATTAATAGCATGAAGGACAAAAACCATAGTCATCTCAACAGAGAAAAATCATTTGACAAAATCCAACACCCTTTCATCTGAAAAACAAACAATAATATCGCTCGACAAACTAGGAACAGACTGGAGCTTCCTCAATCTCATAAAGGACATTGATGAAACCCAACAGCTAATGTGATTCTTACTAGTGGAAGACAGGATGTTTTCTCCCTAAAGTCAGGGACAAGGATGCCTATTCTTGCCAAACAGGCTGTGCTTCTCCCCAGCATGCACCCTGCTCATGCTACTCCTCTGTGTAGGATACCCACTTGGGCCAGTCATCCTCCAAGTTCCATCCCCTCTTTACAACTTTCTCTGATTTCCAGCCCAAACAGATTTCTTTGTCCTCCAGGTTCATGGCCCACAGTGGCAGTACCAATTAATTATAAGCTACCTTGTGATAGCTTTTTTTTTGCTGCCTAGTATAATTTAATTAATTTATTGTCACTACAGCTTCAAGATGTATGACCTACCTCCCCATCATTTTAAATTCCTTGAGAATATTGCTTTCTTTTCCATTATGTCTCTCATATGTTCTAGACCAAGGTAATAGAAAAGTCTCCAGTTAAATATTTTCACAAAATTATTTCCAGAGCATCTATCCCAGGAAGAGAAAAGGATTCACAGTTGGGAGGATTCTGCTATTGCTCTGGCTTCTTCTGCTGTAATACAGAAGCACGATGTGTAAAACTATTAAACTCCCCAAACTCAGGAATCTTCTCTAAATATACCCAGGTTGTGGGAAATATACTCAGGCCTAAGAAACAAAGTCACATGGTGAGCACTCCCCTGGAAGAGTCATACAATAGCGTGGATTCTGATTCTCTGATGCAAAGTGAAGACATGCCCCTATAACTTAATATGACATTGTGCACTTGTCAATAAAGTCTATTCTTCGCACAAGTCTGTGTTGCCTGTGGACCCCTAGACTTTAGGAAATCACTTTACCCAATGCATGCAACAGAGGTACCAGTGAGAGGCACCAGAGAACCACAGGGCTTTTGCCTCAGCACCCAGCTGTGCAGTGCATGGCGTCTCCACGGCAAAGTCTGCAGCAGCCTATTCCTCCAGTCCCTGGCGGAGTCATCCAGAAGCACTTTCAAACAGCTGCTAGAAAAAATCATGATCACCAAGGGTGTCTTCCTATGTGTGAAACTAATTTGAAAATAAGCAAATTCAAAGGACTTTGATAAGGTTTACTCACATATCAAATTAGTCCTGTAGGAAGAAAAAAATGCTCAAACCCAGATAAGGATTCAGTGAATTTAAACTAGGAGAAAAGAACCATTCATCGCTAAGAGAGGAGCAGAACGGCCCTAGGTAACAACAGTTCCTCACAGGAGCCCAGTGGACCATGGCCATCAGTTCCCTGAGGCCACCTGGGCGGCTGCAGTGCGTGCAGTAGGCCCACACGAATCGCTGCATTTTTCCACGGCACTGCCAGTTTCTCTCTGGGTGCCCCGTGCAAAAGAATGGCTAATAGAGTCACCTGCCTATTCATGGGCAAGAGCTTGAACGGACAGGAAAGGCTTTCCTGGAGAGACTTACCTAAGTCTGTCTCTGATGGGTGAGCTATAGACAGAGTGGATTTTTTAGTGTGAAAACAGCTTTGAGTTCATTTCTCTGCGAAACACTATGTATTAACCAACACAACCTCTATTATTTTACTTTGCCCACTTTCCCTATAGAGGCT
Source organism: Smutsia gigantea (assembly GCA_032199065.1). Lineage (NCBI taxonomy): Eukaryota > Metazoa > Chordata > Mammalia > Pholidota > Manidae > Smutsia > Smutsia gigantea. The sequence continues at coordinate 12,124 of JAVSCE010003869.1, forward strand.
AAAGGAGCTAAATGCTGTACCCTCACACTGTTCTGGCCAGTGCAGTGTAAGGGAAGGTCTTCAGAACCTACAAAGGGTTTTCTTTCTTAATAAAAGAATCATCCCTGGCTGGTGCCACCCATTCTATCCCTCCTGCATTGGAAAGGGATGTCACCACGACGAAAAGGTCCCAAGAATTGTAGAGAAAACAACTCTGATATCACTGAACCACTGAAACAACCCATGCACCCACTGACTTCCGGCTTTCCCATTCTGAGACAAAAATAAATGTCTTTTATTAACCCACTGTTGGTTGAGATTCCTACTTGTTGCACGGTGAAGGCATTGTAACTGATTCTGCCATATCAGGATAGAGAGGAGGCAGAGCTTACGATTTTGACAAGAGACTCTGAGGCTTCATAAAGAAGAATGTGGAAAGTCTTTGTAGAATTTATGTCACAGGTTTTTATTTCCCATATATAACCACTCTATTAGGCACCACTATTAGGCCCTATTCGAAGTCACTTATACCATGGTTACCCAGAGTCCTGCTTACTACCATGCACAGCCCTGAAGCAGAACAGCCCACCTATCCATTCTAACATTGCCCAGAGTCTCAGTGTACAAGTGTAACAACCACCAATCCTCCTTGTTTGTCATTGAGACTCTCAACTTGTAATGGAAAGTCTTTGACAGTGCTCTAAAAATCATTTTCAGCACGGTCAACAAACTGAAAAAAAGTTGGAGTCTATACCACAAAGCAGCACCTGTCTTAGTCCTATGAACAGGTTAAATTTGCAGCCCAATAGCAGTGGATACGAAAGCATGTTCCGCCAAACAGGTGCATCAACATCATCTGGGAGCTTGTTAGAAACGCCAAGTCTGTGGTGCCCAAAGGCAAACTGACTCACACAAGTTTAGGAACTGACGTCCTACAGCACAAGGGCATATCAGGTGACGCGCTCTCTCACCCCTGCTCTCATGTTTTCCTTTTCTTCCCACTTCTTCCCATTTTTGCTTTTTTTTTTCTTCTCTTCTGTTAATGTTACAAATCATCAGACGGCATCCAAATCCAATATTTGGACACATTAAATCCCAAGATGATCACTGACCCCACACTAAGGTTCATGGGAGATTTTCTACTTAGAGATCAGAAATACGTAATCCAAAAGCCCCCCCTCAGGTACTTAACTACAGACTGTCAGACCCAGGTGGGAAGTAGAATGAAAGGTCCCGGTCCAGATCTGTGCCTACCCCTAATACAGAACAATGAACCTGCCTTCATTTAATCCATCCTGAATCCTTCGCCTTCCCTTTCATTTTTCATTCCTTCCCTGTCTTAGTCCATTCGGACTGCGCTAGCAAAAGCACCACAGAGCGGACGGCTTACATAGCAAACGTTTGTTTCTCACAGGTCTGGAGGCTGGGAAATCCAAGATCAAGGCGCTGACAGATCCCATGTCTGGTGAGAGCCTGCTTCCTGGTTCACAGACGGCCATCTTCTCACTGGAGAAGTTGAACAAAACATGTCCTCAAAAGACAGAAGAGGCAAGGCAGCCTCTTAAGAGCCTCTTCTTATAAGGGCACTTATCCCACTCATGAGGGCTGCACCTTCATGACCTAAGAGCCTCCCAAAGACACCCCCCACCTTGTGGGTTAGGAATTCAACATATGAATGCATGGGGATGGCGGGAGAGACACTGAATCCACAACACTCTCTTCCTCTCTCTTCACCTAGTAATCTATCAGCTCTCACTTCATTTTCAAAGTAGCTCTTACCGTCAACCTTGCCTCAATCTCAAATTATTGTCTTTGCTTCTGCCCAGACCTCACACTGTTTTCATTTCTTTCAGCCAGGAGAACGAAGGCTGAGCTTTGATGAGCTGTGGGTATATATCCTAGAGATTCTGTCTATCTTGTGCTAAAAACAAGGTATTATTATTCCATCCATTTTTAATTGGCCATCACCGCAGTGATAATATGTCCTGTTTGAAGAAGTGAGCTCAGTGTGAACCACCTCCCCATCCCTAGTTCCCTTTTCCTAACCTCTAATTCATGTAAACGTTCACAAGGTTGTGTTTATATGCTCCCTACTGTGCAACCCCTAAGCAGATTTTTCAACAGCTATTCCTCATGTTTTTCACTTGTCTCTTAAAGACTTTGAAAATGTGATTTTGGTTCTATGTTCATTAGAATAACATCTAACACTGCCTCCACCTAGAGGCACAATAGGCTGGGGGGGGAAAACCAAAGCCATGAGACCCCTCAATCTGGGTGCACAATAGAGCTCTCCTCAGTCACAATCACGTGCGCTTAAGTATCTGAAACACAATTTTTTAAAGTGCTGTAAGGACAGACATCTCTTCAGGTGGCAGCTGTTTGAAGGAATACTGAAGGGTGCGATGGAAATGATGTCTGTATGTGTCTGTGTACTAGTAGTCTATGAACAAAGCTACACTCTCCTGACCTTTGTATCCTCTTTTTTTACTTTGGCCCTGATATTTCTCTATTTCTATTTTCTTACGGTCTTTGAAGCCACCACAACTCCTTTCTGGAATAAAACACATATAAAATCAATGATTTTATTTTAGTCTTAGAAATAGTTGCAATAGTGTATCTATTACTTTTAGGAATAATTAAATAACAGTTGTATAATTTATATAGTGATTTAACTCTCTAAACATTTAATTCATACTTTTTGAAGGAATATTTTTAATAGATGAATTAAAATCTTGAGATATAACTCCCAAGGCCATGCCCTTAGTCATTATTAACAGGTAAAAATAAGAACAGCAGTTCATTAACATTGCTGATTGCACAGGTCCCCTGATGCCAAACCCCCCAGTTTTCTTTATACATATCTCTCTAGTATCACTGAAAGTAACTAAGTTACTGGATTACCCAGAGGAGGAAGAACTAAAGCCTGAGCCTATGCGATGCATCGTTAGTCACTAGCTTATGACAGAACATTCACTTAGTTGCTCAGTTCAGTGTTAACTGTCAAATCACTATGTTGTACACCTGAAACTAATATTGTATTCCAACTATCCCTCAATAAAAAAACAAATAAAATAAATCAACTGATAAATGTACGGTATAACTCACTGGACATGAGTAAAGCATAACTTAATGGTACAGAAAATGCTGTAGAGCTATAGAGCATCATAAACCCTTCCCCAACTCAGTCTTCCAAGGGATTTCATTTTTTATCAACCTAAACAATTTTCCATATATACAATGGAAATCAATGGGAAAATAAAACCCCTGTCCTTGACTTTATTATACTAAGAGATGGGATTCCCATGAGGTTTCTAATTTAATATTTTTGATGCATTATAATTGTTCTAACTAGTCTATTTTTTAAGAGATATTTCATTCTTTCATCTGCAGCTCAACCCAAGTCAATAAATTTCAATTTTCAAGCAAAAAAAATGTATTTACATGAAAAGGTTTCAGATTTTGTGACCTAAGAGAACAGCTCTTGGCCCATAGTAGAGCTCAACAAACTTTTTGTTAAATAAATAAATACAGTGCCCATCCAGGAAATTTCTGGTTTCATCATAAGAAACTGAATTTACAAAGAGAAGTTAACTATTATTTCGGTCTTGACCACATGAAAGGAAAGAACTTAACATGACAGAGGAAAATCAGTATAAGTAAGAGATAAGTTGCTGCCTTTAAAAAGATGAAAAATTAATTAAAACACATATATAAATAATATAAAATGAGAGAATATGAGAGAGGGCCACAAAAACTTACAAACATAGCTTAATGTGGGTTAGAAATGAGAAAGTATTTTATTCAAGTAGGAAAAGTATTTCATGGAAGCTGTTTTACCAGATAGCTGTCCCAAGGGACTGGTGGAATTTGAACAGGTGGAGAAAAAACAAAATGACAGAGGATGCATATGAGTTTTTAAAATGCCAAATAGAAAAAAAAATCAATATCCAAACAAATGCCAGATCAAAAATAAAATGGAGATGAAACCATTTATGTGGCAAATACGGTAAAATAAAATGAAATATTTAGGCACAAGCTAAGCAAAATATATACAAAAACCTATATGAGAAAAATATTTAAAGATTCCTAAAGGACACAGTAGTAGACTTGAACAGACATTCATTCCATTCTTGGATGGGTCATCGTACCTACGTCAATATAAATATAAATCATAAATAAATGCATAAATATAATGTGATCTCAAAACAAAACAACAACCACAGTCTATTTTACTGGCCTGTGATAGGAGTAGGGTACAGTTTGGCAGGTTTGGAACCTTCTGGTCACTGGCTTCAGAGGAAAGTGTCTGTGAATATGACTGAATGGAATTGGCACAAAGAGCCCCAGCCTAAGGAACCCAGTGACCGGCACGCTAGTAGAGAGAGTTGAGTTGCCCGTGGGCCATGTTCACCCTGTCCAGGCCTGCACTGCTTCACCACAAACTTCACTGTAGCAGCCTGTGCCCCCCAGAGAGCCAGAGAGCCAGAGTCCAGCAGCATGAGCGTGTCAGCAAGCAGCAGCCACCTCGGGGGCTTTCCTCTCTTGAAAGGGGAACTCTGGCTTACACTCAAAACGCCCCTCTGAGTTCTCAGTCTGGGAGAAAGGGGTAAGAGAGGGTTAATGCCCACCCTGTAATCCTCTAGGAAGTCTTAAATCAGTTTCAATCTGTTTAAATTGTATATTTGAACCCGTTTTAACATAACACTGGGGAGCGAGGGGATGATGGGAGGCAACCACTGCCTTATGCTGGATTCCCTGGAGAAAGAAACCTCTCCGAGTGGGGTTGCTTCAACGTAGAGTGAGGGCAGCAGAACTGCGCAGAGGGGCAAACTGAGCTGAGATGACAGTCCCACAGAGACTATGGAGCTGCGGTGGGCCGGCAGAGTTGTTCAAATTGAGCCAAGGGGCCTTTGTACCTCTAACTGACCAGTTACGGGGTGGGGTATGTTGGTTCACAAGCCCCTCGAGGTGCTTCTCAAGTGTATTCTGAAACTGGCCCCTGTGTGTGGAGGGCACGTGGACCTCGGAAGGAAGCAGGCCACTCCAGATTAGCACGTGGCGGCAGGTTTAAAAAGCAAAGGAACTTGCTTACGAGGTCCATACCTGCCCACCAGAATCCCAAAAGTTTCTATAGAAACCTTAACTAGGTTCAGTCATGAGACCATCCAGATGGTCTCAACACCACATCACTATCTCAAGCTTGTGTCCTCGGGGCAACCTCCACAAGCAAGGAAAAGAACCCACATTCCGAGGATGAGGATGGGGCGAGGAGCTTCCAACTGCGCAGGTCCTCACAAGGGTCATCCGGAGGTCATGTACTCTCCATGACTCCTCCTGCGGTTGACCACCCGCAGGCAAATCAGCTCCCTCTCACAGGCAGAGGGGTGAGGATCCAAGAGGGCCTCAGGTGGGAGCCACCAGCAGCCAGCGCACCAGGCAGGGATCTGGGAGAATGAATGGCTCATCCCTGAGGGGGCATCTGGGTGGTGCACCACCGCTTCCTTTCCAGCCACACCTGCAAATGGTTTTGAAGCTGCTCTTGCTACTTCCATGTGTCTGCCCAATTTCATCATCAAAATCATGAAATTAATGTGTCTGCACATCTCTGTATCTTCCACAAATTTTAACACAGTGATCTGCACATATTAGATACTCAATAATTATGTACTGTTATGTTTCTGAGACCGGAGACCAATGGAGTAATCAGATCATTAACAGTGATAGGGAAGCTAGGAGGGGAAGCCAGTTTGAGAAGAAAAGAAGATGAGGGTGGTCCATTCTGGACAAATCTAATTTAAAGTGACAGTGGTGCAGCTTGGTAAATGTGTTTAAAAGGTAGGATAAGAGTTTTGAGGATGCTTCAATGCTACACAACAGAATTTATGACATCTTTTTCTCAGTCCTTAAGTGTAAGAAAAAAGATCTGTGGGTGGAAAGTGGAATAGGAGATAAATATTTCCCCCTTAATATTTTTATAGAAGATACAGTATAGTTAAAATAAGCATCAGGGAAAAATGAAATAAAGGTTGTGACCACAGGGGCTACGGAATAATTCTACTGTATCTGTCTTGGGTTTCAGGCTGCATAAGCAGGCAATAGGTGACATGTGCAAGAATAACCCCAATTTCAGTGCTCCAGGTCCTCACCTATGTAAAGAGCAAAAGTCTCAGCTTTCTTATGTAGGGAGTCCTCTCCCTAAATATTACAAAATTTTCCATATGGTGCCCACATGTATTGTTTAAATGGCCCCTAAGCCTTACAAGGATAGGCCCTTGATGAAAGTATTTTCTCAGTCCAAGGGTGGAGAGGGGACTACAGAAGGTGCTCACGGAGGAAAGAGCTCATCAAACACCATCACGGCGACTACTTACAGCTCAGTGGTCCTCCTGCTTGTCTTCTCTAGTGGCGCCAGCCTAGGGCCTCTGCCCCCCTACAGGTGTTCTTTCAGGACCATGGGCTCCCAGATGTCCGTGGTGTATCGTTCTCTCTAGTTAGCAGAGAGATTCATTCACTTTTGTGTTCACTTCTTCAGAGATTATCTCAGAGTAGAGCTGTTGTTTTTCCTTCCCAGAGCTCACGAGCCCTAACACATTGGGTTTAGCTTCCTTGAGCACCCAGCAAACATTGGTGGGGGCCAGGGGGGACTGTACCTGCACAGGTGACCTCTCAGAGTCCTAGCCAGGTTGTCTTTTCCATACATGTTGAGCCATTGTTCTATCTGTTATTTCGTTGTCTCTTCTTCCTCTTCCCATGGCTTCCTTTGGTCTTTATGGGCATTCAAAGTGTGAATCTCACAGGAAATGTCTCCCATTTGATATGTTGAAATGGACTCTAGTAGTTTCCATGCAGTCGGCAAGTTCAGCTTCAAAACCAAAAGTGCAATCTATTTTCAATACAAAGAGATAATGTTGTCTGAAAGCCTGGGGATAACAGTTAAGCCCACTGAAAATCAATAGAAAGCCCTTTAAAGGCCACCATTCTCTTTCATGACATTTTTCTTACTGCTGAATGTCCTGTACCATCAGACAGCCAGGTAATAGGATTGATTTTTATATAACCCCCGTAGAGGAACATGCAACCATTATAGGGAAGGTGGAAGGGCTAAGGAGAAAAGAGAAAATATATTTCTATGCCTTCTCCCTAGCACAGCTCCACAATTCTTTTGCAGGAAATAACTTGCACACATACAGCATTTGGGAGCAGTGTTTTTAACCCCTGTACCTGAGTGCTGGATATCCAACCCAGATGCCCCATGACCTTACTGGCTTCCCAATTCTGCCTCATTTGCACTGACTGGTGCCCTCTCTTAACCTCTTTGTGGGTATAAACTGAAGAGAAAGATGTCTGCCCATCGTAGGTCAGCAGCATGTTCCAGGCGTATCTCCCACTGAGTCAGTATAATAAAGTAGGGAAGCACTCCAAACATATATAGATTTGAAAATGAGGGTTACCACCTTAAATGAGTTTAAGAAATCATTAAAAATGTCCAAAACAATGATTTTTAATCCTATCCAGGGACAGGCACAATAAAGCATTCCCTCCAGTCAAGCAGACAGCAGAGGAAGGACAGGTGTTCACCTTCCTTCCGGGAGCCTGGCCCTGGGTCAAGTCTATTGAATATGACTCCAGGTACTGCCCTTCTAGAGCTGGCCATGAATTTCCACAACAGACTTTCTGCTTCCACGCAGCTTCCACGTTTAACAGGGAGACCCCTCTGACCATCAATTCCATCTCTCAGATAGTATCTTTATCATGCCGGCTCTGCCATCTAATAGCTGACATCGTTTGCCCATAAGACCTCTCTCTCATGAATAGGTAGTCAAAGTCCATGGTATTCTGATGTCCACACCCATAGGTTGTGATGAAAACATTCATTTGAACAAACAGAAGTGTAAGAAACATTTTTAGGAAGCTAGGAAAGCAGGAGTTTTTAAAAGCTAACATACGAATCCAAAACTAATGTAAGTTATCCTAAGAAAGAAAGAAGAATCATCAGTAAACATAACAAATAACTATTCCTCCAAAGAGTAGCTATGGAAAATGTCTAAAAATAAAAGACATTGATAAATAGTATCTGGGTGATTACCCTACTATCCATGCTGTGGCTGGACATTCAAATTTACATCTCAGTCAGATGAAACGTTCCTGAACTAGTTTGTGAGTTCTTTATCTTCAAGCGACAATCCTCAAGTTAGAAAGAAGTCACCACTTCTTCCTCTGTCTTCCCTCCCTGCTGCTTTTCCTCACCCAGAAATAGCAGAGCCACCTGGGGAAATCAGGAGGACCTCTGCAGGAGGTGGCACCTGGGATGGACTTCAAGATGTTGGTACGATAGAGATGTGAGCTGAAGCAGGAGGAGCTCTAGGGAGATGCTTGGATGTTGGACTGTTGATGTTATATTTAATGAAGGCAAAAAAATAGGCATTAAAAATGTTTGATGATAAGAGGCATAATGAAATTTCTACCAAAAAGCAATTAATTTGGAATTGACATAAACAATGGACTGGAAGAAACTTAAGTTCAAGAGTCCAGTTAGGAGGAGACTGAAACATTCCAGAGAAGAGAGGGAGGAGCTGATATTCTAACAGTGAGACCAGGCAGTGAACAGACAGAAGCTCCAGGCCTTGGCAGTCAAAGGGACGTGTGGGAAAGAGAAAGGGCAAAGCCAGTGACCGTGATGTCAGTGACAATGGCTGAGCTGAGCCTGCAGTGCCATTAACAGGAACAGCAAGGTCAGGCGGAACGTCATTTAAGGGAGCTGGAGAGAAATGGGGGCAGAATTTCCATTTTGAAAGTGTTGACTTTAAATGTGTTTCCTGGCATATAGATAAATCAGGCAGATGTTGAAATGTGAGCCTGGAGTTCGGGAGAAAGGTGTTCAATCAGGGGTAATGAGGTGCATCTATACACAGAGTGTAGTTGCAGCCCAGTGAATGGATGAAGTAACTACGGAGAGAATGTAGAAGAAAAAGGGAAAGGGAGAAAGGTAGGGAAGGGAAGAGAACACTAAGAGGGCAAACCTAGAGAATGACGGTACTTACAAGTGTCTAGGCAAATCTCCCTGCCTTTATTACGTCGCCTAGAGGCTGCTTAAAGGCGACTGTCCTGCTGACAGCTGGAATCCCAGTACCTCCCACAGTGTCAAGAGACATTCAATAGATACCACTGAATAAACAGATGAAGTTAAAGGGGAAAAACATAAAAAGGGAGAGATCCAAAAGAAATCAAGTAAGCCAATGTCTCTATAAGCAAGGAAAAAAGAACGTGAAAGATGAAGCTATCTGCTATATCATTCCCTACATCAAAATCAGAAAAAATGGGGACTGAGAGAAGGCTCCTTGACATGGCGATCTGGAGCTCATTCAGACTCTCAAAGAAGAGGTTCAGTAGACTTCAGTCAGGTGATCTGGGTAGAGACCGCACTGCAATGGGTTAACTGGGAACCAAGAGTTTAAGGAAAGAAGGACAGGTAAGTGCTAGACCCTAGTCTTTAAAGAACGTCAGCCTTAGCAACGAGGGAAGATAGGGTTGGGCAGAGTCACGGAGTCAAGGGAAATTATTGCTTTAAGGCAGAATTTCCTAAAAGGCATCTACACATCTTAATAAACATTACAGAAGAAAGAAAACAAAAGAGAAAAGGTGGATTTTATAGTAAAACAATTTGGGGAGTTAGAAAACATTTCTTTATTGCTGAATTTCTGAGTTTTTAACAAACTACGTTTCTAAATATTCAAAAGGGAGATGATAGTATATAGGATGACTCAAAGTTATTGGACAAAATGATTTTTCCACTGACTACCTCCCAAAACTAGTGTTAGGAGGACAGACTTTGGAAAATACGGCTTGAGGAGAGAGGAGATAATTTTATAAGCCAAGGAATAAGGGGAAGTCAAAAAAAAGAGAGATTAAGGAAGTATTAGATAAAGGGATACCTGATGGGAAAAGGTGCCAGAAATTATAAAAAAACATGATGCAAGTGAACAGATGGGTGAGAGAAGGATGTTCTTTCTTCAGCTGTCTGAGTGAACAGGAGTGGGAGAGACTAAAAGATGTCAGCAAAGTTTACATGGAGAAAAGGAAATGGAGGTAGGTGGTAGCTTCATTCTTTTCAGTAAACAGGTTAAGTGTGTGGAAAGGACAAAGTGCAGGGCTGACTGAGGAAAAGAGAAACATAAAGCTCCTGGGGTCTGGGAGAGGGTGTCAGGAACAGGGAAAGGCAAAGAAAGGGACGTGGGTAAAATCAGTTTCGAAAATGTGTTTTCTTAGCTGTCCATATTATATATAAACTTTGGCCTAAAATTTTTACTTTAATGGAATTCACTCCACAGATAACACTCAAACAAGTCTGTGGTTATATACACAAGGATATGTGTTACTTGTATAGACAGTAGTAGAAAAAAATTTTAAACACCTGTATATAAATTATTTGAGGGTAGTTAATAAATTAGGCTACATCAAAACAGTAAGTAAGAAGACAATAAGAATGTGCTGACTTGGACAGATATCCAAGACATTTTATTAAGTGACTACATCAATTTATAAAATAATAAGTATAGTATAAACTCATGGGAAAACAGTGTGTGTGTGTGTGTGTGTGTGTGTGTGTGTGTGTGTGTGTGTACAAAAAAATCTGGCAGTTGCACATCAAAATAGGCATTTGTAGGCTATAGGTTTAAAGATACTCAAGCTGGAAAGAAAGGGGAGTTTTTACTTTTAACTGAATGTCCCTCCCTTTGGGTGTTTCCTGTGAGCACATATTACATGTATGATTATTACAGCTTGTTCCTTCTCCCCTGTAGCATGACATTGCCCCCAGGTCCCAAGAATCAGAGAGAACTCTCCTGCTGTGATCAGACCCTCCGAAATCTGAGGGCCTCAGGAATTTGATGAGGGTCCACTTAAATTTGATGACAATTCACTCTGTGGCTTTGGGAAAGTCACCAGCCCTTTCTGGGTCTCTGATCTTCAGTAGATGATCACAGAAATCTCATCCAGCTCTAAGTTTGATTCTAATTTTATGGCAAACAAGACTATAAAAGGCTATGCTGGGTTACAAACCAAACACTAATTTCAGAGGCAAAGCAAGTTTTGGTTTCCAATAGGTAACATAAAGGATTCCTAAAACATCAGTGTGTTTATAAATGAAGTCTCCTCATGCTTGACTAAACACCTGTAAAAATACAGATCTGGAAATTATTTTCACAGAAACACAACTTTCCTTAAATTTATCTTTTATTATTGATCTTCTCTGTGCTCGTTATTTCTCTCTCATTTTTATTTTACTTACTTTCAAAAAGGAATTCATTGTCTTGTATTCACTTTCCAGAAAATCCAATCTCAAAATTTGCTGCTACAACTAGAGTGCAGATGTGTCTTACAACCACAAGGGGTCAGACTACTACATTAATACAAACTAATCCCAACCTGAAAAGTGGTATTAATTGGTTGAGGGCTATGCCAGCTTACTTTCCTGCATAAGAATGGAAGACAGGCCATTTAAATTAAACATCACATAAATAAGATAATGAGCAGGAATGCATTTGACAAGAGAGACTCAGAAAGTTGAAACTATCATATATAATAAATATAATATAATAAAGAAGTTTCATCCTTAATAAAAATTTCAATTATTCACTTGCTCATTCTGGTTGGCAAGATATTACTCCAATCTAAGAGAATTCAGAATGGGGGATTAATTACTGAACTGGGAACATTCTAAGAGAGCAGAAACAACTAAAATTATGAAACTGTCAAGAAAAAAGAAGAAATCCTCATTTTTAAAGGATGGACCACATGATTAGCAGAGGATTGAGATGGATGGCAGAAACATTTTTCTAATGGATTTCAGCCATGATGATAATAAACCTCAATCACTGTACTGCAGTGAAAGCATTCGGGGACATGGGCAGAGGTCAGCCCTGGACTGAGCCTCTGATCTAGTTCCACCTCTGCCACATATTGGCCCTGTGGCCTTGAACAAACAACTTATCTTCTCTTGGTCTCAGCACATCTTCAGAATGAAGAAGATTGTATAATTTACAAAGTTTCTTTAATGACGTTGGTAGATAGAAGAATAAGACAGTAAGGGGAAAATGTACCAAAATTTAAAAAAGGAAGGTGTTAGCTGCCAAGATACATTATCATAAACTTTCATTATTAAAAAATGGAACACACTGAGATCATAGATCATATCCATTGTCAGAGTTAAAATCATAAATGAAAAGTCAAATTTCAATTTATTTACATTTTTAATGACAGAGTATTCTAAGGTAAGCACTCTAAGCTTGTATGTGAAAATACATGCAGATCATTCTCTGGAATGATAAACAAGAGATTAAAAAGTGGTAACCTGTTGGAGGTGGGGTAGAATTGGATGGAGGGAGGGTGGGCATGTTAGGTGGGAAGCCAGAGATAAGCAGGAGGAGAGGTCCGGTGACCACAGATAGAGAAGTTGAGACTACAGATAGCTTCCACCAATGAGAAAATCCCCAGCAGGAGGGGTGAAACCACAGAGACATTCCACAAGCTAGAGCCCAACTGGGTATGCTCCTGGGTGTCCTGAAGTGACCTTTCCTCATTATAAAGTCATTAAAATAAATCTGCATTGCGCTTTAGCTCCCTCTTGGTGGGCAACCAGAGAGAATTCTGGGGAAATGCATGTGCAGGAGAAATTAACTTACATCATTGTCAACCTGTCAATCAACATTTGTTTGCATAACAATACCCATCCTAAAAATACCTTGCAAATCCCATAAAAATGAACTTTCCCCAAATATTCAAGACCTGTCTGACACTAGGTCAGGGCCCACTCTACTACAGAATGTGATAAAACTCGCTTTGTTTTCTTGGCTTTGGCTTCATGTCTCACTCTGCCTGACTTCCCTGCATCACTGAACCAAACTCCTTCCTAACAAGCATAAGAATATAAGATGTGTCTTTATATGCTGTTTTAATATTTTTACCCATGTGAATATATTACTTATTAACATTTTTTAAATTAACTTAAGAACTTCATAGATGGGACAAAAATGTGTATCAATGCAAAAACAACCCAACTAAAAGTAAAAAGCTCTCATGATTGGAATGGAGACTAGGAATGACATAGAGACATCTGTTCCTAATATAAATTGGTAATAAAAGAGTGATATTATGATTTTAAAAGGCCACATCAAATTGACCATGTCAAAAATGGCTGTACCCAAAGGTTCTGACAGTTTTACCAACTGGGCCCCAAACTCTGAGCTGTTTGTTCCTGACCCTCTGTCTGCACAGAGGCACTAAATCAGGCAAGAACCCCTCCATTCCCTTTCTTTACACACACGCAAACATGTTTCCTAGCAAAGTTTTAATGAATATTGACCTATGCAAATAAACAATGGAGAGGATCCATATGCAAACGAGTTCTGCAAATACCTAAACCCTGAATTCCAGGCTTCCTAACATATTGGTTTAATGGAATTTCTATAAAAATTCCAGCAAGATAATTCACTAGTATAGACATGATTATTCTAAAATGTGTATGGAAAGGCAAAGGAACTAGAATAGTAAAACAATTTGAATATGAAGGATAAAGTCAGAGAAATCAGCCTAGTTTGTTTCAACTTACTATATAGATACCATCATCAAGACTGTATCGTATTAATGGGGGTATAGACATATAGGTCAATGGAATAGAATGGAGAACCCAGAAATAGACCCACATAAATATGTCCAATTTATTTTGGACAAAGGTAGAAAAGTCTCTTTGTAGAGGAAAGATAACTCTTTCAAAAAACAGTGCTGGAACAATTGGACACCCATGGGCCAAAAAGATGAGCCTTGACCTAAACTTCACACATTAGACAAAAATTAGGTCAAAACATATTAAAGACTTAACTGAAATGTAAGACTAAAAACTTTCAGAACGAGGAAAAACCATAGGAGAAACTCTTCAGGATCTAGGACTAGGCAAAGCTGTTAAAGTTGACATAAAAATCATGATCCTTAAGAGAAAAACACCGATATACTGGACTTCATCAAAATTAAAATGTGTGCTCTGGGAAGGACCCTATTAAGAAGATAAATAACAAACAAGCTACACATTGGGAGAAAATATTCACAAGCCATGTAACTGACAAAGGACTAGTGTCTCGAATAAATAACTCTCAAAATAAAAAATCCTGTTAGAAAATGGGCAAAAGACATGAACAGACATATTACTGAAGAGGATAGACAGATGGCAAATAAGCACATGAAAACATGTTCAACATCATCAGCCATCAGAAAAATGCACATTAAAACCTCAATAAGATATCATTACCCACCTATCAGAATGGCTCAGATAAAAAACCGTGACACCATCAAACACTGACAAGGATGTAGAGAAACTGGAATACTCACACGCTGTCGGTGAAAATGTAAAATGCTACAGCCCCTCTGGCGAACAGCTTGGCAGTTTTTTAAAAAACGAAACATGCAGCTACCATATGGCCCAGAAATCATACTCTTGGACTTTTAGCCCAGAGAAAAGAAAACTTAGAATCACACAAAAGCTTCTACAAAAATGCTTTTAGCTACTTTATTTATAATAGCCTAAAACGAAGCACAGCTCAAATGTCCTTCAATGGGTGGATAGTTATACAAACTCTGGTATATCCTTATCATGCAATACCACTCAGTAATAAAAAGATTACAGTAATAAATACAACAATTTGAATGCATCTCCAGAGAATCATGCTGAGTATAAAAAGCCAGTCTCAAAAGGTTCCATACCATATGATTCCACTTACAGAACATTCTTGAACTGACAAAATTATAACAGATTAGTGATTGGCAGAACTAAAAGTAGGGTGGGGAAAGCATGGAGAAGGGATCCTTGTGGTGACAAAAATATTCTGTATCTAGACTGCAACAATATCCTGGGTGTCACATTGTACCACAATTCTGCAACTGCTGTAGAATAGTTACCATTGGGAGAAATAACCGAAGGGTACGTAGGATTTCTGTTATTTCTTGCAACTGCATGTGAATCTACAAATATCTCAAAATAAGTGTAGTTTAATAAATATTTTCATGTGTATACACACAAACTATGGCCTCAAGTTCAGTTATAGAAATAAGGACTACAGCAGCTACATACACGTTTTCCTTACTGGCTATATATATAAATATATGTGTGTGTGTGTGTGTATGCTAATTATTAAGCTATTGTCTGTAGGTTCCAAATCTATACTTTTCTCAGCTTAATGTTTCTGGGACTGAGACTCTACAAACCACATTTCCTTTTTTTTAGCTTCTTCCCTCTTAAGTCGCCGAAAGGGGGCAACATAGGGAGACTAAAGGCTGGA
Organism: Smutsia gigantea; assembly: GCA_032199065.1. Lineage (NCBI taxonomy): Eukaryota > Metazoa > Chordata > Mammalia > Pholidota > Manidae > Smutsia > Smutsia gigantea. The sequence goes on from JAVSCE010003869.1 coordinate 27,429, forward strand.
GGAAAATGAAGAGACTTCCTCCTCCTCATTTGCTCCCTGTCGGATTCCTCCCTAGTGCATATCTTTCTGAGCACCACAGGATAACTTGTCTTCTTCACCTAAGAGTAGTTGAGTCCTTCCAACAGCAGCCATTGAATCCAATTTGCATTTTTTCCAACACTTGCAAACTTGCAATACAGTCACTTAGGAACTGGAGTCAGCAAACTTTTGCTGTTAAGGACCAGAGAGTAAATACTGGAGATTTTTCAGGCCATTTGGTCTCTGCAGCAACTCTTCAATTCTGCCACTGTCACAGGATAGCAGCCACAGACAAATATAAATAAATGTGGCAAGTATATTTTATTTATGGACTCTAAAATTTGATTTTCATATCATTTTCATGTGCCACAAAATATATTTTGTAGCAAGTTAAGATGTGCACCCAAAATGATAGGTTGAAGTCCTAATGCCCATACCTGTGGATGTGTTCTCATTTGGAAATACAGTCTTTGCAAGTATAATGAAGTTAAGATGAGGCCATTAGATTGGGCACCAATCCCATATGGCTGCCATCCTTGTGAGAAGAGGAAAACATTATGTAAAGACAGAGACAAATAGGAGAGCACTTTGTAAAGACTGTTAGGTCCCCGCACGGCGAGGACCCCCGAGGACTGACGCCAGCAGCAGAAGCCGGACAGAGGGGAGGCGGGACCCCGCCCGGAGCCTCAGAGGGAGGGCAGCACCGCTGACCACTGGGTTTTGGATTTCTAGCCTTCAGAACTGTGATGAGATAAATTTCTGTTCTTTTAAGCCAACCAGTCTGTGAAATTTTATTATGGGGGCCCTAGGAAAATAATACAATTACTGTTTTCTTTTTAACCATTAAAAATGTAGAAACCATTCTTAACTCACAGGCTATACAAAACAGGCAGTGGTTTGGCCTCTGGGCTGTAGTCTGTAGACCCCTGTCAGTCTCTCCCCAACCCCACGGTGCAGCACCAGACAAGCGGTGCCGCCTAAGGTCTATAAGCTTTGGCTCCACTCCACTACACTCTAGTAATTCCAGCCTCTTTCCCTCTTCCTCATTCTTCAGGGGAGGAAGCTGCTTTCTGTAATTCTGTCATGCCTTACTGTTCTCTCTTTCCCCTTCCATTATCAAGTTGATAACTTTATATCTAGTTGACAATTGTTTGTATTAAGTTCTATTAAAATAACTGTGTGATTTCTGTCTCTTGACTGGACCCGCCCTGGTATGATTTTCTTTTTAAAAAACGCTTCAAGATTTTTTAGGAAGTACACTGACCTTCAAGTTTTTTGGATGTCCTGGTAATTATTAAATTTAATTTTAGATAATTAAGATAACTCTGCAGAGTTGGGATTTCTGACATAAAAATTGCATACTTTGTCACAAACTTTAATTAATAATCATTCTTGCTTAATAGACTTGTTCCTCTGTTTCCAAGTACTTTAGAAGAACTAAGGAATTAATACCATGTTATACTGAAGAAGGAATAAAGCTGCTATGTCATAAAGTTTAATATGCACCAGCAATTCTATCCTAGGTATTTACCCAAGAGAAACAAAAACACATGGTCACAAAAAGACTAGTATAAAATGTTTACAGCAGCATATTCATAACAGCCAAAATCTGGCAACAACCCAGATGTCCATGAACGGGATAATGGATAAACAAATTGAGGTATACCCATATAATGAAATGCTACTGACCAATAAAAAGGAATGAACTACCGATACACAGAATATGGATAAATCTTAATCACATTATGTAGAGCAAAAGAGACAAGACAAAAAGAGTATATATGATTTTGCTTATATGAAGCCTAAGAACAGATAATATTTATGACCATAGAAATCAGAAGAATACTGACTACAAAGAGACAGGAGGGTTTTGGGGGTGATAGAAATATATCCTGATTGGGGTCAGGGTTACAGAGGCTTATACATTTGTCAAAGCTCAGTGATCTGCACTTAACATGTACATTGCATTTTATGTAAATTTTACTTAAAATTTTTAAGAACAAAAAATAATCTCTAATTTTCAGACCTGAAATCCATAGCATAACCTTTGAAATCATAGATTCTAAACCTTTAGAAAACAAGCACCCAACAGTCTTGTTTATGTTACATATATTTTAACATGGTGTGACATATATTTTGACCTAGTATTAGTATTAATTGCATGAACATTTTTCAAGCATGGAAGGATAACAAAGCTTTCAAATGAACCTGAATACTTCAAGTCTGGACTTCCTCCTTCCTTTCCTCTTTCTTTCCCTACTTCCCTCCCCTCCCTCTCTTCCTCCCTCTTTTGCTTTTAAAAGAATTTGAAAAGCCTTCAGAAGCAAATTTATCATAAAATTAATGAGCCTCTACTTCAAATCCCTTCATGGAATGGGCTCCAACAAAGCTCAGGAAGAAACTCTAACAACATGTTCACATAGCCATATGTCTTTGTAAAATTTTGTAAAAAGTAAACATTTAACCATAATGCATTAAAGCCACTGTCTTTCCATTTTGCCTTTTCCCTTGATCACATTTCCCTCTATATCAAGTTTGTAGGAGTGATAGCAAACATTCTGGGGATTCACCTAAGTTGAATTGGGAATATATAAAATTAGGATTTCATGAGGTATATTTATGTCATTTGCACACTTCCTTGTTTACTTAGTTGTTAGCCATCCCATGTAGGAATGACTCCCTTGAATACTTGTACCGCTCATCTTGTCAGTTTACCCTCAACCAAAGATTCGGGGCTAGAGGTCATACTGCAATAGGAGTGTGTCCTGAGGCAGTCAGCACCAGAAGTCTGTGGGTAGTGGAAGAGAAGAGTTTGAAATATATTACCATAGAGGCTGGTCCAAAGCAAGTTCTTCCAATCAACGCATGTGTAAATTTGGCAATAGAAGACTCAATTGTCATCAACTACTCAAAACAGGTTTTTTTGTCAGAAATGTATTTGATAATGCAGTGTATGCAATTATAACTGTACAATTTATCAATTTCTCTTTTCTGGTAAAAATCACTTCATGTATTAAAATCTTTATTCATCATTTATTAGAATTCTTATATTGGCAAAATGCAAACCTATAAAGGTATTAAAAAATATTGAATGTATTTGTGGTGAAGTTTCATGTTTTATGCATTCCAACTATCAGTAGTAACTTTAAATTTTTAAATCAACAAGGCAAAAGAAAGTCCTATTTCTTATTTTGTAATTATTATGTAATTGTTGTCACATAAACAGGTGATCAAAAATACACAGCCAAGGAATTTCGGGAAGATGGCGGTGTGAGCAGGGTGGCGGAAATCTCCTCCCAAAACCATATATATCTTTGAAAATACAGCAAATACAACTATTCCTAAAAGAGAGACCAGAATATACAGGACAGCACATAGCCCATAGCCTGCATCTGCACCTGAGAGGACTTGGCACCCAGCGAGGCGGGTAAGATACAGAGCCGTGTCCGAGCGGAACCCGAGCACTCCCCCACCCCAGCGCACCGGCAGGAGGAGAGGATTCAGAGCCGGGAGGGAGTGGAAATACACCCCGCGAAATAACCAGCCCTGGTGATCTGCCCCGGGAGTGCTGACACACATCGCGTGGTGTATAGGATATTGGAGAGGCAGAAGGTGCAGGTTTTGAGCTGAGAACGCACCTGGGTCCTTGTAGCAGGCTCCCTGGGACAAAAGAAAAGCGCGTGCTTTTTTTTTGGTGGTCTCAAAGAGGCAAGGGCCCAGGATCGTCCCAGCACACTCGGCCCAGCAGGCTGGGAGTGCTGAGGAATTTTGGACCCCTTGGCTGGCGACTGGGAAAAAGTAGCTGCACTGAAACTTTACACAGAGAACAACAGCGGACCAATCGTTTCCGCCCCAGCCAGAGCTACAAAGGGCTCTGCGGAGCTGCGTGGCTGCTGAATAGTGGAGCAACAGCGCTACCTACAGCATCCTTACAGAATCAACTCACGGTGGGCATTTTTTGGTTGTTGTTTTGTTTTTCCTTTCTTTTCTTTTCTTTCTTTTCTTTCTTTCTCTTTTTTCTCTTTTCTTTCTCTTCCTTCTTTTTTTTTAAAGTCTTAAGAGCGCAGCTGACAGACGTGGCACCTACCAGCGACCACTTTTATTGCCATGAAAAGACAGAGAAATATGGTACAGACAAAGCTCACCCAGACCCAGACAACACCAGAGAGGGAGACTGAAGGGATGGAAATGCACAATCTTCCTGAAAAAGAATTCAGAACAAAAGTCATAACCATGCTGATGGATCTACAGAGAAATATGCAAGAGGTGAGGGAGGAAGTGAGGGAAGTCAGGAAAGAGAATGCAGAAATCAGACAAGCGATCAACGGGCTTAGCAGCAGACTGGATGAGATGCAAGAGACTGTTAATGGAATAGAAATCAGAGAACAGGAATACAGAGAAGCTGAGGCAGAGAGAGATAAAAGGATCTCTAAGAATGAAAGAATATGAAGAGAAATGTGTGACCAATGCAAACGGAACAATATTCGCATTATAGGAGTACCAGAGGAAGAAGAGAGAAAGGGATAGAAAGTGTCTTTGAAGAAATAATTGCTGAAAAATTCCCCATGCTGGGGAGGGGAATAGTCATGCAGTCCACGGAAGCCCACAGATCTCCCAACACAACGGACCCAAGGAAGACAACACCAAGACACATAATAAATGGAATCGCAAAGATCAAAGATAAGGACAGAGTATTAAAGGCAGCTAGAGAGAGAAAAAAGATCAGTTACAAAGCAAAACCCATCAGACTATCATCAGACTTCTCAACAGAAACCTTATAGGCCAGAAGAGAATGGCATGATATATTTAATGTAATGAAACAGAAGGGCCTCAAACCAAGAATATTGTATCCAGCACAATTATCATTCAAATATGATGGAGGGATTAAACAATTTCCAAAGAAGCAAAAGCTGAGAAAATTTGCCTCGCATAAACAACCTCTACAGGACATCTTAAAGGAACTGCTCTAGAGGGAAGCATTCCTAAGGCTAAAAAGATGTCACCAGAGAAAATAAAATCATAGCAAAGAAAGCAGACCATCCAAATACTAACTAAAAGCAAAGAATAAAACACCTAGTATATAAAGAATGGAGGAGGAAGAATAAGAAGGGAGAGAAATAAAGAAATATCAGACTGTGTTTACAATAACTTAACAAGAAAGTTAAGTTAGATTGTTAGATAGTAAAGAAGCAACCCTTGAACCTTTGGTAACCACGAATCTAAAGCCAACAATGGCAATAAGTACATATCTATCGATAATCACCCTAAATGTAAATGGACTGAATGCACCAATCAAAAGACACAGAGTAACAGAATGGATAAAAAAGCAAGACCCATCTATATGCTGCCTACAAGAAACTCACCTCAAACCCAAAGATATACACAGACTAAAAGTGAAGGGATGGAAAAGATATTTCATGCAAACAACAAAGAGAAAAAAGCAGGTGTTGCAGTACTTGTATCAGACAAAATAGACTTCAAAACGAAGACAGTAGCAAGAGATAAAGAAGGACATTACATAATGATAAAGGGGTCAATCCAACAAGAAGATATAACCATTATAAATATATATGCACCCAATACAAAAGCGCCAGCATATGTGAAACAAATACTAAGAGAATTAAAGGAGGAAATAGACAGCAATGCAATCATTTTAGGTGACCTGAACACACCACTCACTCCAAAGGACAAATCAACCAGAAAGAAAATAAGTAAAGACACAGAGGCACTGAACAACACACTAGAACAGATGGACCTAACAGACATCTACAGAACTCTACACCCAAAAGCAACAGGATACACATTCTTCTCAAGTGCACATGGAACATTTTCCAGAATAGACCACATACTAGGCCACAAAAAGAACCTCAGTAAAGTCAAAAATACTGAAATTCAACTAACCAATTTCTCAGATCACAAAGGGTTAAAACTTGAAATAAATTTTAGAAAGAAAACAAAAAGGCTCACAAATACATGGAGACTTAACAACAGTCTCCTAATTAATCAATGGATTAACGACCAAATCAAAACAGAAATCAAAGAATATATGGAGACTAATGACAACAACAACACAAAGCCACAACTTCTGTGGGACACAGCAAAGGCAGCTCTAAGAGGAAACTGTACTGCAGTCCAGGCCTATTTAAAGAAGGAAGAACATTCCCAAATGAATATTCTAAAGACACAATTACTGAAATTGGAAAAAGAAGAACAAATGAGGCCCAAAGTCACCAGAAGGACGGACATAATAAAGATTAGAGAAGAAATAAATAAAATTGAGAAGAATAAAACAATAGAAAAAAATCAATGAAACCAAGAGCTGGTTCTTTGAAAAAATAAACAAAATAGATAACCCCCTAGCCAGACTTACTAAGAGAAAAAGAGAATCTACACACATAAACAGAATCAGAAATGAGAAAGGAAAAATCACGACAGACCCCAGAGAAATACAAAGAATTAAAAGAGAATGTTATGAGAATCTATATGCTAGCAAGCTGGAAAACCTAAAAGAAATGGACAACTTCTTAGAAAAATACAACCTTCCAAAACTGACCAAAAAAGAAAAAAACTAAACAGACCAATCACCAGCAACAAAATTGAAGCGGTAATCAAAAAACTACCCAACAACAAAAACCCCAGACCAGATGGATTCACCTCTGAATTCTACCAGACATACAGAGAAGAAATAACACCCATTCTCCTTAAAGTTTTCCAAAAAATAGAAGAGGAGGGAATACTTCCAAACTCATTCTATAAAGCCAGCATCACTCTTATACCAAAACCTGGCAAAGACCTCACCCAAAAAGAAAATTACAGACCAATATCCCTGATGAACGTAGATGCAAAAAATACTCAAAAAAAATATTAGCAAACCAAATTCAAAAATACATAAAGGATCATACACCATGATCAAGTGGGATTCATCCCAGGGATGCAAGGATGATACAACATGCTAAATCCATCAACATCATCCACCACATCAACAAAAAGAACAAAATCCACATGATCATCTCCATAGATGCTGAAAAAGCATTTGACAAAATTCAACATCCATTCATGATTAAAACTCTCAACAAAATGGGTAGAGAGGGCAAGTACCTCAACATCATAAAGGCCATATATGACAAACCCACAGCTAACATTATACTTAACAGCGAGAAGCTGAAAGCTTTTCATCTAAGATGAGGATCAAGACAGGGATGCCCACTCTCTCCACTGTTATTCAACATAGTACTGGAGGTCCTAGCCATGGCAATCAGACAAACAAAGACATACAAGGCATCCAGATTGGTAAAGAAGAAGTCAAATTGTCACTATTTGCAGATGACATGATACTGTACATAAAAAACCCTCAAGACTCCACTCCAAAACTACTAGAACTAATATCTGAATTCAGCAAAGTGGCAGGATACAAAATTAACACACAGAAATCTGTTGCTTTCCTATACACTAACGATGAACTAACAGAAAGAGAAATCATAAAAACAATTCCATTCACAACTGCATCAAGAAGAATAAAACACCTAGGAATAAACCTAAGGAAGGAAGTGAAAGACCTGTACTCTGAAAACTACAAGACACTCCTAAGAGAAATTAAAGGAGACACTAACAAATGGAAATGCATCCCATGCTCTTGGCTAGGTAGAAAAAATATTGTCAAAATGGCTATACTACCTAAACAATCTACAGATTCAATGCAGTCCATATCAAAATACCAACAGCTTTCTTCAATGAACTGGAACAAATAATTCTAAAATTCATATGGAACCACAAAAGACCCCAATAGCCAAAGCAATCCTGAGAAGGAGGAATAAAACAGGGGGAATTACGCTCCCTGACTTCAAGCTCTACTACAAAGCCACAGTAATCAAGACAATATGGTATTGGCATAAAAAGGACCCACAGACCAGTGGAACAGAATAGAAAATCCAAACATTAACCCAAACACATACAGTCAATTAGTATTTGATAAAGGAGGCTTGGATATACAATGGGGAGATGACAGCCTCTTCAGCAGCTGGTGTTGGAAAAACTGGACAGCTACATGTAAGAGAATGAAACTGTATGACTGTCTAACCCCATACACAAAAGTCAACTCATAATGGATCAAAGACATGAATGTAAGTTATGAAACCATAAAACTCTTAGAAAAAAACATAGGGAAAAATTTCTTGGACACAAACATGAGCAACTTCTTTATGAACATATCTCCCCGAGCAAGGGAAACAAAAGCAAAAATGAACAAGTGGGACTATATCAAGCTGAAAAGCTTCTGTGCAACAAAGGACACCATCAGTAGAACAAAAAGACACCCTAAAGTATGGGAGAATATATTCATAAATGACTTATCTGATAAGGGGTTGACATCCAAAATTTATAAAGAACTCATTCACCTCAACAAACATAAAGTAAATAATCCAATTAAGAAATGGGCAGAGGACATGCATAGACACTTCTCCAAAGAAGAAACTCAGATAACCAACAGGCACATAAAAAGATGCTCCACAACACTAATCATCAGAGAAATGCAGATTAAAACCACAATGAGATATCACCTCACACCAGTGAGGATGGCCAACATCCAAAACGCAAACAACAAATGCTGGCGAGGATGTGGAAAAAAGGGAACCCTCCTACACTGCTGGTGGGAATGCAAATTAGTTCAACCATTGTGGAAAGCAGTATGGAGGTTCCTCAAAAAACTCAAAATAGAAATCCCACTCCTAGGAATTTACCTTAAGAATGCAGCAGCCCAGTTTGAAAAGGACATATGCACCCCTATGTTTATCGCAGCACTATTTACAGTAGCCAAGAAATGGAAGCAACCTAAGTGTCCATCAGTAGATGAATGGATAAAGAAGAGGTGGTACATATACACAATGGAATATTATTCAGCCATAAGAAGAAAACAAATCCTACCATTTGCAACAACATGGATGGAGCTAGAGGGTATTATGCTCAGTGAAATAAGCCAAGCCGAAAAAGACAAGTATCAAATGATTTCACTCATATGTGGAGTATAAGAAGAAAGAAAAAACTGAAAGAACAAAATAGCAGCAGACTCAGAGAACCCAAGAACGGACCAACAGTTACCAAAGGGAAAGGGATTGGGGAAGATGGGTGGAAAGGGTGGGACAAGGGGGAAAAGGGGGCATTATGATTAGCAGATGTAATGTTGGGGGGACACGGGGAGGGCTGTACAACTCAGAGAAGACAAGTAGTGACTCTATAGCATCTCACTACGCTGATGGACAGTGAATGTAATGGGGTTGGTGGGGGGGACCTGATGAAGGGGGTAGTTTAATCACCATAATATTGCACATGTAATTGTAGATTAATGATACCAAAATAAACTATGAAAAAAATACACAGCCAAGATAATGTAGAAGAAAAATTCTACTTAGGTTTGACAGGCTATTAATTAATAAAATTGGACTCAGGTTTGTTGACATTTTAGAAATTGAAATTTGTTACTTCTTTTCTCATTCTAAGTAACTGTTCATTTTTAAATTTAAATTAATTAAGTCTACCAAATTTTATAGGCTTCAGGCCCCACCTTCATCCATCCCCAAAAAAATGTTAACAATCTAAAAAGTCAAAAAGAATAAATAAAACTATGCAAATAATGAATTAAAGATGTAGAGGAACAGACAATAAGCTACAGCTCAAAGGAAGGCCAAGTCAGGAAAGAGATAGTTCACTCTCCTCTTCTAAGTAATACTATTTTTCCCTTTATGCCCTTTTTTGGGTCATATATTTCTTCCTTTATGATCTCAAACCCCAGTAACAAGGAACCTTAAAATCTTAAACAGAGTAAGAAAGATGATGAGAAATATATTTTTTATCACCAAATTTTGGTTCCCAAAAGCATCACGACATAAAATAACACATTGAAGGGAACTATTCTTTGATAAAAGACTAAACTTAAACATTTTTCTTCTGCCTAAAAATCATTCCAATGGCATCAACAATGTGAATAATTTAATCTGCTCATAAAATAGCGCCGACCACGGAAGGTACCAAACAGCATGTTTCAGGCTGACTCAATTTAAGATTTCTAGACACCCAAATGGTCAATTTCAAGTTGAGATGTGCCACAACTGCATGGGGCCAGTCACTTTCTTAAATCCAGCCCACGGGTATCATCGGTCCTCTGCTGCATCCAGCCATTTTGGTGTGACTCTTGTTTTTTTGTCACATGTAGCTAACATTCCTTTTGCTTTTGACCTTCACACCACAAGCAAAACAAATAACATATTGCTGTGGTTGTAGGGGTTTTTTTCTTTTAAGAAAATTCCGAAAATAAATTACATATAACCTAAGTGCTCATTAAGAAAGGAATTGAAAGAACTCACACGCCTCAACACCCAAAAAGCAAATAACCCTATTAAAAAAAGAATGGGCGGAGCAGCTGAACAGACACTTCTCCAAAGAAGAAATTCAGATGGCCAACAGGCACATGAAAAGATGCTCCACGTTGCTAATTATCAGGGAAATGCAAATTAACCACAATGAGATATCACCTCACACCAGTGAGGATGACCAACATAGGAAAGACTAGAAACAACAAATGCTGGCGAGGATGCAGAGAAAAGGGAACCCTCCTATACTGCTGGTGGGAATGTAAACTAGTTCAACCATTGTGGAAAGAAGTATGGAGGTTCCTCAAAAAACTAAGAATGGAAATACCATTTGTACCAGAAATTCCACTCCTAGGAATTTACCCTAAGAATGCAGGAGCCCAGTTTCAAAAAGACATATGCACCCCTATGTTTATCACAGCACTATTTACAATAGCCAAGAAATGGACGCAACCTAAGTGTCCATCAGTAGATGAATGGATAAAGAAGAGGTGGTACATATACACAATGGAATACTATTCAGCCATAAAAAAGAAACAAATCCTACCATTTGCAACAATATGGATGAAGCTAGAGGGTATTATGCTCAGTGAAAAAAGTTAGGCAGAGAATGACAAATACCAAATGATTTCCCTCATTTGTGGAGTATAACAATGAAGCAAAACTGAAGGAACAAAACAGTAGTAGACTCACAGAGTCCAAGAAGGGACTAGTGGTTACCAAAGGGGAGGGGTATAGGAGGGCAGGTGGGGAGGGAGGGAGAAAGGGATTGTGGGGTATCATGATTCGTGCACATGGTGTGTGTGGGGTCACGGGGAAACAGTGTAGCACAAAGAAGACAAGTAGTAACTCTGTGGCATCTTACTATACTGATGGACAGTGACTGCAATGGGGTATGGGGGGACTCGATAATAAGGGTGAATGTAGTAACCACATTGTTTTTCTTGTGAAACCTTCATAAGAGTGTATATCAATAATACCTTAATAAAAAATAAATAAAGGTAAGCAGTATATTGTCACATATTTTTTAAATCTTTAAATATGTATAAAGAAATAAAACATGTAAATATTATCAAGTAAACAGAGAAAAGTTCCAGAAAGATCCACCTAAACTGTTGAAGTGTTTAACTGGAATGTTTAAAAGAGACTGAACATAAAAAGATTTGTGTTAAAATTTAATAGTCAGCATATAACCCCCATTTCTAGAAAAATGCTTGATAGAAAGTACTCAATAAATAGCTGTTGAGTGAATCAATGATTAGTAAATAAATTCTATAACTTTAAAAAAGAATTAAATGTATAACAATACAAATAAGTAAAAACAAATAGAAACCTCCCCTTAATTTAAATGCCAATGATGTTCATTCATTCACTCATTCCATAAGTAGTCATTCAGAATCTACAATATTTCAGGCAGGCGGAACCTCAGCCACGTGCAGGGGACCCGGCAGTGTTGGGAGTGGGTGTAGCGGGAACAGAATCAGGGAAGAGCGCTTAGTCCGTGGAGCCGGGATCTTTGTAGAGCCCCAAGGTGGAAAACCAGTTTTACAATATGTCACCATCCCATCAATGGTGGGGAGGGGGGACAGTTTAACCATTGATCTTGGTATCCACAGCTCCTGTGAGCTCTTACTGCTTTTTGTCTTCCATCCCATTCCATCAAACCACAGAGACCCCAGGAGCCTTGAAAAAGTTAGCCTTTAAGTATTAAAACTAATTTGCATTCTGTGTGTACCTACATACTCATAAAAGAAGGTAACTGTCCAGAAAGTGTGCTGGGAGCAGAAAGAATATAATGCCATTTCCCTTACCATGAATCATTAGAACCAACTGCTGCACACTGGCTACTGATGAAATACTGCCCCAAATCTCTGTGGTTGACTTTCCCTGTTGGACCCTCTGTGTGGCACTTCTTACTAAAAATAGTTTAGCAAACATGCTAACAATAATTGAGTCTTCTTTCCTCAATCTCCAGGGAACAGGAGTCTAATGCTAAACTGAAAGTATTAGTTCTAAACAGAGAGATGTTCCTGTTCATTTCTGTATGGATTCTTCACCCGTCTTTTAAACTAAAGACAAAAATCTTGTCATATCTCTGACCCTAATAAGGTGTTGTACCATATGTGTTTACAGCATTCTATAAATATGAGAGAATATGGCACGTTCTTTGCCTTAAGGAATATGGAAAACAGCAATACAGTTTCCAATGACCTGAAGACTTGGGTCTCTGTAACTTCCTGCTACAAAGGTTGAAGGAAAGACCCTACGGCAAATCTGAAGGTCTCTCCGCTGAAATCCCCATGGAGCCTGTCGCTGCTACAAGTGTAGACACTGCCCCTCATCTGAACCATAAGGCATGTTCATAGACTCCTCATGGTGTAAGGAATCTTGTGCCTCATGTGATACGTCTTGCCTTTGCAAGATCCTAGAAGGCAGGCACTATAGCTTCGTCTTATTTGTGTTCCCCATAAACCTGGCACAGTACTTGGTATATTATAAAAGCTCCTAAAAGTTGAGGTGCACAGGAGGGAAACAGTTTAAAAAAAAAAGGTGTCCAAAAGGCAAGGTATTCTGGACCTTAGAACAGCTTACATGGTTAGACCCTCTTCTTACACTCATATTCTGACCCAGAAAACCTGAATATGGTGCAATTGTTAATGTTTGTTGGGACCTGCCTGGCCAAACCCCAGCTCTAGGTTTTCCTGGATGATAGAAGAGGAAGCCTCTAGCCCTGAGGAGCGTACAGCACCTGGGAAGTGACTTGAACCCCTCATCCCCACATCCTGGCTCAGGGTCGGCCCAAATGTGTCTTTATGGGACGCAGACACCCTGGAGGAGCTCCAGGCCCTCCCTGGGAAGCTGACAGAGAAGACCAAACCAGATCTGCCTTGCTCGCTCTGGTCTAATCTAATCTCCCTGAGCTCATTTTAACTGCCAGATCACAGCAACCCAGATAATCAGCTTCTCCTCGCAGGAGCAGGCTCAGCCCAGGACAGCTGTGTCCATGGCGGTACAAGGCCCACCAGAAAACAAATGGAGCCCCATGAGCTCAGCGCTGTACTGACCACGCCTGGAGGGGCCCTTGAGGAGCCACAGTTTAAGAAGACATGACATAAAAAGCAAGATAAGAGGAATGTGAGAGTTAGAAACCGCATTTTGAGGCATCATTAAGGAACTGGAGGTGTTTAGCCAAGAAGAGATAAGGCACAGTAGCATCTCTAGAATTTGAAGGAAGAAGGTACATGAATGATGTCAACCATTCCAAAGCTAGCCAGATGGTGGGTTAGAAGCAGTGAGTGAAGCTGCTACAAGGCAGATGTCTTAGTCTGGGTTCCTTAGAAAACAGATTTTATGGCCAAGCTCAAGTATTACTGCTTTATTTAGAGGAGCAATCTCAGAGGAAAAAATGAAAGGAAAAGAGATGTGAGACAGATAAAGAGGGAGGGCAAATACAGGCTAGTACGTTACCAAGCTGCCCACAACTTCCCCCAAAACACAGCAGGTCACACAGGATGTTTCTGGAGGAGGTGGGAGGTGGGAGGTGGCAGCATTGCACGATGCGGCGTGGTGCGGGAGGACGAGCTAGCAATCTGCCCTCTGGGTCCTTCCAGTCTCCTATCTCTCCTACACTGAGCAGGTGTACGTCTCCGTTACCATCTTCTGCCCCTTCAAGGGGCACTGACAGAGCCAGGGCCCCCGTGGGTCAGCGGGATCGGCCGGCACTGGCGCTGCCGCGGCTCCCCCCATGGTGAGCCCAGCCCCCACCTGAGGGAGATCCCAGACAGCTGGGTGAGATGAGGTCACCACAATGGCAGCAGCGGCCAAGCCTTCACAACAGCAGGAATGACAGGAAGTGAGGCCAGCGGTCACGGGCTGGAGACAGGAAAGGCTGAGCAGAAACGAGGTGGCCTGCAGACTGCCCAGTAGAGGTTTCAGTAAGATGCTCTTTTCTAACACTCCAAACCATCCCATATTGGAGAAGCTCGTACTTTGCCAACTTTAGGCATATATAAATACCTGGGGATCTTTTCAAATGAAGAATTGTGACTCAGCAAGTGTGGGGTGAGGCCTCAGTTTCAGCATGCCTCCCTCCCTCCCAGCATCCCTCACCCCCTCCCACTGGGGATGCACGGCTGCTGACCCTCCAGGCCACACTGTGAATATTAAGTGGATGGTCAGCTCCTCCATGGAGTGAGTTCCACATCCCCAGGTATAGTAGCAGAGCCCACACTGATTGATTTTCTGTTACAAGGAGTCAGGGAGTTTGCAGAAGGTTCCGCCTGAGGTGAAAGACTGAACTAAACGACCAATATAGAACCCTCCCGATCTAAGTGTTGATTTATTTCCAAAACCTGATAAATACTAAACCAATGACGAATGACAGAGTAGTTAACACAGAAGAAATGCCTAGCTTTGACTTTATTCATTGCTCACTTTTCAGTGACTGCTTATCAGACCCAGAGCGTAATTAGCCCAGACAGTGACTGAGCTTTGCCGAATGTAGACTGACCAGGAACAATGTAATTCCATCAGTAATTAACATGACTGATGCTTTTCTCACTGTCTCCTTTCCATTGCCCTTCCTCATCCACAAGAAAGCCAGGAAGTAAATGCAGAGATGTGAAAAGGTATAGACAGGACATCTAGGATCATTAGAGACTTTCTCCTTCAGAGATTTATGGAAGCTGAGTTAAATTTTGAGTATAAAATGCAATCATTTCACTTCATACCCTGATGAATAAAAGCTGAAAATCTCCTTAATCCAGAAATTTAGAATGGGACTTTCTGTACAGTTGAGTTTTCTAAGAACAAAAGTTGACCCTTTAGAAACTTTTTCTTTTTTTATTCTAATTATTTGTAACCATTTAGAAATGCCCTACAAAATTGAATGAATTACAGATAGCTATTTCTCTTTACCTTTCAATTAACTTCTCAAATTCTTATGTCTGTATTATCAGGAGGCAGGGCATCAGACTCTTTAAGCCTCGTCTACATACATAATGTCCCCCATTGCTTGGGGCGTCCACGCGGGAAGTCTGCCGGAGTCAGATTGGATTATAACTGCCATTGCTCCTCTCTGCCACGTGGTGGCACTGTTGAAGACGGGTCCTATCCATTGAGCATGTCCGCAGCTGCAAAGAGCCTTTGCTGGTCTAGACCCTTGTAAAGATTTGCGTGGTTTCTGAGGAAGGACCACCCCATCTCCCAGTACCAAGTTCAGCCACATGGTGGCAACTCTTGTTCCCTGCTCTTTCTCATCACACACGCCTACTTTCCTTGGGTGCCCGCCAGTCCCCAGGGATGCCAGGAGGGGCTAATGCCAACATCCACCACCTTGTAGATCCAGAATCCTTTTCGTGCTTTCCTCCCCAAAGAGGGATGTATAGTTAGCATTTAACCCTTTGAAAGACAAGAGGTCTTATTACACCCCCTCTTTTTCGTGCAATCCGCACCAACCTTTCTTAGGAAATCTGACCTTGATGGATCCTAGGTACTCTAACCCAGCCTCCTACTCACTTCCCTGACTTCTTAGAAGAGATACCCTGAATATAATTTTAACTTTGTATTCATGTCTCAAGGCCAACATTGTGAACATCGTGGTTTGGTTTGACTTGGTGGTGTTTGTTTTTTTAAGTAAGCATACAAGTGTTTTTTACATTAGAAAAATTGTAGGTTCTGAGAGGTCATTTGCCATAACTCATATCACAGAGCTGGTATTTGGGGGACCCTTGATTTCAAATCCACCTCTGGCCTAAAGCCCATGCTCTTTTCTCAGCACACAGCCTTGGGGCTCTCTGACAGAGGTCATCACCCTTCTCCTCCAACCTTGCTCCCTCCTTTTTTTGACATGCATAACTTTATGCTCCAGCTAAATTTAACTCCTGCCTTCTCTCCAGAAGTCAACTGTACTTTCCCGTCTCTGCACCTTTGCTCATGTCATTTCCATTTTCCTAAATTTCCCCTTATTTCATCCCTGCCTTTTGCAACCCTAATCATTCTTTAAAGCCCAATCCCTTCAAATATTTTTAAATCCCTCCCACTGAATGTGATCTCTTCTTCCTTTAAACCCCCATAGTATTTTATACTTACTTTTCATACAGTGATTTCATTCCCACATTGCAGACATTGGAGGATACCTAAACATCTCTTTAATTTTTTATTTCCTGCCGCATCTTGGATAGCATCTTAGTAAGCATTTAGTAAATAATGTTATATGGAATTTCATTGCCAAAACATCCCTAAATCTTTAATAAAATTCTCCCTCCAACCTCAACTTGGTCTCTCATAGTGTACTCTAATCTCAGGGGGATTAGATATAAAAAAGGAAATACAAAACAGGAAGTAAAGGATGATATTGAGGAATTTTTTTAATAGGTTGCAAAAGTCTCTAATGGTCTATGACTGGGAACTTCCACTAGCATGTTCAGCAACTCAGAGCATAGAAAAAAGTCACCCATACATGCAGCTGAGAATGACAAGTGGGGAACTGTGGGAGGTGGGAAGGGGGATGTCATTTCAAGGAGCAGATCACACTCTGTTCCTTTGGGTACCAAGACACAATAGTTTGTCATCTCACTGACCTCAGTCTCAGCACTAGAGTGTCCCCAACTTAGTCTCACCTCTTCTATTATTCTCTTTATACACCTTTTCCATGGGGCAGAGGGTGTGACTTTGGCCACCTGAGCAATTTATATTCTACTGTAGCCAACTAATGAAAGACAGAGACTGATCGATGTCATGCAACCATCATCACACATTTCCAACTTGTAACACTGACAGTGAGTGGCAGGCAGTAGTGAGTGGATAGAACCAAAACTTTGCATTTAGGTGCCTCCTAGGACATGTGATGATTTGCAAGACTGGCAAACGAAATCAAGTACATGTGTGTTGGGGAGCCATAAAAAACTACCCTGAACCAATCTCCTTCCACCTTTCTTGATGGTGATCAGAGAAGTTTCCAAGACAGCCTTTACCCTCATAAGGCAACTCACTTTTTGTTTAGACATACTAAACGTTTTGTCCTTTGGGGCCCTTTTGAAGACAGAAGAGAATCAAAAATGCAACTGTGCCTTTTGCTCATTTATTGCACCACTGCTCATTTGAAACCTGCCACTCAAAACACTTGGAATACTGATTGATTAATATATATTATTCTATTGTGGAAGGAATAGCTAGGTCTCTGGTACAAAGCCAGGCAAGTCTTTCCCCTAGGATACATACACACGTGTGTGTGTGTGTGTGTGTGTACATGATGTGTATGAAGTTCTCTCTGTACCCAGTTCTATTCTGATACCTTGACTGTTTTCACTTGCATTCGGCACAGTAGCTAGTTTTCTTCTAAGCAATATACCCAAATAATTTCCAAATAAATGGGTTGGTAAGGACCCTTAGAGATTTTTGAGGGTTGTACCAGATTTGTTTGCCAAAGTGAGAATTTTAACAAGCTTATCGAACACAAATGTTACAGAAAAATATAAGAAAAATTAGTTTCTATATAGAAATAGATATAAGTCATTTTAGAAACTATCTTTATAACCTGAAACCCATCAAGAAAATCTTTTTATTTAAATTTTAGGAAACTATGAGTCACATAATTCATAAACCTTTTCCTTTTAGAATGAAACTGGTCACTTCAGGACCTCTGTTGTCTTGAAAATTTATACTTATCATGTCCTAGATCTGAAAGACCTTCAGTATCGAGATTTAGAAAGGAGGAATCTAAGACACATTAGCACAGCCATTGGTCCCTAAACATCTCTAATTACCCCATCAATACAACACATTTGAGCATTCACCCACATTTACATATATTTATTTATAAATTATATACATGTACTACTCTATGGACTACCATATTAACTGTATAATAAAATGGAGAAAAAAGTTTTAGAGACTGAATTAAAATAAACATCACTATTTTTTAAATTACTTCATTAAATGGTACAAAAATGCCTTTCCGCCCTTACTGCAAACCTAACAGCAGTATTTTTAGTGACAGCAGTGGTGGGATACGACATGGCACTGTGACCTCGTGGGTTGTCTTCCTGTGCTGAAAGCTTAGTCTCAAATGTCTTTCTAGTCTTAATGAGTTCACACCGTCATCAGCTAATCCTCAAATCCTAATACATGGTGACAGAGGCCCAGTCCTAATGAGATTGGATATGACTGTATTCACCTGCTAGGGCTGCCATAACAAAGGACCACAGACTGGGGGACTCAAACAACAGGCTATGTTCTCACTGTTCAGATGGCTACAAGCAGAGATCAGCCAAGGGGCTGGCAGGGCTGGCTCCTTCCGAGGGCAGAGAGGGAAGGATCTGCTCCCTCGCTCTCTCCCCAGCTGGGACATCATCTCCTCATGGTCTCACGTGGCCTTCCCTCTGCATGTCTCTGGGTCCAAAATTCCTTTCCATAAGGATACCAGTCATATGGGATTATGCCTTGCCCAAATGACCTCATTTTAACTTAATTACCTCTGTAAAGAGCCTATCTCCCAATAAGGTCACCTTCTGAGGGGCTGGGGATTAGGACTTCAACATCTGAACTGGGAGGTGGGAGAATGGGGAGGACACAGTTCAACCCATGACAAAATCCAAATTTCAAGTCGTTTTGTTCATGACTTTGAAGTTCTGGGTCAACTTTTTGTAAGATGTGGTCAGCTCCGTCGGTGACCTTGCTTTATTAGCTAATATTATCTTTATTACATGGTTTCATAACAGAAACCTCTTAAGACCTTCACTCACTTAACCAAGCTCACATAAACTACAGAACATCCCAAGATGCCGGAAGAAAACTAATGAGCGATCCTGCTGGTGCTGCGAGCCCCACCTTCCCTCTGATAGTCTGGCCATTGGACATACACACCAGCTGGGGCACTAACTTCTTTATTGCCTAGAGTAAAATTCTGATTCATCCTTTTTCAGATATTCAGAGTTCTAAGATCTTCTTCCATTGTGCCAACTGTCTTTGGACGTGACAACCCCCCTTGGGAGACCTCTGATCCTGACCACGCTTTGTGGAAACCACCCGCATAGTTTCAAATTCATCCTGGAAAGTTACTTTTAAGAAGGGCTTTTCGTTATCAAATAAGCTATGAAATCATGTTGCAGTCAAACCATATCAAAAGGGTCCACAGAATTTATGATTCTCACGTTCTCTTTTCATCTCGCAGACACACAGGTTTGTAATTGTTCCCTGGGGTCTAAGGCAGTGGATTGAATAAATTCACTCCAGCACTTCCTTAGCTCTATGGCTGGTGCTGCTTCATGCATGTAGTTAGGAGCTTTTGTTGAAAATGTCATTCAGTAGATATCAACACTGCCTGAGTTATGGTTTGATTGAATCTGTAATGTAATAGGAGACTGTGTTCGCCACAAAAGTCACACGGCGATAATGACAACAAGGGTTGGGGATGAAAGATGCCAAATATTCTGTCCAATTCAAGAAGGCAGACAGACAGATTAATGGACTCAGTACTGCAGGCATCAACCTCAGTAGAGGGAATGCAATGTTACCCCTTTCCTAGGGACCTACAGGGGTTACTTACACTCTCCTGTTGCTTATAGTGATGTGGCCACGTGTGTCCTAGCTCTGGGGGCTTAAGGGGGTGACAGTGCAGAGGCCAAATGATACATTTAGAGGAAATCAAGGCCGGCCGAAGGGAAAGGGGCCATCTCCAAGAGAACAAGAGGAAGCCAGGTGGCAGTGCAGCTACAGTTGTCCAAGCTGGTCATGCAACAAGCCCGCAAAAACAGCGGGAAAAGCCAGTTAAATGGAGACGGTGTTTGATGTTTTTCATCCTCAAAGTGCATGCTAAACTGGCACAGAGTAATTACTTTCTACAACCCCGGGTAGAAAGGAAGTAGCATGGGTGAGCATTACAATTGTATCTAATGGTGGTTCAACAAATGTAGGACCAGGCTGGAGCCCTGGTTCTCTGTGACCCAGTGAAACCTCCTCACTGACCTAGTTCCCAGGCGCACCATGCTGTTGTTTCTGTGATTTTTGCTGATACGTGAACAATAGATAAGCTCATGTCTCTGCTGTATGAAACTTACACTGTCCTACTCAAGGCATTTGATTTACTTCCTCTCTTGAACAGCATTTATTTCTACAAGTATAAATATCTTATTACATCACAGATACATACTTTTTAATGCTGGCCTGCCTTACTGGACTATAACATAAGATCAGGAGCCATGAACAATCTTTGTGTTTCCAGTGACAACACAGATCTCAACAGTTAATAGGTGTTCAGTAAGTATTTGGGGGACAATGAATAACAACCTGGTCTGCTGTTGAAAATGCTTAAAGGTTCCCAGTGTTGTTATACACATGTTCTCATGGACCCCTCACAATAACCCTGAGAATTCATCATCAATATTCTCATTTTAAAGATGGGAAATGTGTGCTCAGAGGAGATAAGTGGCTTGCCAGAGTGTTACTAAAAGAGCACTTTTAGTAATAGAAATAGGACCTCCACCCAGAGTTTCAGATGCCAGTTAGTTGATGCCTTTTTTTAACCACTATACAGGAATCCATGCCATCTAACTGGCTACAGGAGGCACTCATGCCCAATGGTAAGGAAAACAGGAGAAGGGTTCTGAGTTCATAAACAAGACCAAGGCCTTTCCATGAGTTCCTTTTTCATACTGATAGAATACCTGGAAGAGTAGCCAGGTACTGTATATAGAGTTAATGAAAAGATGAATGAATGCACTGCCAGACTTAAGGCATGAACAGCCATTCTCATCCCCTACAGTAGAGCTTAGCACTGGTCTCAGGTATGGGAACAAAAACGTCCAGATCAGGCCTGGATGGCTATAGGACTAATTCTGAGTGAGAGTGCGGTAAACAAGATCTCATTACAACTGAGACTTTTGCACCACAAAATGGGCATGCAGTAGTTCAGCCTATGGTTACCACCTTTGCCTTGAGTCTCAAGAAACTGCAGAGATTAAAGATGGTGGCATGAGAGGTGAGCCAGAGGTTTCCTCCTAAAACTGCGTATAATATGAAAATATAATTAATATAACTACTCCTGAAAGAACAACAGGAAAAAGGACTGTACCAGACTGCATACAACTGGAGACAAGAGCAGACAGACCTCATGGAACAGGGTAACATACTAAAGCTGTGGCCCAGCAGGACCCAAGCCCTTCTCCCTCCCCAGCTCACTGGTGGGAGGAAAAGAAACGGAGCAGGGAGGGAGTGGAGACTTGAGACTGCTGAATACCTAACTCCGGAGATCTGATCTGGGAGCACAAACCTACATTTCATGGTGCTTGCATGGTACTCTTGTGAGTAGCGGGTTGGAAAGCGAAGACACGCAGAATACCTGGAGAGACTGAGATTCCAGCTGCTTGTGGAAAGCAAGGATCCATATCTGGCTTCTCTGGAACAAAAGAAAGATGGGCAGTCTGAGAGACTTCCTAACAAGGAAGCCCTTAGCAAAAGAGCTGCTAAAGGGGCAAGGATTGCACAGAGGTTACTGGTCAGGAGAAAGGACAGGCAGACAAAATTGTCTGGGTGCACTCTGCCCATCAGGTTGGGAGCTTTCACAATCTTCAGGTGCTCCAGCTCCCTGGCTGGCTACACAGCTCCAAGGTCCCCCTCCGTGATACGCAGCCTACTGTGCCTTTCTTCCGGCCAGCCCCACCTGGCTCACAAACCAGCAAACCCTACCATGTCATTAGGCCAGCCAGAGGGAAGATCTGTCTACAGCAACTACAAACACAAAACATAGAGGCTTATACCTGGGTGCTCGGCCCACTGCTTCAGGCAGTGAAGATAGGCATAGCAGACGGAAGCAGGAAACAGCTCTTTCCTCCCCCCAGGCACCAATACCACTCCCCTGAGACCCCTGAAATTCCTTCAGGAGCTGAGCAGCTCCAGAGAATAGAGATTCTGGGCACAAGAGGGCACCATATACAAATATGAAATGCCAGAGGAACCTTGTTCAGAGTAAAATTATTATAACAAGTCCTGAGAAAGATTTAAATGACATAGACCTCATGAATCTTCCTGAAAGGAAGTTCAGAATAAAAATCATTAACATGCTAATGGAGGTACGGAAAGATATTCAAGAACTCAGGAATGAACTCCAGTCAGAGATCCAGTCGTTGAAGAGCACAGTGGAGGGTATTAAAAGCAGATTAGATATTATGGAGGAGAAGATAAATGAAATAGAAACTAGAGAAGAGAAATACAAAGAAGCTGAAGGCACAGAGAGAAAAAAAAATCTCTAAGAATGAAAGAATATTGAGAGAACTGTGTGACCAATCCAAAAGAAACAATATTCGCATTATATGGGTATCAGAAGAAGAAGAGAGAGAAAAAGGGAAAGTGTCTTTGAGGAGGTAATTGATGAAAACTTCCCCAATCTGGGGAAGGAGATAGTCTCTCAGGCCATGGAGGTGCACAGATCTCCCAACACAAGGGACCCAAGGAAGACAACACCAAGACACACAATAATTAAAATGGCAAAGATCAAGGATAAGGACAGACTATTAAAAGCAGCCAGAGAGAGAAATAAGATCACATAGAAAGAAAATCCCATCAGGCTATCATCAGACTTCTCAGCAGAAACCTTACAGAACAGAAGGGAGGGCATGATGTATTTAATGCAATGAAGCAGAAGGGCCTTGAACCAAGAATACTTTACCCATCAAGATTATCATTCAAATTTGAAGGAAGGATTAAACAATTTCCAGATAAGCAAAAGTTGAAAGAATTTACCTCCCACAAACCATCTCTACAGTGTATCTTGGAGGGACTGCTATAAATGGCAGTGTTCCTAAGGTTTAATAGCTGTCACCAGAGGTAATACAACCACAGTAAAGAAAGTAGAACAGCTAATCACTAAGAAAATTCAAAATTAAATCAACTATCACCCAAGTCAATCAAAGAATACAAAATATGACATCTAATATAAAAAGAGTGGAGGAGAAAGAAAAAGGAGGAGAAAAGAAAAAGAGAACCTTTAGATTGTGTTTGTAATAGCATATTAAGTGAGTTAAGTTAGACCACAGTAAAGAAAGTAGAACAGCTAATCACTAAGAAAATTCAAAATTAAATCAACTATCACCCAAGTCAATCAAAGAATACAAAATATGACATCTAATATAAAAAGAGTGGAGGAGAAAAGAAAAAGAGAACCTTTAGATTGTGTTTGTAATAGCATATTAAGTGAGTTAAGTTAGACTCTTAGATAGTAAGGAAGTTAACCATGAACCGTTGGTAACCACGAATCTAAAGCCTGCAAAGGCAATAAGTACATTCCTATCCATAATCACCCTAAATGCAAATGGACTAATTGCACCAATCAAAAGACACAGAGTCACTGAATGGATAAAAAAACAAGACCAATCTATATGCTGCCTACAAGAGCTCACTTTAAACCCAAAGACATACACAGATTAAAAGTGAAGGGATAGAAAAGATACTTCATGCAACTAATAGGGAGAAAAAAGCAGGAATTGCAGTACTTGTATCAGACAAAACAGACTTCAAAACAAAGAAAGTCACGAGAAAAAGAAGGACATTACATAATGATTAAGGGGTCAATCCAACAAGAAGATATAACCATTATAAATATCTATGCGCCCAACACAGGAGCACCCACATATGTGAAACAAATATTAACAGAACTAAAAGAGGAAATAGAATGCAATGCATTCATTCTAGGAGACTTCAACACACCACGCACACTGAAGGACAGATCAACCAGACAGAAAATAGGTAAGGAGACAGAGGCACTGAACTGCACATTAGAAAAGATGGACCTAACAGACATCTACAGAACTCTACACCCAAAAGCAGCAGAATACACATTCTTTTCAAGGGCACATGGCACACTTTCAAGAATACATCATATACTAGGCCACAAAAAGAGCCTCAGTAAATTCAAAAAGATTGAAATTGTACCAACCAGTTTCTCAGAACACAAAGGTATGAAAATAGAAATAAATTATGCAGAGAAAATTAAAAATCCCACAAACACATGGAGGCTTCACAACATGCTCCTAAATAACCAATGGATCAATGACCAAATATAAACAGAGATCAAGCAATATATGGAGACAAATGACAACAATAATTCAACACCGCAAAATCTGTGGGATGCAGTGAAGGCCGTGCAAGAGGAAAGTATATTGCAATACAGGCCTACCTCAGGAAAGAAGAACAAGCCCATATGAACACTTTAAACACACAACTAACGAAACTAGAAAAAGAAGAACAAATGAGGCCCAAAGTCAGTAGAAGGATTGGCATAATAAAGATTAGAGCAGACATAAATAAAATTGAGAAGAATAAAACAATAGAAAGAATCAATGAAAGAGCTGGTTCTTTGAGAAAATAAACAAAATAGATAAACTCCTAGCCAGACTTATCAAGAAAAAAAGAGTCTACTCACATAAACAGAATCAGAAATGAGAAAGGAAAAATCACTATGGGCACCATAGAAATGCAAAGAATTATGAGACAATAGTATGAAAAATTATATGCCAATAAACTGGATAACCTAGAAGAAACGGATAACTTTCTAGAAAAATACAAGCTTCCAAGGCTGAACCAGAAAGAAACAGAAAATCTGAACAGACCAATTACCAGCAATGAAATTGAACTGGTAATCTAAAACTTACCTAAGAACAAAACTCCTGGACCAGGTGGCTTCACCACTGAATTTAACCAAACATTTAATGAAGACCTAATACCCATCCTCCCTAAAGTTTTCCAAAGGGTAGAAGAAGAGGGAATACTTCCAAACTCATTCTGTGAGGTCAGCATCACTCTAATACCAAAACCAGGCAAAAACCCCACAAAAAAATAAAATTACAGACCAATATCCCTGATGAACATAGATGCAAAAATACTCAACAAAATATTAGCAAACCAAATTCAAAAATACATCAAAAAGATCATCCATCATGATCAAGTAGGATTTATTCCAGGGATGCAAGGATGGTACAACATTTGAAAATCCATCAACATCATCCACCACATCAACAAAAAGAAGGACAAAAACAACATGATCATCTCCATAGATGCTGAAAAAGCATATAACACAATTCAACATCCATTCATGATAAAAACTCTCAAGAAAATGGGTACAGAGGGCAAGTACCTCAACATAATAAAGGCCATATATGACAATCCCACAGCCAACATTATATTTAACAGTGAGAGTCTGAAAGCTTTTCCTTTAAGATCAGGAACAAGACAAGGATGCCCACTCTCCCCACTTATATTCAACATAGTACTGGAGGTCCTAGCCATGGCAATCACACAACAGAAAGAAATAAAAGGCATCCTCATTGGCAAGGAAGAAGTTAAACTGTCCCTGTTTGCAGATGACATGATACTGTACATAAAAAACCTAAAGTATCCACCCCAAAACCACTAAATCTAATATCTGAATTCAGCAAAGTTGTGGCATACAAAATTAATATGCAGAAATCTGTGGCATTCCTATACACTAACAGTGAACTAGCAGAGAGAGAAATCAGGAAAACAATTCTATTCATGATTGCATCAAAAAGAATAAAATACCTAGGAATAAACCTAACCAAGGAAGTAAAGGCCTGTACTCTGAAAACCACAAGACACTCATGAGAGAAATTAAAGAAGATACCAATAAATGGAAACACATCCCGTGCTCATGGATAGAAAGAATTAATATTGTCAAAATGACCATCCTGCCTAAAGCAATCTACAGATTCAATGCAATTCCTATCAAAATACCAAAAGCATTCTTCAATGAACTAGAGAAAATCATTCTAAAATTCATGTGGAACCACAAAAGACTCTGAATAGCCAAAGCAATCCTGAAAAGAAAGAATAGAGCTGGGGGTATTACGCTCCCCTACTTCAAGTTCTACTACAAAGCCACAGTAATCAAGACAATTTGGTTCTGGCACAAGAACAGAACCATAGACCAGTGGAACAGACTAGAGAGCCCTGATATAAAACCCAACCATATTTGGTCAATTAATATAAGATAAAGGAGCCATGGACATACAATGGGGAAATGACAGCCTCTTCAACAACTGGTGTTGGCAAAACTGGAGAGCTACATGCAAGAGAATGAAACTGGATTATTGTTTAACCACATACACAAAAGTAAACTCAAAATGGATCAAAGACCTGAATGTAAGTCATGAAGCCATAAAACTCTTTGAAGACAACATAGGCAAAAATCTCCTGAATATAAACATGAGCAACTTCTTCCTGAACGCATCTCCTCCAGGAAGGGAAACAAAAGCAAAAATGAACACATGGGACTACATCAAACTAAAAAGTTTCTGTACAGCAAAGGACACCATCAACAGAACACAAAGGCATCCTACAGTATGAGAGAATATATTTGTAAATGACATTATCAGACAAGGGGTTAACATCCAAAATATATAAAGAACTTACACGCCTCTACACCCAAAAAGCAAATAACCCGATTAAAAAATGGGCAGAGGATATGAAGAGACAGTTCTCCAAAGAAGAAATTCAGATGGCCAACAGACACATGAAAAGATGCTCCACATCACTAATCATCAGGGAAATGCAAATTAAAACCACAATGAGATGTCACCTCACACCAGTAAGATGTCCAGCATCCAAAAGACTAAGAACAACAAATGCTGGTGAGGATGCAGAGAAAGGGGAACCCTCCTACACTGCTGGTGGGAATGTAAGCTAGTTCAACCATTGTGGAAAGCAATATGGAGGTTCCTCAAAAAACTAAAAATAGAAATACCATTTGACCCAGGAATCCCACTCTTTGGAATTTACCGAAAGAATACAACTTCTTAGATTCAAAAAGACATATGCACCCCTTGTTTATTGCAGCACTTTTTACAATAGCCAAGATATGGAAGCAACCTAAGTGTCCATCAGTAGATGAATGGATAAAGAAGAGGTGGTATGTATACACAATGGAATACTATTCAGTCATAAGAAGAAAACAAATCCTGCCATTTGCAACACCATGGATGGAGCTGGAGGATATTATGCTCAGTGAAATAAGCCAGGCAGAGAAAGACAAGTGCCAAATAATTTCCCTCATTTGTGGAATATAACAACAAAGCAAAATTGAAGGAACAAAATAGCAGCCAACTCAGAGATTCCAAGAAGGAACTAGTGGTTACCAAAGGGGAGGGGTGCGGGAGGGCGGGTGGGGAGGGAGGGAGAAGGGGATTGAGGGGTATTATGTTTAGTACACATGGTGTGGTGGTATCACAGGGAAAACAGTGTAGCACAGAGAAGGCGAGCAGTGAATCTGTGGCATCTTACTACACTGATGGACGGTGACTGCATTGGGGTATGGGGGGAACTTGATAATATGGGTAAATGTAGTAACCACATTGTTTTTTCATGTGAAATCTTCATAAGAGTGTATATCAATAATACCTTAATAAAAAATTTTTAAAAAGAAAAAGAAACTGCAGCAATGGTAGACATGATCCCCTCTCTGTCCTGTGCTCATTTCTACACAGCTGTCTGAGGACTGCAGACAGATCATCGGGAGTGAGCACATGGAGAGACCTCAGAGAGATGGACTCAGTGTGGGGTGCTGCATCCTCTCTCCCTACCTGTGGGGTGCTGGGCAAATTCTCTGATCTTGCCACACCCCAGAGCCTCAGCTGTGAAGCTAGGCTGATGCTAGTGTCTATCTCATAAAGCTTGTGTAAGAATTAAAGGAGGTAAAAACTTAGGCTGTAATTCATCCAGTGTTCTTAACACAGAGTCCTAAGACCTTTCAAGGTCCTCAGATTCCCCAAACCCATGCCCCCACCAAAAAAAAAATGATGAGAATGTAATTTCATGTTTTTGTTTTGGTGATAATATAAGTATAAATATTAATGCAAACATAGCCCATATCATCTGATGAATATGAGGCTGGAAAGGCTGCCTATGTGTTTGTGTTTATAATCGGGTACACCAAGTCAAGGACAAACAGTGTTACCACACATTTGCAAGGCTTCTGTAACCATTTAAACAGAGAAAAGCAATGCATGTTTACTTGACATGCCTGCTGAAAAGCTAAGCATCCAGTAGCTGTGCTATTGCAGTCAAGAGCCATATTTATGTTCCCAATAAAGTACAATAAGCATTCTTTTGTTGAAGGATACTTATTTTTCAGTGTAGGGAGTAAGCATTCTATGTTGTCCAACTTGTCAATAGTTTGACATGATTTTGTTGTTAAAATAGTTAAACAATGATAAAATGACAATTTAAATAATGACTGGCAGTGATTAAAGAGAAACATCAGGTCATGAGCAAAGTAACTATGCCAACACATCTTCCTATTTATACATCCAGCTCTGGCAATTTAAGTTCAACTAGTATCTGCTCTTTAATGACACTAATTTGAAATTTGGGTTGTGGTTTTACTTGCATTTAATTTGTGCTTTTTGTTGTTTTTATGATTGTATGACATATATCTAGTTTTATATTTTTACCTATTTAAGGAATTTTATAATAAAAGGTGATATGAGGTAATGCTGGAAGTCTGCAAGAATTTATTTCCTTTCAAAGGGATCTTTATATACCCTGACTAGTCAGGTCAGACATGGAACCAGACAGCTCTCCCAGGCCTCAACTGCTCTGTAAAGAAACTAATGGCCACAGCATGAGGCGGGAGGGAGGGGCACCACGGGATGACCTCAGATCATTATGAGTTCATGATAATTATTACACGATTTTTCTCTCTGCTTTCCTACAAGGAGAAAGAAAACACAGCAAAGACATTCCAAATGAACAAGAATGGGATGCTATCATGCAAATTCAGAAGTGTAAAGGGAAGCATCTCACCTTTGGCATGGCTGTATCTCATCACCCAGAAATCAGTCAACAGAGAAAGAGCCAGGAGTTACCGCTTAGTCAAATCAGGACTGTCTTGTCTGTGGAGGGTTCATCACAAAACTGCTGTGAGTATCTTTGAACTACAAAGTCCACACATCTGAGCATCTTAACCCAGCAGCTTTGTTGCGGGAAACCAGTCAAGAAATGCCTCTAACTGACCCATATCAGCTCGTGTTTTCTCCAAGCCTAAACATTGACAGAGGCATTTATTTTAGAAGTTCCAGGGAGGCTGGAAGGGGATGACTTAAAGGGTAGTTTTTATTCTTAGGTTGGCATCCTCTTTGCCTCTATCAGTGTGTGGTGTGGCCTCCTTTCACCTAAACTCCCTGCTTTGGTGATTATGCAGTTCCAGACAGAGGGGCAGAAATGACAGTAACAGTGCATTAGGGTCTCCACAAGTATATCCCACATGCTAATTTTTAAATTTGGCCAAGTCACGTAAAAAGAGGATCTCCAAACTGTGGAGTCAAACACAAATGTCATCGGTAGATGGCTAGACTCTCTGGGCCAAGCTCAGGGAATAAGTTCCCCAGAAGTTCACACTGCCTTGGGCTAGCCCCAGAGCATCCTGCTGGTGGTCCGGTATCACCCACTCTTTCTTCCTCCCCATAGTATAGACTGAATGGGTCTTCTCCAGTAAGTGAAGTATTATGGACCAAAGGAGAGCATCTGACCTTCGAACAGCAAATACGCAGGCCGTCCACGGATGCCTGGTGGGAGAGAGTGGCCCAGTAGCCACAGGGCGACTCCTGATCGCAATCTGTGTCTCTTTACCCAACAACTGAGCTCAAGGTTTAGACTGAGAGTCAGTTGTGGTAAATGTAACTTGAAGCATAGACACACATAGGCCAAAATGACAGCCTTATTTTTTTTTTTAGCAGTTACTTGGTTCCAGGAAAGGCTCTAAACACATTACATCCATTAACTCATGTAATCCTACAAGTCTATGAGGTAGATACAATTCATATTCACATTTTTCAGACAAAAAAACTGAGGGCAAGAGAGGTTAAGTAAAGTGTCCAAGACCATACAGATGATAAGCCAGGATTTAACTTATTCCAGGGCTCCAGCTAAGCCACTCAGAGATGCCATGAATTCCTGCAGCAGGGCGAAAAGCGAGGCACCCTCGGTAGCCATTCCAGACCCTGAGCCCCACCCCACACCCCCAGGATGCATCCCACATCCTGGGATTCCTACCTTTGCCACAGTCGTTCATCACGAATAGCCTGTCTGTGCAGCTTTTCTTGGGTTTCCATGAAGTCTGTGATCTTATTTCCACAAACAGCCTCTCAATAACCTCTCTCCATTGCTTTGGGTAAGACTGGGGACCTCTTGCCTCTCGAAAGCCAAACTCTGGAGTGAATGAAGCTCTGAGCGCTCCTCGGCCTTTAGCGTCCATCAGAATCATCTGGAGGGCTTGTTACACTGAGTTGCTGGGCTCCAGCCCTGAGTACTGATGCCTTGGGCCCGGGAAGGGCCTGAAAATTTGTGTTTTTAACAAGCTCCCTGGTGATGCTGACTCTACAGATCCAGGGGCCACACTTTGAGAAACCACCGATCTACAGCCTCACTCCCCAGATGTGGAGCGCAGTGGAAGCAGCCTCCCCTGGGAACTTGTTAGAAACGAGACTCTCAGCGCCCACACAGGCCTACTGAATCAGAGTCTGCATTTGAACCAGGCTCCCAGGTGCTTTCTGGGCACCCTGCAGTCAAAGGAACACCGCTAGGACAGCAATTCTCGACTGGTGGCTCATGAGAAATTCCAGGAAGCTTCACAGAAAATGCTCATGCCCAGCCCATACCCAGAGATGCTGATATTCATGCCTAGCCCCACCACTTGAGATACTAATTTAGCAGGTTGGACGTGCAGCTGGGCCATAGGGGTTTTTATAACCTCCTCTGGGGATCCTAACACACAGCCAAGGTTAGGAACCATTGACCCCCAAGGTACTGACTTTGGCTGACCCATTGGCATCTTCTCTTGCCCCAACTCATTGACACTGTATTTCCAAAGGAGAAAGAGCAGTCACTATAATATTTATTAAACTGGACAGAGAAAAAGTGGAAATAATGGGGTAAATCTCCATTTTGGCCAAGAAGGCTTCAAGATGTAAAGGACTGAAGAATAAAATGAGACCAGCAAAATGAAATCATTTCTAAACCCAGCAAATATTACTGCAGCATGGAGCTGCTGACCCAGCACAGGTGCCAGATAGAAAAATATGCTCTTCCCAAACAAGTATTTGTTCTCAAAGTGAAGTGCTTCACTACTGCCTCCTTGCCTTCTCAAGCATTTTTTCTCCCCTGCCTTTCTTTGCCTAGTTTTGTTTTTAAATGAGATGTGTGATTTAGACAAATTATTCCAATTCTCTGGACTAAAGTTTCTCAGCTGAAAAATCAAGACTAACCCTTAGCTCTTGGAACGTGAAGCTTCAGTTGGATTCCCTGCAGCATGCCTGGCACGTGCCTGGCCGTGGGGTGAAAGCACAATAAACAGTCTACCAGGAGTGCTTCTCAATTAGGAACTTTAATGATGAGGTCACTAATGATCTGTAATACCCTCCTGTGCACCTGCTAATCTCACTTTAATAAGAAGAGCGGGTCCAGCCTTCTACAAGAAGTTACAATCTTTCAGCCAGCAAGGCTGCAGGAAAGGCTTGATGTGGACGATGCAGGCTTCTTAGTAGGGGTCAAAAGCCAAGCCCTCAAATTGAGAATGGGAAAGGTTTCCTACAGCTTTGATGGCCCATAGGATGGACAGCCAGCAGCTCTCTAAATAAATCTTGCTATAGTCAAGGGAGTTCAGGATATGAACCTACTCAGAAAGGGTGGGGTTCAGCCTTTCAGGGATTGTTCTCATCACCAGGAGAGTGGAGTAGGTTGTGAGAAGGCAAATGCTTCTACACAGTCTCTTGAGAAAGCATTTTGAATAGAAATACCCAGGAGAAGGGTTGGAGTGAAAATTGAAACACCCCTTTCAAGCTTCTTTCCTCCCTTATCCTCCTCCTTCCGAGCTTTGGAATGGGTGGTACTGAAGAACTTCGAATAGAAGTTTTGTAATGTCTCTGAGGAATTTGCACTTGGAGTCAATATACTTTGTAAACTGATGAGGATACTGCAGTGAAGTAATTAGCTGTCTGCAATTAGTTAATTAAGAGAGACTGCAGTACCTTGGCCTCAGGCATTAAACAAGTATAGCTGATAAGCTGGAAATTGGTCGATAGGAGGATTGACAGGACACAAGGAATTAGTTTTTCCAGTGGGTAGATGAGCATAGCCTAGGGGAGGCCATATGGGAGGGCTCTTCTTGAGGTTCTGTTATTGTTAGGAAAGCAGGAATTTACAACTCTTGGAAAATGCAGCAGTGAACAGAACTCTTCCTAAATTTCATTCTGTTTCCCCTCTTTCTATGACCCAATACCCAGTTCACTGAAGGCAAGGAAGGCGATATGACTCAGAGACTCTTGGGCTATCACTTGGCAGAGTCACAACTAGCAAAGATTTTGTGTGGATTTTTAAAAGATGCCCCTTCTCCTGGCCAGATGCAGCCTTGCCCTGAAAGAACATGCAGCTGGTGAGCGGGCCCTTGGCTGGATTCCAGCTCCACTCACCCTTTGGCAAGGAACACTCACCCTGTTCAGCTGTAGACAGGCTCATCATTCACCCCCAGCCCAGATTAAAGGCAGACTAGACTTTGGAGAGGAAGCCCTCCCAGAGAAAGGAACCAGGTTCTCTCTCCCTTTCCTAAGAGGGAAGGAACATTCCCAAGTGCAAGGTCTTGTCTGCTTCTCACCCACAATGCAAGTCCTATGTTACCTGGAGCATTAGCAAAAGTCTCCTCACACCCAGAAATCCAGCCCCTGTCCCCCTCCCCCAAGAGAGAGTTGCTTTTCCCCAAGAATCACCTATTGGTGAGTACAGTGGGAAACAAAGGATATATTCTCTTAATCTGGGTGGGCTTTACACATGCCCACCTGGAGACTGTGGCATGTGACCCCCACACACATACCATAGGAGCACATACTAGCCCACTCCCTCCCCTCATAGCTTTCAAACTCCTGTGCAAGGAGGTAATGGTAAAAACTATATAAAGATAAAGAGGATTGAAGCAGAAAAAATGTTGGAAAATTGCAGGCACCTAAGTCAAAACATCAGAATCGTACCTCTCTCTGGCCCAGCCGCTTCTGCTATTCAATGCCATGCTTTCTTACTGTGTGCTCCACCGACTGACTACCTGATAAGAATCACTTGGGGCACATGTCAAAAATGCATCCCAGGCCTACCCAATCAGAATTACTGGGAGCAGTGCTGGAAATCTACATTTTTTAACAAGGTCCCCAGGTGACTCTTACATAGTCTGAAGTTTGTGAATGACTCATCTACTAGGACAGGTAGCTCATACAGTGAATATTTATTCATCTAATTTATCTTCTTAGACCTCTTTCGCATCTAGAGTGGACAGTGAGTCCCCAGTGGCATTTACACAGGTCTCTATTAGCCTACCCCTAGTGTAATATAGTTATACTTGGCTATGAGCACAGAACAGCAGTCTGATGACTTACGACCAGTTCCAATGGTCATAATTAATCAGTCATATGCTTTTGCTAAGCAGTTCCCATAGACCTTACATGGCCTTGAGCACCATCTGACACTGCCCTAAAACTAATCACATCACAAGTACAGGCCTCACTATCTTATGGGCGGCCACAGCCACTCTGCTTCCAGCTGTTGAGATGCTGAAAAGGAGCTCTGTTGAGGGGCAAAGACAGAGCTGGAGGAAACAGACGAGTAGGTCAAATTGTGAACAGGGCTGTCCACTTCCTAGCCACATTCAGAACCTCCTTTTAGTGCCCACAGGGGACTGTGTATGGGCCTTTGAGTCAGACCGGGAAGGACAACTTACAGGAAAGTGGTAGCAGGATGTATTAGTCTCCTACTGCTGTTGTAGCAAGTTTACACCAACTTGATTTTTCTCATATTTTCTGAATTTAATTTCATGTATATACTGCATGCCAGTGACTTCTCCTTGGGGCATTGCCTTTTATTCATCCACGAAAAACTTCACCAAAGTTTTGCACGTATTTTAGCACCTGTTACAAAGAATCTTACAGTGTCATGAATTCACAAAGCATTAAAATGTAGATTGAGGGGAGGAAAAAGTAGGAAAAAAATTGCTTCGGAGAAAAAAACAAGAGGTCATTCTGAAATTCAGAGTCAAAGAAATTGCTGAGGAATTGGTAACAATGCTACTAGGAGCATAGCTGGAATATACTGGCATATAGGAGATACCAGATTCTTGTTCTACCAGCTGCAGTTTGGCCTGGAGCAGATTTTTTTTGGCTGTCATAAGTGGAGCAGATTTCAGCATGTGTCTGTATTTCTGCAGTAGACGCTGGTGCAGAATCACCCATGACCTCAAGTTGCCGTTCTCTGCCTCTGGCCCAGAAAGATAATGATCTACTTCTGACCATTATTCACTTTTATTTTAAGAGCTTATTTTAAATTATAACAATAATAAATGTTCAGTGTATCTTCCCAAAATTCAAACCATGCAAGGTGAGGGTCACTGCATCCACCCCTGCCCCATTCCACCTTCTCACCTCCAAAACAAGCACTAAGTATCCTTCCCGACCTTTCTCCATATACATTTGTGTATCATGTTTTGCTGTTCTCAATTAACTTGCTTCTGCCCTCAATACATCCTAGATACCCTTCCACATAAGTATATTCAGTTCAGCCGCAGTTGTAAATGGCTTCATCGTGCTCCTTAGGGAGAAATGTACGGTAATTTGTTTAACTATTTCTTTATGCATGAGTATTTACTGGTTTGAGTTTTTCTTATTTTCAAACACTGCAAGAATAAATATCATTGTACACATATCCCTGCCCACTTACATGGTGATTTCTGTAAGAAAGATGCCAAAGGGGAAATTTCTGGGTAAAATGTGTTGCTAACGTAATGCCTACCAACAACAATTTAAAGTTTCATGTCCTCTATACTCTTAAAGACATGGGATATTAAAGTATTTATAATTTGTCTTTGTCTGATGGCATGAAAATAGTATTAAATGGTTCATTTGATTTGCTTTTCACTGATCAGTTACAAGATCGAGCATCTTTTCATATTTTATCACAGTTATTTCCTTTAAAAGCTGTAAGCGTCCTGAGGATTCTTTGGAAGATGGCTGTGGTCACCAACAGACATTTTAAGGCCACCTGAAATTAATCTGGAACACAGCAAACTAAGATTCTGGGAAAGTAGGGCAGAACCACCTTCTGGTTTCTGATGAGACAGCTTATGCCTCAGCCCCCTCTTCCCTCTCTGTCACCTGACAAGAGGCTTATGGGGCGTGCATCCACCTGTTCTCACCGTGTGAGTCATCAGTGTTGGCAAATATCTCAGACTTCTCTAACACTCACTTTGTGGAAGTAAAATGAGCAGCGATCCCTGAAAATCCCCAAAATGGCATGAAGGAAAGAACACGAAGTTTAGAGTCAGCCACACCTAAATCCTCCACTTAGTAAACTCATGACCTTGATGAATCACCAAACCATTCTATGAAGAGAGCCCTCAGGATTGCTGCAAGAATTAAATAGGATCTATGGACGATACCTTCTCTCACTTCCTCTGTCTACACTCCTTGAATGCCTGGGGTTGCTCTCTACACACAGGGCACCAGTGCCAGCTGGCAGAGCCTTGCCCTTTGCCTGAATTGTGGACTGGGCTTGCTTTTTGGTCTCTCTCTGGCCAGCTGATTTCTCCAAAGGTTGGATTTTTGTCCTTGCTCTTCCTCCACCTTAAATTTAGAAAGATTATCTAGAAGGACACTACTCCTCTTCACTGACCCATCACCCTTTCCCTGTTGTTTAAAAACCCCATTCTTCTCCTCTGGATTTCAAAGCTGGGCACTAGACCAGAGTTGCCTCTCCCAAGCTTGGATTTGGACTTGATCGTCTATTATGCACACTTTCCCCATCATAATTCCGTCTCCATTTGTATGTCTGTGTCCCCACTCCCCAATCTCACCATACCATATTTCCACTCTACCATAGTTTTCCTTTGTGAGAAGAGTAAGTCTTTGCAAAACAGTGTGAGGGGTTCCAACGAGCCCATGCTGACTGCTTATCTAGCTCTAGCAAATGATGTTGAAGAGAAGAAGGAAGGAAGTTGCCCTAAGAGAAAAGTCATGTCTCTCACTCCTGTTTCTCTTTCTTACCAGTGGGCCTTTGTACACCTACTCATGGCGTAAGAAGCTCCCCTTTCTCCCCAGACTAGAACTGGTCAGTCTATAGGGCTAAATCTCTGACAGAGACACAATATCTCATTCTGGAAGCAATGGGAAAACAAAAAACTGCCAGTAATACATCCTGATCTGAGATCAAGTTTAAACTTTAAAGAACTAAGCAAAACGTTCACTTTTTATAATGGCATCTGATCCTGCTTTTCTTTTTAAGTTATATCTAAGTGCTTTTGTGAAACATATGCCCATAAGGTTGCCAGAACAGCAGAGACACAATATTAGGCATTCTGCTTGTATTAACAAATCTCCTATCAGGACTTGCTACTTGGTTTTATTACGAAGACCATTAATACCTTTAAGTATTAAATAATTATAACAATAAGGACTGAAAATATTGTATGTATTCTGAAGAGTTGCTATCTGTACTAGTTAGTATATTAGTTCATCTGCTTAAACAGAGACCAAATCACAATGGCTGAAAACAAGATAGAAGGTTAAATTCCATCTGATAGGTTCAGCAGGGAGAACTCTACTCCACAGGATCATGCAGGGATGCAGGCTCCTTCTAGCTTATTGCTCTGTCATTTCTTAGAGTGTTGTTCTTGTCCTCACGGTCCTCAGCTCACCCACTACTGACCCAGATGTCAGCCTATGGAAAAGGGCAAAGAGGACACAGAAGGCGAGCAGTTTTCTTTCAGTAACATGGTCTGGAGATGGTATACATCATTTCTGCACACATGCCTGTATGGCGACACCTTGCCCAAGGAAACAGAAATCTAATTTCCAATTGAACAGTTATGTGTCCACTTGGACCTCAGGCGTTCTATAACCCAAACTCCGCCATACCACATACACAAGTTTAGCCTGCTTTTTCACTTAATATTTTAACAACCATTTCCTCATATCATTATGAATTTTCATAAACATCATCTTTAATGACTATATAATGGTTCTACATATGGAAGTATTTCCCTGCTGTCCAACATACAGGCTATTTCTGATGTAAGGATTTTATAAATAGTACTGCAATTAACATTTGGTATATTAATCTTTATTTGCTTTTCTAGTAATTTCCTTAGGCTTTATTCCTACAGGTAGCATAGTTTTACTTAAAAGCTGTACTAATTAACCTTCTCAGCAGCAAACAAGAGGGTCAAATGTATGCCACCATCACTAGCAATAATTTGGTCTTTTTTTTAATCTTTGAAAATTTCATTGAAAATGATATTGATTTATAATTTAAATTTCACTCCTTTATTTTTAGTGGTTATTTCATTACTTGTGAATTTTAACAAGTTCCAAATATCTATTAACAGCTTGTATTTCTTAAGAATTTTTCTTTTCCGTGTATGGTCTCAGGTTATTTTTGAATCTGTAAAACAGGATATTAGTAATAGCAACTTCATAATAGTGTGGTGAGGATCAAACTTCACTTTTTCTACCCCATTTGTTCTGGTTTCTTGTAGATAAGCCCTAACCTTGGGCCCAGTCTGTGATGGAGCTGCAGTAAATTGGTCTGAGAAGCCCCATTCTGCCACCCCAGCCACCCGAGCTTATTTTGTTCACAGTACTGACGATTATCAAAACCTGTATTTTTCAATGGTTTGCTTATCTTTGTTCTGTCCCTCCTCACCAGCACCCTTCTCCCCTCTTCAGTAGAGCCAGACCCTGTTCTCTCTTTTTCACTGGTGTTTCTCTGCCACCAAAACAGCATCTGGCACGTAGTAGAGACTCAAAAAATACTTACTGAAAAATAAATGAACCTCCTCCTCGTACCTCCAGAATCTCCTACGTTAAATACTTAGGCGCAGTCTGCAATTACCTCTTTTTCCAAAGACAAGTAGTGAAGCCCCTACACACAGCCTCCCGCATCCACACACACGCTCAACCCATGCTCCCGGGCTCTCGTCTCTGCCTCCATCTGTCACACTTACAATCCCAATTCCATGTGCCACCCCCAGTCACGCTCTAACATTCCGCAGCGCTGTATCACACATCTGGCACAGTTTCAAGTAAGACTTATAGTCTCTAATCAAAAATGAAGAGAGAAGAAAGAAAAGAGGAGGGGAGCCCTGGTCTGGCTGCCTAAACAATACTGTTCTTGGCAGAAAGGAGGGACCTCCTGGTTGGAATCCCTAAGCTAGGAACAGACTATGATGCTAACAGAGAACTTTCTCCGATCCTCTGCCAGAGGACGTGTACTTTTTCTCAGGCAGAGGGTGGAGCAAACAGAGTCTGCAACTGTGCTTCTCAAGCCAACACCACTGATGTGGCTGTTTGTGGAAATCCTCCCAGAATCCAGCATAGGATCTTCCTATATCCTGCTTTCCCAAACTGCTGCATTTTTTTTTAAAAAGAGGGCGGAGGGGTCTTGTGCCTTTTCAGACAGATGTTCATAGAATGTTAGGAAAGCACAGATGAGATTCCTTTAGTGTCCGTCTGCATTAAAGTGAAAGTCTAGTTAATGTCTAATTTTAAATTCACTTTTTAGCATGAAGTAAGACACAGGAATGGTGTATTTGCGGAGACATTTTGTCCTATTTAACTTTTGCTGTCTCAAAATTATCATGAGGGATTTCAAATATATTTTACTATTTTTAAATTAATTCCACTTTAATTAATATACTTTTATGGTCTATAGTCATAGAGTAACCATTTTTGAGACCCAGTAATTAAGTAATTAAATTTCAGAATTTATTTGACAAATTAAAAAGCAGGGAGAACATATAAATCGTTTTTGGAATTAGCTGAAATTCTTTAGTGACTATATGAACTTTTTTTCAGAATTGCTCAGAGAAAGCCTACCTCTAGTTCTCTCAAATACTAAACATCTCCCAAACCTCAGTTTCTTTCTTAGTCTCCTTTGTGAATTTATTAAACCACTTTAGTAAACCTAACTTCAAAATGATATCCTGACCACCCTCAACCCCAGCTATTTCCATCTTGAGACAAGGGGAACTGCCCTCTTTTCTCATTGTTCCATTTTAAAAGCTCTACAGCCTCCTGAAAAATACTGCATGTTACTTTAGAGTCACACTAGCTACTTTCTTACTGGTTTGGATATTCACTGGTAAGATAACAAGCTGTTAGCGAGGTAACTAAATCTCCTTGTGCGCCCTTTCGTGTTAGCCACACCCTAAACGTCGGTTTGATGAGGTCAGCCTCCAGCTCGCCTGGAACTGTAACCAACTTAGTTGTTTCTTCAATCTACTAAATCTGCCCTGGGCTCAACATTTGAGGAACAGGAACATAACAGCCTGTCTTGCCAATGGGTTTCAGCCCCAGGCAAGTTCGCTATGGATTCAATGTTCTTTGGGGTGAAAGGGTTTATTACCCGGCTTGTTCTCCCAGCGGTAGGTCGAGTACTAGCATCTCTGCCTCTGCCCAGAGCACTGGACTGAGCTCTCTATATAGCACAATAATAGCTTATTGCCTAAAGGTGTGGAAGCGGTAGCCTAGCAACAGACCAGTTAAATCATCAGGTGGTTTAAGTTCAATGAGGATTTTGGCCATAGACACCCCAACTTCCGCACAGAGCCTAAGGATAATTAGGTGGGTAAAGATATTTACTAAGATAAACAAGACACTGCTGTAGCAAGCTAACCAAACTATCCATGGTCAGAAATATGATGACAACCTGTCTCTCTTCAAGTCCAGTTGTCCTACTGTTTATTGTCTGAGTGATTCTATCCAGTTCCATCTCAGCACTTCTTAATGTTCCTTACAAATAGATGACCTAATACCTTATGTGGGATATTCTTGGTTATTCTGGGGAACTAAGACATTTTTATTATCCTAGGCTTTCAGGGATATTGATATCCACAATACAGAAAATGTTAGGAGCTTGCATGTTTGTAAAACCAGAACTTAACAACACCTATCTTGTCCTGGGTTGCATGAAAACTGTCAAGGGTAAATCGGTCTCTAGTAAAAACCTCTTTATTACCACAAGAATGTTCCACAGTATACAAACACAGATGCTCAAAAGGAATAAAATCATTGATATATAGCACCCTTGGCATATGTAAAGATGAAAGAAAATGACATACAGGTATATAAAAATCTAAAACAACTTCCCAGGTAGATGTTTAAAACTTTCCAAGGTTCTCAGTTTCCGAAACCAATTTTTTGAAAGTTGTTAGTACATCAACAAAAGTTTTAGTACATTAGTAAGACCTAGTCTGATAACTAATGAATCTGGAGGATTCAATCTAGACAGAACTGTCATTATATCACAGCATTTTTTTTAACAACTTAAACAAGACATTTATTATCTCATAAAAAAGATGTCTGGAAGCAGAGAAGCAAGGAAGTAAGTCCCAGGGTTAGTTAACTCATCAGTGCAATGGTATTATCGAGGACCTAGCATCCCTTCTATGTAAAAGTTGGGGGAAAGATTGGGAAAAAGTGGAACTATAATACTTAGAGTGGAGACATTTGGGTGGACTCATACAATCGGAGAAACTTGAGCCTCCACGTCTCCCTTAGATTCTTGTTCTCTGCCTTCTTTTTCTTCTTTGTTCTTC
This sequence comes from Smutsia gigantea, assembly GCA_032199065.1. Lineage (NCBI taxonomy): Eukaryota > Metazoa > Chordata > Mammalia > Pholidota > Manidae > Smutsia > Smutsia gigantea. The sequence continues at coordinate 68,436 of JAVSCE010003869.1, forward strand.
TTTCTCTCTTTCCCTCCCACTGTCCCTCCTTCTCTTCCTTCCTTTCTTCTAATTGTGAAATAGTTTTTTTATATAATTTATTTTGGTATCATTAATCTACAATTACATGTGCAATATTATGGTTATTAAACTACCCCCTTCATCAGGTCCCCCCCACCAACCCCATTACAGTCACTGTCCATCAGCGTAGTGAGATGCTATAGAATCACTACTTGTCTTCTCTGAGTTGTACAGCCCTCCCTGTGCCCCCCCAACATTACGTCTGCTAATCGTAATGCCCCTTTTACCCTCTTATCCCTCCCTTCCCGCCCATTTTCCCCAGTCCCTTTCCCTTTGGTAACTATTAGTCCGTTCTTGGGTTCTGTGAGTTGGCTGCTGTTTTGTTCCTTCAGTTTTTTTCTTTGTTCTTATACTCCACATATGAGTGAAATCATTTGATACTTGTCTTTTTCGGCTTGGCTTATTTCACTGAGCATAATACCCTCTAGCTCCATCCATGTTGTTGCAAATGGTAGGATTTGTTTTCTTCTCATGGCTGAATAATATTCCATTGTGTATATGTACCACTCTTCTTTATCCATTCATCTACTGATGGACACTTAGGTTGCTTCCATTTCTTGGCTATTGTAAATAGAGCTGCAATAAACATAAGGGTGCATATGTCTTTTTCAAACCGGGCTGCTGTATTCTTACAGTAAATTCCTAGGAGTGGAATTCCTGCGTCAAATAGTATTTCTGTTTTGAGTGTTTTGAGGAACCTCCATACTGCTTTCCACAATGGTTGAACTAATTTGCATTCCCACCAGCAGTGTAGGAGGGTTCCCTTTTTTCCACATCCTCGCCAACATTTGTTGTTGTTTGTGTTTTGGATGTTGGCCATCCTCACTGGTGTGAGGTGATATCTCATTGTGGTTTTAATCTGCAATTCTCTGATGATTAGTGATGTGGAGCATCTTTTCATGTGCCTGTTGGCCATCTGAATTTCTTCTTTAAAGAAGTGTCTATTCATGTCCACTGCCCATTTCTTAATTGGATTATTTGCTGTTTGTTTGTTAAGGTGTGTGAGTTCTTTATATATTTTGGATGTCAACCCCTTATCAGATACATCATTTATGAATATATTCTCCCATACTGTAGGATCTCTTTTTCTCTACTGATGGTGTCCTTTGCTGTACAGAAGCTTTTCAGCTTGATGTAGTCCCACTTGTTCATTTATGCTTTTGTTTCCCTTGCCCAGGGAGATATGTTCATGAAGAAGTCACTCATGTTTATGTCTAAGATTTTTGCCTATGTTTTTTTCTAAGAGATTTATGGTTTCATGACTTACATTCAGGTCTTTGATCCACCTTGAGTTTACCTTTGTGCATGGGGATAGACAGTAGTCCAGTTTCATTCTCTTACATGTAACTGTCCAGTTTTTCCAACACCAGCTGCTGAAGAGGCTGTCATCTCCCCATTGTATATCCAAGGCTCCTTTATCAAATATTGATTGACAGTATATGTTTGGGTTAATGTTTGGATTTTCTATGCTGTTCCACTGGTCTGTGTGTCTGTTTTTGTGCCAATACCAAATTGTCTTGATTACTGTGGCTTTGCAGTAGAGATTGAAGTCAGGGAGCGTAATTCCCCGTTTTATTCCTCCTTCTCAGGATTGCTTTGGCTATTCGGGTCTTTTGTGGGTCCGTATGAATTTTAGAATTATTTGTTCCAGATCATTGAAGAAAGCTTTTGGTAGTTTAACAGGGATTGCCTTTAATCTGTAGATTGCTTTAGGTAGTATAGCCACTTTGACAATATTTATTCTTCCTAGCCAAGAGCATGGGATGCATTTACATTTGTTAGTGTCCTCTTTAATTTCTCTTAGGAGTGTCTTGTAGTTTTCAGAGTACAGGTCTTTCACTTCCTTTGTCAGGTTTATTCCTAGGTATTTTATTCTTTTTGATGCAATTGTGAATGGAATTGTTTTTCTGATTTCTCTTTCTGTTAGTTCATCATTAGTGTATAGGAAAGCAACAGATTTCTGTGTGTTAATTTTGTATCCTGCAACTTTGCTGAATTCAGATATTAGTTCTAGTAGTTTTGGAGTGGAGTCTTTAGGCTTTTTTATGTACAATATCATGTCATCTGCAAATAGTGACAATTTGACTTCTTCTTTACCAATCTGGATGCCTTGTATGTCTTTGTTTGTCTGATTGCCATGGCTAGGACCTCCAGTACTATGTTGAATAACAGTGGAGAGAGTGGGCATCCCTGTCTTGATCCTCATCTTAGATGAAAAGCTTTCAGCTTCTCGCTGTTAAGTATGATGTTAGCTGTGGGTTTGTCACATATGGCCTTTATGATGTTGAGGTACTTGCCCTCTCTACCCATTTTGTTGAGAGATTTAATCATGAATGGATGCTGAATTTTGTCAAATGCTTTTTCAGCATCTATGGAGATGATCATATGGTTTTTGTTCTTCTTTTTGTTGATGTGGTGGATGATGTTGATGGATTTTCGAATGTTGTACCATTCTTGCATCCCTGGGATGAAACCCACTTGATCATGGTGTATGATCCTCTTGATGTATTTTTGAATTCAGTTTGCTAATATTTTTTAGAGTATTTTTTGCATCTACGTTCATCAGAGATATTGGTCTGTAATTTTCTTTTTTGTTAAGGTCATTGCCCGGTTTTGGTATTAGAGTGATGCTGGCTTCATAGAATGAGTTTGGAAGTATTCCCTCCTCTTCTAGTTTTTGAAAAAGTTTAAGGAGAATGGGTGTTATTTCTTCTCTGTATGTCTGTAGAATTCAGAGGTGAATCCATCTGGTTCGGGGGTTTTGTTCTTGGGTAGTTTTTTTATTACTGATTCAATTTCGTTGCTGGTGATTGGTCTGTTTAGTTCTTCTGTTTCTGGCTTGGTTAGTCCTGGAAGGTTGTATTTTTCTAAGAAGTTTTCCACTTCTTCTAGGTTTTCCAGCTTGTTATTATATAGATTCTCATAATATTCTCTTATAATTCTTTGTATTTCTGTGGGGTTTGTCATGATTTTTCCTTTCTTATTTCTGATTCTTCTGTTTATGTGTGTAAATTCTCTTTTTCTCTTAATGAGTCTGGCTAGGGGGTTATTTATTTTGTATTTTTTCAAAGAACCAGCTCTTGGTTTCATTGACTTTTTCTATTTTTTTATTCTTCTCAACTTTATTTATTTCTTCTCTGATCTTTATTATGTCCCTCCTTCTGGTGACTTTGGGCCTCATTTGTTCTTCTTTTTCCAATTTCAGTAATTGTGTCTTCAGACTATTCATTTGGGAATGCTCTTCCTTCTTTAAATAGGCCTGGATTGCAATATACTTTCCTCTTAGAACTGCCTTTGCTGCGTCCCACAGAAGTTGTGGCTTTGTGTTGTTCTTGTCATTAGTCTCCATATATTCTTTGATTTCTGTTTTGATTTGGTTGTTAACCCATTGATTAATTAGGAGAATGTTGTTAAATCTCCATGTACTTGTGAGCCTTTTTGTTTTCTTTCTAAAATTTATTTCAAGTTTTATATCTTTGTGATCTGAGAAATTGGTTGGTAGAATTTCAATATTCTTGACTTTACTGAGGTTCTTTTTGTGGCCTATTCTGGAAAATGTTCCAGGTGCACTTGAGAAGAATGTGTATCCTGCTTCTTGTTGGTGCAGAGTTCTGTAGATGTCTGTTAGGTCCATCTGTTCTAGTGTGTTGTTCAGTGCCTCTGTGTCTTTACTTATTTTCTGTCTGGTTGATCTGTCCTTTGGAGTGAGTGGTGTGTTGAAGTCTCCTAAAATGAATGCATTGCTTTCTATTTCCTCCTTTAATTCTGTTAGTATTTGTTTCACATATGTCGGCGCTCCTGTGTTGGGTGCATATATATTTATAATGGTTATATCTTCTTGTTGGACTGACCCCTTTATCATTATGTAATGTCCTTCTTTATCTCTTGCTACTGTCTTCGTTTTGAAGTCTATTTTGTCTGTTACAAGTACTACAACACCTGCTTTTTTCTCCTTGTTGTTTTCATGAAATATCTTTTTCCATCCCTTCACTTTTAGTCTGTGTATATCTTTGGGTTTGAGGTGAGTCTCTTGTAAGCTGCATATAGATGGGTCTTGCTTTTTTATCCATTCTGTTACTCTGTGTCTTTTGATTGGTGCATTCAGTCCATTTACATTTAGGGTGATTATCGATAGATATGTACTTATTGCCATTGCTGGCTTTAGATTCGTAGTTACCAAAGGTTCAAGGGTTGCTTCTTTACTATCTAACAATCTAACTTAACTTTCTTGTTAAGTTATTGTAAACACCGTCTGATGTTTCTTTATTTCTCTCCCTTCTTATTCTTCCTCCTCCATTCTTTATATACTAGGTGTTTTATTCTTTGCCTTTAGTTCGTATTTGGATGGTCTGCTTTCTTTGCCATGATTTTATTTTCTCTGGTGACATCTTTTTAGCCTTAGGGGTGCTTCCATCTAAAGCAGTCCATTTAAGATATCCTGTAGTGGTGGTTTATGGGAGGCAAACTCTCTCAACTTTCCCTTGTCTGGAAATTGTTTAATCCCTCCATCATATTTAAATGATAATCGTTCTGGATACAATATTCTTGGTTCGAGGCCCTTCTGTTTCATTACGTTAAATATATCATGCCATTCTCTTCTGGCCTGTAAAGTTTCTGTTGAGAAGTCTGATGATAGTCTGATGCATTTTCCTGTGTTGGTGATCTTTTTTCTCTCTCTAGCTGCCTTTAATACTCTGTCTTTATCTTTGATCTTTGCCATTTTAATTATTATGTGTCTTGGTATTGTCTTCCTTGGGTCCCTTGTGTTGGGAGATCTGTGGGCTTCTGTGGACAGCGAGACTATTTCCTTCCCCAGCATGGGAAAGTTTTCAGCAATTATTTCTTCAAAGACACTTTCTATCCCTTTTTCTCTCTCTTCTTCCTCTGGTACTCCTATAATGCGAATATTGTTCCGTTTGGATTGGTCACACAGTTCTCTTAATATTCTTTCATTCCTAGAGATCCTTTTATCTCTCTCTGCCTCAGCTGCTCTGTATTCCTGTTCTCTGATTTCTATTCCATTAACAGTCTCTTGCATCTCATCCAGTCTGCTGTTAAGCCCGTCGATCGCTTTTCTGATTTCTGCATTGTGTTTCCTCACTTCCCTCACTTCCTCCCTCAGCTCTTGCACATTTCTCTGTAGATCCATCAGCATGGTTATGACTTTTATTCTGAATTCTTTTTCAGGAAGATTGTGCATTTCCATCCCTTCAGGCTCCCTCTCTGGGGTTGTCTGGTTGATCTTTGTCTGGACCATATTCCTCTGTCTTTTCATGGCTATAGAAGTGGTCACTGGTAGTTGCCACATATGTCAGCTGTGCTCTTTTAGACTTTAAAAAGAAAAGAAAAGAAAAAGGAAAGAGATGAAAAAACAAAAAACAAAACAAGCAAAAAATAATAATAACAACACCCACTGGGAGTAGGTTCTGTGGGGAGGCTGTAGGTGGCGCTGTTGCTCCACTATTTTGCAGCTGTGGCCACGCTGCTCCGCAGGGTACTTTATAGCTCTGGCTGGGGTGGGAACGAATGGGAGGCTGTTGATCTCTGTTGGAAGTGTAAGTGCGGCCACGCTTTCCCAGTTGCCAGCTTAGGAGTCCGAAACTCCCCAGGACTCTCAGCCTGCTGTGCTGAGTGTGCCGGGGCGATCTGGCTCCTCCGCTGGGCTCCTGTCTCTTTAAGTCCGCTGAAAAAAGCGCGTGCTTTTCTTTTCTTTTTTTTCTTCCCAGGGAGCCGGCTGCAAGGACCCAGGTGCATTCCCCACTCAGATCCTGCCCCTCTGTCTCTCCAATCTCTGCTGCACTGCGCGATGTGGGTCAGCACTCCCCACGCAGATCACCAGGGCTGGCTACTTCGCGGGGTGGACTTCCACTCCCTCCCAGCTCTGACTCCTCTCCTCCCGCCTGTGCGCTGGGGTGGGTGAGTGCTCGGGTCCCACCGGTCGCGGCTCCGTATCTTACCCACCTCTTGGGGTGCCGAGTTCTCTCGGGTGTAGTTGCACGCTGTGCACTTTCCTGTGTATTCTGGTCCCTCTTTTAGGAATAGTTGTATTTGCTGTATTTTCATAGGTATATATAGTTTTGGGAGGAGATTTCTGCAGCCCTGCTCATGCCGCCACTTCCCGGAAGTCTCTTACATCACAGTATTTTAAAAGACATTAAACTCTGATGTTCCCAGATTCTTCTTTTAAAGGGTTTAAAGAAATGGTTTTCAAAGAGACAGCTTTGAATGCGGGCAGATCACCATTTCTAAGATGAAATTGAAAACTAGGTTGAGGCAGTGACAGCAAAGAGCAAACACAAGTCCAGGAACCTGTAAGTGAGGTCAGGCTTTAAACATGGCAAGCGGCCTGCCCCCTTGGTGCCACAGAAGGAGTACAAGTGGACAGTGGTAAGACAACTACAGAAGCAGGTGAGCTTCCAAGTTCTCCTGCAGGGCTTCTAAACCCACGTAGAGATTGATGAGACTGGGTCATCCAGAGGATATACGGAGGGGAGATTAAATAGTTTTTCTCTTGAAGAAGTAGTTTTAGAAATTGCTAGGAAAGGAAGTATACTGACATGAGTTTGATTCATGATCCTGCCCTAACTCTGAGTGAACCATAGACGCAGTGAGTGCAACAGGCTTTACAAGCATGTTGTCAAAGTACCTCTGTCAGTGCTTCCCAAAGGCCAGCCTGCTAAACAGCTGCATCAAATCGGCCTGGGAGGACATTTTTTAAATACAGATTCCCAGGCCAAGCAATGCAGATTTCTGATTCAGTTGGTCTAGAATGAGACCCAAGGATCTCTGCTTTTCCTAAGCTCCACATTGGAGAAGCAACTTGGAAAGAGAGGGAAAGATCAGATAGAGCTCAGGACCTAGGAATCTGGCCTGCCTGCTACCTGGACACAGGTACTAGGTGGGCAATAGGTGAATTTCATGAGGATGTCATGCCTGGGTGTCCCAGCAGGAGGCTGGGGCATGTGACATGTAGAGACCCAAGCTGAGAGGCAGGCCAGCAGAGGCCGGCAGTTCCTTCCAAAAGTCTGGAAGAAGGAGCAGTCACAGCCACAGGTCAAGGTCAGAGAAAGATATTCAGTCCCCAAAAGTTATCAGGCCCTGAGAAGTTTATCCACATAGGGACACGGGCATGGAAGGACCAAAGAGGTACACAAGGTGAGAAAAGCTGGGGCTTGGTCATAAGAACAGGGCAGAAGCCCCATTTCAAAAACTAAGACAGAGTAAAAGGGAGTTTGTGTTTACTCAACAGCTTCTCTATGGGAAGTACTTTCACAGGCTGTCTGATAACCTGTTGTACTATACTGCAAGAACAATGTCTTCAAAACTTAGCAGAACATTCTATATCTAGTTAACTTCCTTATCTGGCTTTAAGTGGCATACGATCACACATTCAGCAAACAGAAGAGCCATGACATGGACTCGGGTTCATCCATGGCCAAGCCCTTGCTTCCAGCCCACATATGCTCTCTGCTGTTGACCCGTCACTCAAGGCTGAACTGAAACCCCACTTGCTCCCTGAAGTCATGGGCAGCTCTAGGCTTCACTGGATCAAAGGCAACCCAGAAATATTTATTTAAGTATACCATAGTCTGGAAACCAAATAGAGAATCAGGGAGAACACTTTATTATCCCTTGCAAAAGGTGCCTTCAGGGCAAACAGGAAAATGGAGCTGTTCACTGAATACTTCACTGGAGTCTTTTCCCAGGAAGACATTCGCTGAGCCTCATTTTTTTAAACAGTTAGTCAGAAGCATGGAAATGAATAGTGATAAATATTTTAGGAAAATCACTTGAAGAACTCTGGGTTTAATACCACTTAAATGGTGTTTAAAGGACAAACAAGTCAACGTCTGCCCAGTTCGCATCTCCAAATCTAATCTCTCCTGTTTTAGAGTGTCTGGGCCTCCTCCCCACGCCTGCAGCCCCCACCTCAGCCAGCAGAGAAGGGCAGCTGCCTCACACCACCTGACTGAGCAGTGTCGCCACTTACACTGCTCTGGCCTGACCTCATGCTTGGTGTCAGAAACTAAGAGATAATGGATAGTTACATACATATATAGATATGTTTATATAATTATACACATATGCATAGGTCTGTGTATCTGTATTTTTATAGATCCATGTAGCCACCTATCTACATAAATATATCAGTATGCCAGTCACCTGGGAGGTGATCTGGCACAGTTTAACAAAATAAAGGGCCTACTAAGTGCCAGTCTCTGTGTTAGGCACTAGGAAAAAAATAAGAACAAGATGTGGTTCCTGTCCCCAAATAGTTCATAGTCAATATTATTCACCCATATTATCTCATTTCATCATTAAAGTGACTCTGTGACACCATTATTACTTTAAACAGAATGAAAAGAGAGACCAGGGGTACCCAAAGAAATTAAAGAACTTGCTCAAGACTATAGAGTCACTGGCAGATGTCTCTGTCCCCAAGACACAAGCACATCTAGTCTTGTTGTGCTGCCTCTGAGCCTTTCCAGGGTCTGGTCACCCCCTTTAATCCTGTTTCTAGCAGTTGAGTCAACCTCTTGAGCCCCTTACCTGATTCCTCTCCCAATAACCCTTCAGGTTACTTCTGAACTCTACACTCTGGTGGGGCTCGTTTCCCTAAGGGTTGAAATTCTTCCTCTAAACTGCAGGTGGTGCTCTGTCCCCTGAGGTTGTGCTTGCCAGGTACGGCTGCAGGGCCTCAACAGCTGGCCGTCCTGTTCAAGGGCCACACGGTGCTGGCCCCCTTGGCCCATCAGGATAGCTGTAATTCCAGCAGTGACCTCCCTGAGGCTCCCACAGGGGCCCAGGTACCTGTCTCCAGCCTCCCTCTGGATACCACCCTCTGCCTAGCGGCCTGCCACCTGGGCCGCCTGGGTATGTTCTTGGTCTTTACCTCTCCCTGTGTCCCTTCCCAAGGTAGTCAGTAAACTCATCCTGGCCACACCCCAAGATACAACAGGAAGTGCCATAGCATATTCAGTGTTCCTGCAGCACGGTTTGTAAGTAACAGCTGATACAGAATGTCAGGAAGGAAAGGGGCTCTGCCCCAGAGGAGAGAGGACTGGCAGGCTGGAGGGGGTCACCTGAATCAGCCGTGCTCTCTCTCTCTCTCATACTTTCCTTTTTCTGTGTCCCTTTCTCTCAGAGTTATGATTTTCCAGAGCTAAAGGCCAGAGTGCAGTGTTCTGCCCAGAGGCACACTGCAGGGGTCTGACTTGCTCTGAACCTAGGGAATACTTAAGCTTCAGGGCCCCTCACTTGCACTGGCCTCTAGAAGTACCAGTGTCATGTGTTCTGAGTGGTGGAATGAAGCCGGCCCGCAGAAGGAAGCATTCCACACGAGCACTTCTGGTAAACTGCCCGAAGAGATCTCTGAAGACAGGGACACGAATCTCCAAGGAGCCATGTCATGAATTATTTTGTCATTCTAAATCAGTTTTTTTCATTTGTACTTAAGTTAGTCCTGATAATTTTATATTAGGAAAGCTCCCCAGATGAATAAGCTATGGGTGCCACAAAGCCTAGATCTCCTCCTGGGAAGGAGAATACTGGTACAAAGAAGCAAGGAAATTCAAAAATTATGCTGAGATCAAAAAAGTCAGGAAGGGAACCTGAAGGGTCGGCCCATAAGAAGGAGCAAAGGCAGTTAGGTCAAGTTGATGTACGGAGTCTGGGATCCTACTGGTTACTAGCAAACAGACTGGGAAGGAATCAAAGAATCGCCTGAATAATTGTAGCTTGCTCTGAGGAGTCCCCAGTCAGAACAGAAGGCAGGTCCCCAACAGAACAGCTGATGAGTAGAACGGTCAGGGCAAGGCAGGGTATCAGGCACCCAACCAACAGAGCTCTGGAGTTGGTGGTGAGGCTGCCGCCCGAGCAGAGGAAACCAGGATGTGAGAACGGGAGCGCCACTGCACAGACTGGGCAGGCACGGGTACGGGAGGGAAAGCTGTCAACCGGTGGTCACACAGCTACCGCCGGCTCTCCCTAAGACACTGCACCCCAGTGGTGGCACTGGGTGCCTCCCACTTGTTTTAGACTACAACGGAGACTCCTCGGAGTGAAGCCTTGTCAGCTGGACTGGGCGAGGAAGCAAGCAGCAGAATCTCACCTGTAAGTGGGGGTGAGACTATGACCCATCTCGTGACATTGTGGGGATGACTCAGCCAATGCTGTAGGTAAAATGTGTAGCCTGATGCCTTATTCAACCCTGGGGAATACGATCCGACCTCGAATGTGATCAGAAGAAAAGTAGTTAAAAGTCTCCTAGGATGACAGCTGCAAATTAATTCAAGGATATAATGCAGTGCGGAAAGAGCAGCTAATTTTACTTTACAAAAGAAATCACTGATATAATGCAAACATGCAGCTTATGTGTTTCCTTACTGAGTGCATGAATTTCTTGGTAAAGTTTTATCTGCTTAGGTGGTTAGTGATCAGTTTTTCTTTCAAGTAATGGTAATGTTTTAGGTTTCCTTATAGTAATCACTACCATTGTTATATTTTATTTTCTAAATTGATAATTGTACTCTAATGTCACTCCGTTATGTTTCCTTGTGATATGGGAAGAATTAGAAATTTCTTTCCATTTCAACAGCTCATGAGGTATTTGGGTCCCCCCAGCGGCCCTCCACCCTGGAACGCGGAGCGTCCTGGCAGATGACCTGCTGATAGCTGTTCCTGGGTGATATCCCCAGTACCTGGTCCATCTCTCAGAGATCCCACCCTCAGGAGAACAAACGCTGAGACTTGTCCGCCAAGGCCTTTGGAAGTGATCTTATCCTTATCTGAAAAGCCAGCTTCTAATCCTATCTGATCACAAAAGGTCAGGTCTCGGCCTTCCAACAGAGCTGCTTAAACCAAAGCGAGGAATACCTGGGAGTTTGTTCAGTCTCGATGCGGATCCGTTTGCCCTCCTCTGAGGGGAAACCATTACTTCATGCTATTAAGGGAAAATTCCCACTGACTACAGTCGTGTTTAAATCACTCTCAGAAAATACTTTGGATGCACAGGTTTCCCTTAGGGGAGAATATTTCATCACTTCAGAGCTGGGGGAAAGGAGTCAGTCATAATTTCTCCCACTTATCCTAGCATACACAGTTAAGGGAATTAATTTGGTTTTGCCTAATCTCTAGGACAAAGCAACCTTTGCCTGACCTCCCAAATTCCTCTTGCTCCAGAGATTATATAACCAGAGGGCGTGGTAGTAAATTCTCAAGAGACAACAAAGGTGACAATGGGGGTAAAGCCTGGAATCGCTAACCACTGCCCAAATGTGCTGTCTCTGGAATCTTCCTGAACTGTGTCTATAAGCCACAGCAAGATGCTTACATCTCCCCATTCATCGTCTCCATTTGCATTGATGATTTGCATTTCTTTTGAAAAAACAGGAAACTTCTATCCCAGTTCTTATTTATTTAAATGCCCGACAACGCTTAACACAGAGAAGAAACGGCAGGTGAAGCACTGCTACCATTTACTAGATATTATTTTCTAAAATAACTTATAACACAACAAAGCATTAAAAACAGTCAATATTAAAAGAAAATTGGGAAGTAGACAATGACTCCAACACAAAAAAGTCAAAGCCAAATCATTGTTCTTTAGTACGTGTTTATTAGAACCTCAAAAATGTACATGAAGGGAAGAGCTTCAGAAATAAGACAGTTGTACAGAATTCGGCTTAGTGCTTTGTATCAAGTATATGCCGAATAAAATTTTGCTAAATTTTTCACCAGCTGCGATGACCAATACATATTTGCATGATCTTAGATGAAGTCGGTGCCGCTTCAGCACGATGCACTTAATTCAGTGCTGTAAATGCCACTGCTGATTTGCCCAAATAATACTGTCAATTCCTCCTTGTTTCTCTGGTTGACTAATCAGCCCCACATTCCATTTTATATCGGACCTCAGAACACCTTACCAACATAATGAAAAGTGAAAACTGAAAGGGCACCTGCAGACGTAGTTCCAAATCTAACTCCATGACAGTGTGGGCACCGAGAACAACACTCATGCCTGTGCCCTCCAGGGGCCACGGTGGCAACAGACGTCCCTGCAACCAGGCCCTCACATGCGAAGGATCAAAGTGCCACACAGTGTTTCCTCCCTACAGCTCTGTGCTCTGCTGTGCAGAGAAAATCCTATCAGGGCATAACCTGATGGGGCACATTGATTCTGGCCCTAATTGGTATGGATTATCTGCCGGGCCATGGCCTCCTTCTAGGTGCACATAAGAGAGCGGACAACAAGCATTCTTCTCTCACCAGGCTGGTAGCTCAATCTATTACCTTACACAACGGCCAGGCCACCTCTGATTAATACCAGTCAGCCAAGTTGGGAATCCGCCTGGAGAGGCAGGGAAAACTGCTGCAGTGCTTCACGAATGATTCTGACTCAGATTCCAGGAACAGGCTGCCTTAGAAATAAATGGGTGCAGATAAATTATAGGTAGAGGAGAATGTTTCTAAGTGCTTGTATAATAGGCAGACCTCCCTTTCTGTCTCTCCGAGATCTTTCAGTGGTCGGTTGGCTTTGAAACTGGCATAATTTTTTTCTTGAGTTTCTTAGACCTCCATCAGTAAGACTGGACGCTTTTACAAGGAGAACTGGTCCTGCATTTTTTGAGTGGTTTCAGCTGTAATTTTAGGCGACGAGGAACATACTCCACAATGTAGAGTGGGAGGGAGAGCGCCTGACTGAGTCACCAGACCCAGGTCCGGTCCACCTCCACCAGCAACAATCACACAGTCGCCCTCCAGGTCAATTCCTCCGTTTTTAAAATGGGATTGACAGGCTACTCTCTGCCATATCCAAAGGGAGTATTGAGGGCAGATATAAGATAGCTCAAATATTTTATGATTCTTTGGAAGGGAAGCAAACACAGAATGTTAAGATAGCCTTGGGGAGTAGGCTGTTTGCACACAGAGGCAGAGAAGCGAGGCACTTAGGCAAACAACTGCAAAAACCACGCCCACCTCCCACAAAGAAGGGAAACAATACACACTCACCACCTGTTACCTCACTGATTCGAGTATTTCAGATATGAGGGAATTTGGGGCTACCAGAATTACCCAGACAGTGCTCTCAAAAATCTCCATTTTGCATGTGTAGTGATAAGCTGAACAAGGACAATATTCTCTTTAAGGAATGAGTATGAGACCAGTAACCGCTCCTTTCCCTTTGAATTTAATTTCTGAGGAAGACAAATGATTATGCAATGTTCACCCAAACGGAACCTTAAGACTTCTGAAGACCATGAGACCAATGGGCATTGACCCAAGGGGTTAAGATTCAGGGTCTTCCAGAAAGTGTCTCTTCAAGGCATCTCTCCAGGGTGACAGACAGAACTCCGGGGATATGTGGGTGACTCTTACAAAGCAGTACCATTTAGTGCCTTGTGTGCTTGCAGGAGATACACATCAAGATCACAATCAGTAGCAATGCCTTAGGCTCAGGCAAGTTTGGGGGGATTTTACTGTGGTCATTAGTCTAATTTCTGGAAACAGTTTGAGAAAGTTCTTTCCAAACCAACAGACAGGATGAGAGAATGATACACCAACTTTGACATGTAATTTAAATATTACTTAGAGGGGAAAAAAGGAAATAATTCATGCTGCATTCTGTTATTTGATTCCAGAAATTAATCCACATTCCTGATTTTTCAAAGACATTTGATACCTATCTCTGGAAGCCTGTACTTTGTAATTTATAAGAGTGATTTGTCCTCAATTGTTTTTATAACTCAAGTATGTCATTTAGCTTGACGGCTTCCTTATCTTCATAGTGAGTCATTTTAATAATGCATAATAGTTATTGGGAATTTTAATTCAAAACCTTTTATTTGCCTTTACAGTATCCTTGGATGGAAGACAGCCAACAGTCTATATTTGTGACTAGAAGATGTTATATGTAACCTCTTGAACATAACCTAGTTTCCCAGGGAAAAAAAAAAGCTACCTCTAGAAGCACCTTCTATCAAAGGAGCTTATGTTCAGGAGAAACTGACTGAACAAATGTGACAATGCAAACTTCCCACCTACTTACGCTACCACTTTGTAAAACTTAGGCTCTGAGTGTCAGCTTTCCCTGGATCCTATAAGCTGTCAAAATCACCAAGTCTCACAAACTTGGGGATCTGCACTTTCTTATGCCTCCCTGCAGAAGTCTTACCCCAAACTTGTGCAGAGGTAGTAGTCTCCCCCTTTGGCCTCAGTGCTTTCCCCTTTTATCCAAGCAGTGGCTTTGCCCCTGCCCTAAGACATAAGCCTCCTTTCAGCTGCTGTCTCCGGCCCTCCTAGATAATCAAGTCTGTACCCACGGCTCCCGCCCTCAGGAAAGTCAAACACCTGCTGGGTTCTGAACCCTGATACAAAGCAGGAACTACCCAATATTACACAGGAAACCCCAGCAGCAGAAGGGAAAGGGGGGGAAAGTCTCCTGGCCTACATTGCCCTAATCTGACTCAGCAAGGTTTTCTTAAAGAACAACTTCAAGCACACTAAGAGCCCAGCAGTATATTTACGCCTAGAATTCCAAGTCAACAGGCACTGCTTTGTTTTAGAGAGTCAAGGAAACACATGATGTAGGAAGAGATGTCAAACTCAAGGGTGTTGTTCAAAATTAAATTGTCCTGCCTGCAAAAAGTAAGTTAAAGCAATATGGCTGTATATCAGGTTGCAAGTTTTAAATATTTGTGGAAAAATAGCTACAAGCCTGTGGATAAAATGAGAGTTCCTGTGGCCAGGATTCTCACCTGGCCCTGGTTGACTAGCTCACTGCACACCTGTGGGCAATTTGCCTCTATATAAAGAGCTCCGCCCAGCGCTCTGGGTGCGACACAGTGGCAGGGCTGCAAGGCTGCAGGAGAGCAGAGCAGAGGCCCAGAGGATGGCTGTGCAGACAGAGGGGCCCAGAGGCAGAGACCGGATTGCTGCTTGCAGACTCGCTCTTAGTGAACGGGATTCTAGTGACTGGCCTGCCACCTGGAAATAAAGTTGGGTATAACCCTTTCACCCCAAGAACATTTTGCTGTCAATTTCTTTGGTCACACTGAATCCATAGTGAACTTGCCTGGGGCTGAAACCCATTGGTAAGACAAAGCCTCCAAATTAAATATGTATGTATATGTATATCTTGACCCCTTACAATAGGACCTCAGGCTTAAAACAGGTCTTAGAACACTGAAGCTCAAATGCCGACCTGTAGGCCCATTAAATCAGTACTGATATTTGAAAGATCTGAGCAAAAAGAGGGTTAAAATGTAATGTGCGCGTGCATGTATTGTGTGTGTATCATTGTAAGATTACTATGGTTCTTAACCCCAAAGACCTGTTATTACTATCCTTCCTAGATTTTTGGTAAAATCATCTCCCTTTTTCATAAAATAATGGTCATAGTGGAAAGCTGTTTTGCTTTTTTTGTTGTTGCTTGGCTTGTTTTTTTGTTTTATTTGATTGGCAGAATGAAATGTGGAAAACCTGATCTGTGTCTCCAAATTTGGGGAATGGCACAGGTATCTAACTGATCCTTGAAGCTTCTATGCCCAGGATATAAGACAAAGACAACATACACCAACTTTATCGGATGTTTGGACACTCCTTAATGACCTCCGCCACTAGTCCTGGTTCAGCTCCTGAACCCACATGGGCTCAGTTGTCCTTCCTTGCACATGAAAGCCCACGTTATAGTTGAAGACAGTTCCTCTGTTCCACCTAAGATGTTTTTTCTTCAGAATAAAAGATTTTTTACAGTCTTCAGCTATTCTTTTGGGCTAGACCTCTAAAAAGAACCTGTGAGGAGGAAGAAAAAACTTGAAAGAAAAAATACATATCTATTATTATTATTATTGTCATTATCCTTTAAGGAAAGAAATCACACCTCTTCTACGTTTTCTGCATCCAAAAAGGTAAGAGGCTCACCCAACATCAAACAGCTGTGGCATTCATGACTCAGCCAATCAAAACATCTCGCCTTTGATAAATGTATGCACTGATCATACATATCAAACTTATCATACATATCAAAGGACAGAGACAGTGGCAGATGTATATAAATTGATTCAACACACATTTTCACTATGTAAATTATGCCCTGAATTACTATAGCAGCGTTACAGAGAACATGGTAGAGTCCCTGCTTTTGAATTGCTGACAGTCACGACAAGTCAGGTAAATAAAATAGCAAATGTATGAAAAAGTAGAATGAGCGAATAGGAACAAAAACAACTAGTTTCACTGTGGAGAGCTGGAAAGGCACAGGAGAGGATGTGCCATTTTGGCGAGGCCTTGAAGGATGTGTAGGAGCTTGCCAAGGACTGTGAATCAAGATATTTACTACAGAAGGAAGAACATGTTTGGAGGGGAAATATAATGACTTCAAGTTCCAGAGTTGAACTTCAGATAACTTCAAGAAATCCAAGGCAGATAGCCAGGAGACAATTACACCATGTAAAAGAAAATTGATGAAACAGATTTATGAGGTACATGCACAAAGAAAGTAGAGCTGGAAAAATGATTTCACTTTTTTCCCAGGTTGGAAAATGCTTTGGATAAAAGCAAAGGATGAGTAACCTTTTAGCTCTATGATCCAAGAGGGTTTTCTTTTCTGAATCACAGCTCAGATAACCAGGAAATAAGAAATAATAGGAAGAATATCCTCCAAATGGGTGAGTTTCTCAATAGTGAGAATAAAGCTTTTCAACACTACACTTTCTATCTTTAACTCACAGATACATGGTTAATCTACAGCCAAAAGATTCTCAGTGTTTAAAGACTAGTTACCTTAGTTTGCCATTACTAGGAAAATAGATGTAAAGACATAGTCTTCACTTTGAAACTCCTTGAGATTGCCTGCTTAAGATTATTTTCATTTAATTGTAATAAGTGACTTTTTGATATGATAAGCACTCTGATTCTTGTCATGCTACCAAAGGTAGTTTGGTTTGGGTCCTGGCAGATTTGAAGCATGTCTCAGAGATACCAAGATAGGGATTTGCTATCTCTAACTCTGTCTGTAAAGGTGTACAGCTGGAGGACTGAGAAGCCTGTCAAGGACTGGTGTTTGCTGTGTGCCAAGCGGTATCACTCAGACAACTGTCCTATTCAAGTGAAGGGTGCTTATATCACCAGGGTTACTCTTTGTGAGAGCAGCTGCCTCAACAGGCTGCCCTTGCAAGAGACAATTCTAGCATGAGCTCTTCAACCATGTGTTCACTGAGCCTACCTACCTCCTCCATGCTCTGCCAACACCCACAAACTCCCTCCTGGTGTCTCCTGGAATGGGAGCTTGGATCTCATCATATACCATGCATATAATAGTAGCTCAGTAATTATTTCTTGTTTGATAGATGCAGCCAAAACCAGCAACTGCAAATTCAAAAAAATAAATTGCAGTGAGCAATACCTGGCAACACTGCTCAGACACTCAGGACACGTATTTGGAGGTCTTTAACAGGCACTGATCCAGAAAATTCCCAGGTATTGTTTACTCCTTCCTTTCTCCTTGTCTCTTCAAAGATTCAACTTGGTATTTTGAACAATAACCTGGATAGTCAATTTGGTTTATTTTAACCTCTAATACTACATACAAACTTACTGAACAGAATGATCTCTCTCTGTCCTGAGGCTTCTATTTTCAGTCTCTCTTGGCACCATTAGCATGCACTTAAAAGAGGGATTTTTTTTTAGCTTGGATGAGATGCAGAATAACTTTCTGTTATGCATGACTGAGAGGCAGGAAAAATATTTCAGAGAAAGAAAGCTATCTGTAAGTGGTTAGGAGCATAATTTGGCATAGGACTGATAGAGAATTTAATTTTAGCAACATTAGTATGTGGAACAAAATATTAAAAATCTCTCATTTATACTTTGTGGTAAATTTTTAATCATACACAACAGCTGCGATTAATACATATTTTGGTTGCATCTAAAGAATTCTCATCTATGTGACTGTATTATTCTGTAAATATAAGTTGATGAGAGCATTTTCATGTGCTATTGTTTATTATCTAACCCTGTCATACGTATAGCCCAGGAAGAGTCTTTTGTAAATACACTCTAAAATGACCCCAGAACATTATGTGCAAAAATCGCTATAATTCTTCCTGGTGGTGGTTTGTTTTACACATTGATGGCAGCAAAATTAAGAGCCTCCATAATAGAGAGCTTCAAAATAAAAAACCAAGACTTAGCTACAATCCATTCAAGGATATTGTTCTCTTGGGTTGTACTTGGTCCAACGTTCTCCAGTTTAATCTGTTTCTCAGCAAAAATGCCAAGATGGTTTCAGAGAACATTACACTCAAAAATACTGCTTCCATATACATTGGCAGGAAGTTATCTTGTCCCAAAAGCCTGCAGAAATTGTCCAGTGAAAAATACTGGAGTAAATCCAAGGTGACAACCCCAAACAATGAAAGTAAAGACACTTTACAAAGGCTTTCAAAACACGTTTGAAGTCCCCTCTTGAAAATTTTTGAGTCCTGCATAGACCTTACTCCTTAGGGCTTGGTGAGGCTAGGGAATCTCTCTTGCAATGAGCTCTTCAAAGGAAAATTTGAGCAATCCTTTGTAGCATTGTAGGGTAACTCATTTTAAAGCTAAACATGAAAGTAGGGCTGTAAGTTAAAGAAATCAGTGGATAGTTTTCCAGCCAGCTAATCATGGACTTGATGCATCCCTCGTTCTCTTCTTCCCTGACTTCTTTGTCCCTCTAAACACAGCTGAAAATCTGTGCCCCACAGGCCTCTGGTCCCAGAATGTCTAGTTCTTTCCTTCCTCTCTAGCCATGGTCTCTTCTCTCAGCTCTGTGTCACCTGCTAGCCTCCTCCAAGTATTCATTCACACCAAGGGCTCCTCTTGTGTAAGGTTATGGGATTCTATCTCTTTAATTTTATGATTTCTCCACATCAAATCTAATGCCACAACCATACACATCATCTTCTTTCCGAAACCTGGGGTCTCTCCTGATGGTCATAGCTTTGACAAAGGCACACGTAACCTTTTAGTCAGTTGGTCAACAACCCAGTCACTGATTGTGCCCCATATCCAGGTAGACACCAACCCCTCTAGATTATTTCACTGTAATATCACCTAGCAATGTTTACTTATGGGTGATGGGATTTTACAATAAATATATAAATCATTTAAACACACACTGCAGCTCTAATATAAAGATAGACAATATATTTCCCTGAATATCTATATCTTGTATCTGTCTCTTTCTTATGTCAGTGCTAAGCTTTGTATTCATCTTTACTTCAGTCCTCAGTCCATCTCAGCTACCCTCCATCTCCCACTTCTGTCCTGTCCATTACAAGTGGATAACCTCATTTCCAACTTGCCTAAGAAGATGGATGGCTTTCAGCATGTGTCCTCCCCACTTCTGTTCTTAAAAATCTCAAAATTTCCCAGAGTCCCCAAATATTCCTCCCCCATGTTTTTCAATTGGTCTTGATTCTTTGTCTTTATATCTGTTCTTGGATCTTGGCCCATCCATCAATTATCTCCTCTCTCTCTCTGGCATCTTCTGATTCTTTCCAAAAACAACTTCCTTCTTTAGCCCTACTAATCTGTCAAGCTACCAAGCCAGGTCCCCCTGTGCCTCACACCATTCTTTTGAGGAAGGTCTGCCTTCCCTTCCTAGCTTCCCACTGATTCCTCAACCCGAGTACTGTTTTCAGTCTCTAGCACTCTGCTGAGATTGCTGTCTGGAAGATCATCACTGAAGTCCTGAAAACAGAACCCAAAGCCTCCTTGCAGTTCTTAGCACCCCGCCACTCAGATATACTTGCCACTACTAACAACCCCCTGGCTCCCAAAATTCTCTCCGCCCTTAGCCCTGTGTCTCTCCGGTCCTCTGAGGTCCTTCCTGTTTTCTTGGCACCTATCAGATTTCCCTTTATGGAATGTCTCCCTCTTTCTATCCCTTCTATATAGAATTCCCCCAGAGTCCCATTGTTAACCCTTCCCTTCTCTTATGATATATTCTTTTTTAGGTCAATCCATTGGCTCATGTGACTGGCTGATGTGAATCTCTTACTTCTCTCTCAAAAAGCAGACTTGATGTCTAACCACTTCCCAGAGAGCTCCATTTGATCTTTTGCAGGCATCTCAAACTCATCATGTCCAAAATGTAGCACACCATCTTCCCTATAAACTTCCTTTCTTTGTTTGAATTTCCTGCTTTATCATATTAAATTTCCTGCTTTATCCATATTTTTCAAAATCTAGTTTTTTTTAATTCTATTTACTCAACCATTTCTTCCTAGATATTTTAAGTGATCCTCATTACCAAAATGTCTTTCTTCTTTCTTTCCAGCAGTCCAAATGCTGTGAGACCTCTCAGATCTCGGTGGCAAGTCCCTACCTCACCACGGCCTGGCCACTTCTCTCCTCTGACTCCTGCATCATTCATGGTCCATTCCTTTGATTGAACATTTAACAAATTATTACCAGTGACTTGTTTACCTTTACATTATATTTTTATTCAAACTTTTATGTATCTATATTTCATTTACTTAAGTATATTGTAATTTCTTTCAAAAGCACTGCTCATCTATTACATTTCCTCAATCCATCAACCTCATTCATGTATTCAAAACATGTTGGTGGGGGCATGTCCTATATGGCAAACACAGTGTTAGATACTGGGAAAGGATGTATATGACATATTCCTGGCCACTGAGGGATTTACCATCTAATGGAAGAGTCAGACATAAAAATAAATAAGCACAGCAGTGTGATGAGTGTTGTGTTAGAGACGTGTGCAGTGCAGTGTACTCTAAGCACACAAGGGAGAAAAGCCTGAAGGGATTAAAAACCATCCCAGATGCTACATGGGTTTATTGCTAGAGAAAGAATAATAGGAAGGTGAACAATGATGAAAGGGCATTCCAGGCAGAGCAAAGCTAAATAGTTAAGGAAAAAATATTATTTATGTGTAGGTCACAAGTAATTAGGCATGTTAGGCTAGGGTAGTGACAGGGATTTGGAAAGACAAGAATGACAGAAGACTTTAAACATCTAGCTAAGGGTTTCCACTCAATCCTGGGAACAATGGGGAGCCGTGGAAAGATTTTTAAATACAACCTTATAATTAAGTCACATATACAGAAAGGCGTGCAACTCATATGCTTATAGCTCAATGAATTTTTACAAAGCAAACACAATACCTAGATTGAGAAAGAAAACACTACCAGAACCCATGGCGAGATTTTAAGCAATGGAAATACATTATCAGATTTGCATTTTGAAAGATCTTCCAGTACATTGGAGGAAAAGAAACTCTTTGGGAAGGAGATCATTTAAATTGTAAAGGCAAAAGTCATAAAGACCTTAAAACAGTGGCATTGTAAATGGAGAGAAATGGACATGTTTAAGAAATATTTAAGAGGCAGAATCAATAAGCTAAGAACATCTTTTAATAGACCATTATGCCCATATGGAGCGATAATGCCCATATGGAGCGATAATGCCCATATGGAGCTTATTCTCTGGTTCTTTAGCAAGGACCCTATTCAGTCAGGGTTTTCCAGAGAGACAGAAACTATAGCATGTGTGTACCTACATACATATATAAATAAGTATGTAGAGCTATAGAGATACACATACAAATATGCCAAAGTCACATTATTGTAGTGGTGAAAGCTTCAGGCTAACTTAGTACACACACACACATATACCTATGTATATATAAGCATAGAGAGAGAGGCAGAGACAGAGAAAAATTTATTATAAGGAATTGGCTTCCACAATAGTGTGATTATGGAGGCTGAAAAGTCTCAAGATCTGCAGTCAGCCAGCCAGATACCCAGGAGTACTGACGGTGTGAGTTCTAGTCCAAGCCTGCGAACCAGTGGTCAAAGTCCAAGTCTGAGAGCAGGCAGGCTCAAGCCTCAGAAGAGCTAGTGTCCAGCTTGAGTCCAAAGGCAGGAAGAGACTGATGACCCGCTGAAGGTAGTCAGAAAGAAGTTGCTGCCTCTCCACGGAGGGAGGGGGCTTTTTGTTCTAGTCCTACCTTCCATGTATTGCTTGAGGACTGCCCACATTAGAGAGGGCAAATTGCTCTACTCTGTCTACCAATTCAAATATTAATCTCATCCAGAAACATGCTCTCAAAATGCTTAGAAGAATGTTTGACCAAATGTCTGGGCTTCCCACAGTCCTTGAAAGTTGACACATAAAATTAACTATCACAGACCCCTCTCTGCCAGTTGTTCCTTGAATGAGCACTGGAAGAATGGGCTCTGTGGCTTTTTGTTCTGCCTCTTTTGCTGTTCCTGTTTGACATTTTCTTTAGATGGTATGGCAGCCTTTTTCTCTCTTTAAAGTAACTTGAAATAACTCTATTCTTGTCCATTTTGCATAGATTTTTTTTTTAGTTTAACTATTTCTCCATCAATTCCCATGAATAGGAGAAGCATATTATCCAGCCATCCACACTCCCATACTATGTCTATCTGGTGTATTTGCCAAATGTAAGTATTATTATAAGAAAGACAGAGAAAGGATACATAGAAAACATGAGTGAAAACAGAAGTACCCTCCCGTAGCTGTAAAGCAGTTTTCAAAAGTGTGCATTTCTATAAATCTGAATAGGTAAAAATACATTTATTCTACAGCATCTATTTTATTTTATTTTTTTGCTGAAAGTACATGTATTGTCCAGGGCCTTTGCACATGACGTTTCTTTTACTTGAACATTCTTTTTTTTTCCAGATTTCTGAGATATAATTAACAGATAACATTGTGTAAGTTTAAGATGTACAATGTAATGACTTGATGTATGTATATATTGTGATATTACTCCTATTTTAATTGTCTGTTTAGCTTGTCTTTAAGTACTGAATTTTTTGAAAGCCAGCTAAACAGTTTCTGACCTCGGTTGCTCTTTTTTAAATTTTCTCTAATTTCAGAAGCCTTATTTCTCAGTAAATTTTTAACTTTTTATGGTGCCTGGAAAAAGCTCTGGAATGAAACACACTCAGTGCTAGCTGGTTCTGGAGCACCGCTCTCCTTACTGGTCTGTCTGCTTTTCTGACCATGTTACTTTAGCTGTCTCCCCCTGGTACTTCCTTTCCAAATCCCTAAATATTCATGCCCTGTAAGGATCTCTCTTTGGCTCTTAGCCCTTCTGACCCCAAGACTCTTCATGAATAACTAATCTACTCCCATGGCATCAATCATGTGTAAGTCTGAGAAGCAGAAGCCAAGACAGGCACCAGGAGAGGCTCTGAGAGCCATCAGACTGCAATGCCATTCTGACCTTAAGTGAAGGACAGAGGGCAGGAGAATTGGACGGGAACATCCTACATGGCTAAGCAATACTAAGGAGTGTTTGGCAAAGTCACCAGAGTCCTAAAACCAAAGTCACTTATCAGAGGTCTCCCTTCTGCTCCCAGTCATTGTCCAGGAGCAGCCCATGGGAAGGTTGACCTCAGTAGAAATATAGGAAGGATTTCAAAATGTAGCAGCTGGTAACACTGGTCAATTACACTCTCTACAGTCAATGATTTTAGAAAAGCATTACACAGCTGCCACAAACCACTACCTTGCAAAACCTAAGCCCTAATCTGCAGCCCTAGCTTCTGGGCCAAGCATCAGAGCCATAATGTTGATTGCCACCAATTATCTTCAACAGATGCCCCACATGAATCTCATTAATGTTATAATAAATCAGTATTAAGCTCTGTTATATGCCAGACATTGTACTCTTCTGAAGAAGCTTATAGACTGGACAGGGAGATAAACTTGTAATAAATAAGTACAAGTCATTTATCTTTCAACAAATATTGATTATGTACCTTTTATATACCTGGCACTGGGACAAAGGCTGAAGATACAACAGTAAATATAAACCATGATTTGTGCCCAAAGGAGCTCACAGTCCAGCTGATAGGTCAGATGAACAACCACATACTTATCTTACAATGCAGTATGTGAAATAGAAAAGGCATAATCTACATCTCAAAGCATAACCAGGAGGTGCCCACATAAATGACAAGAAGAAAAGCATTTTTTAGGCTTTTAGAACACCATTAGCAAAGACGCATTACCACGTGACAACATGGGGTGTGAGGAACCATATAGCCTTATTGTTGTGATTGGCTGTTTCAATGAGTCAAGTGAGAAATAAGTCCCTGAGTTGAATGTTTGTCAAATGAATGAAAAGTCATATATGGAGAAAGGAGGCATGGGAAAAATACTTCAGAGATATAATTGTGAGGATTTGGTGACAGACTGGATTGAGGATGGCAGTAAAGAATCTTCCACACCAGTCTCACCTCCTGTATTTCATGTCTCCCTGATACCACTACTCACAAGGGGCTCTCACTGGAAACTTGAGTGAGGTCCTCCACAGGGCCCGGTAGGCACGTGGTCAATGCATACGGAGCAAACTCATTCGTATCTATGAGTTCAAAACATGAACTGAAATCATTGCTCACGTCATCAGCATTCTTAGCTGCAACCACAAAATCCGTTCTGGCTAGTTTAAGCAGGAAAAGGATTTATTAAAGGATATTAGGTAATTAAACAAAAATTGGGTGAACTAGAGAAAGTGTGGAGGCTAGATTTTCAGGAAGAATATTGAGGAACAAACCACAGAACTGGCTTGTGGGGGAAGCGGCCGCTGCCACGCCCCAGTGCTAAGTGTTAAGCCTCAGAACTTGGGTGGAACGGCTGCTGGAGGCAGCACCTGGGCCACTTCTGTGTCAGGCATTTGGTCTTGCCAACCCCACTGCCGCTGTGAAAACCGGGCACCACCACAGCAGAAACAACCGAAGTCACACATGGATCCTGTGTCCTTCAGTGGCTCACCTCCGATCTTAGGTCTCGTGTGCTATGTCTGACTGGAGGAGTCTGGGTCATTTGCTAGAGTTTCAGCTGCAAGGGAGACTGAGGAATTTGAGTTTTATCTTCAAAGTCAGAACTTGTATATTGGAAAATGGGGCTCTTAACATGGGAAATTCCAGATACAGAAAGTATTCAAGCCACGATGGGCAGCCATACACGTGATGTGCATAACCTTCACTCATCTTGTGTTTTTATTTAAGAATCAATTTAGATGCTTATTTAGACAAGACACCAAGCAGACTGTCCAAGGTTAAAAAGAAACAGTCCATGTCTTGAAGCACACATTCAGAAGCTAAGACCCCTCCGAAGAGTATGAGGGCCTCTCCTACTGTAAACAAAGGTAGCGTCACAGGTTTTTATTGTTACCAAATATACAACATTGTTTTAAATAAATAGTTAGGCAGAACTATGTTCTACAAAATACATTCTCCTTTTCCAGGCTGACAATTTCTTCCATTTAGTGGGTTCCATTATTTATCCTGGATTGAATAATAGTCTGTTTTCTTCTTCATTCTTCAAACTGAACAGTGCTGGGTCTCATTCTGTCAGCTACCACAGCTAGTTATGGAATAGAATTTGTTCAAATGTTTTATAGTCTAAATCAGTCCTTCCACTAGAACTTTCTGTGATGACAGACATGTTCTACATCTGTATTGTCTGATCAGAAGCCACTAGCCACAGAAGGCTATGGAGCCCTTTATGGGACTGGATTTTTCATTTTATTTCATCTTGATCTAAACTGAAATTTAAACAGCCATATATGGCTAGTAGCTAGTGAATTGGAGAGTTATAAACCTAAAATATTCTAAAAAGTCCTTAAATACTCAAAAATTACCTTAAGCTCTTCAATCCCCAACATTCTCTCCTTTACCTCTCTTTATGTAAAATATGACTATCCCTGCTATCTGGGATTGGATAATTTTCCTTTTCATTAAATTCCATTGACAGTCTTAACACAGACTTACATAACTGTTTCCTCTACTGGAATCAGTCAAACTAGATACAATCCAAATACATAAAATCAGGATGCTCTAGATAATTGGAGAAAGGCCTTCTTGCTTAACCTCAGTCTCAACCAGAAAAAGAATTTAGTGATTAACAGTGACTATACTAGCAAATTTAAAAAGGCTATGTATATATCCATTTTAACAATAGGGGGTAGATAATGCATCTTGATTGCACACTTGTCTTTAAAGTCTAGTTATGGGGGGAAATGACCACAACGCTATTAATGTGAATATGCATCACTATAATTGTAGGATTAGCCAAGTGATCTTTTTTTTATTAATATAATTTATTTTATTATCATTAATCTACAATGGAATATTATTCAGCCATAAGTAGCCAAGTGATCTTAAGTGAAAATAAATGGATAATGATGAAACTAAACCAATCACAGTTTATGTTTTAAAAGAAGAGAGATTGAAAACCACACCAGTGCAAGTCAACACTTTATCAGTTTAGAAGAAGCCACCCTACGAAGCAGCCCTCACTCACACCACTCACAAGCATGCTACAAACCCAAACAATGCATGGCAGCATGATTGCTTAGCAGAACATAGACACAATTTTAGTTCATAATTATAAAATTTTAAACTCATTTGAGAGGAAAAATTGAATACAAACTTACCATCCCCATAAATTGTGCGTCATCCACCTGGAAAAACTGAAGAGAGGATGCACTTTTCTTTAGACTGGTTCACAGCCCAAAAAGAAAGACTCCCACACTTTGAGAAACCCTGCTGTAGAGAAGAAAAACCCATTCTCTAACCTCGACTCTGTTCTCTACACTATGTTCCTCCATTTTGATTGTAGTCTCCAGAATTTAAATGGCTAAGCAAGCAGATCAGATAAGCAAGGGTCAGATACATGATATTTAAACTGACTGAATATTAAAATGTATTCATATCTACACTGAGATCAGTTTCTGTACCCTTCTACATAGACTCTTCTCCATCAGGAAAGCCCTCTTGATCCCTACCCATGAAATGAGGGGGAAACAAAGTGGAGGAAACTGAAAAGCTGAGAGGGGTCTGCAGGACTGGCCTTTGGAGCAAGAAGAAAGACATCAAAATATAATCTCCTCCAAGATACACCCAAGTCCAGCTCTGTTCTGTGGCATTCATTAGGGCAATCCAAGGTCTTGCAGATCTCCCAAACAGAAAGCCATTCACTCATTCAACAGTATTTATTTGGGCCCTGCTTACCAATCTTGTCCTGTATGAACACAGGAAGCACAAATACTGCTCCTACCTTCCAAGGATTACAGTCTACAACTGAGATGAATTTATCAGACTCATTCTGAGCCTCATTCACCTTAGCACTAAGTAATGCTCTTATTTTTTAAGGGTGGAACATCACATGTAAATATTCCATAAGTTTCTGTTAACTATTTTTATAGTATTACAGTACTGAGTAGAAACAGACTAAAGGATCATTTATAATGATAACAGCATTATGATGATGATGGTGATAGGTCTATGATGAAAAATAAAGTCATCCCTAAATACCCAGAAAATGCAAAAGTCATATGGATATCAAACATCGGATGCCCTTATTTTTGAAGAGCAATGTAAAAGCCAATGTATCAAGAAAAGTAGTTCTACAGAGATGGAGATACCCTTTAGAAAAAGAAAACAGCCTATTCTTAATATTTTTATGAAGTAGAAATGAAACGATAGTATCCAATCTGAAACATAAATGAAAGATTCATTCAACCCTCCTGAACTTAAGTTTTTCCAGTCAATTAAATACTATGGACTACTTATAGACATTTTTCACCCAGCCATGTCCTTCCAATGCCTAGAAGTAGAGAAGAGCAAACCAATACATTAATTTTAATGCTTCACATTATCATTGGGAAAATCCTCAGAAAGTTTTCTGTGACACATTCATAATAGATTCCAAAAATATACTGTTAACATAGTACAAATATATTTATACAGATAGATTGCAACCCAACATGACTTCTATATATAAATTATTTAACACATGTAAACTAAAATTTATGGAAGTATGCTAGAAGGAGAGATTGGATGAGGTTACCAATAACCAATCCTTCAGTATCAAGAACTCTCCCCTTCCTTCTGAAGACCCCTTGCTTTGTGCACTCATGTGACCATCTAACATGCATATATTACATGTGTAATATATACACAAAAATATATATACATATATATTATATAAAATATATACACATACATACACACACACACATATTTACAAGCCATGTTCTTGTTTACATGTGTTAAGTATAATTAAAGGTTATTTTATTTTCATTAGCAGAATCCTAGGCACCAGAGCCTAGCTGTTAAAAGCAGTTTCTAAGGCCAGAATGTCTAGGTTCAAATCCTTCCTGGCTTTGAATAAGTTTTTTGTTAACTTGTCTTTGCCTTAGTTAGCTCATCTGTAAAATGGGAGTGAAACGTAACCTATAAGGTTTTTAGAAGACTGACTTAATATCTGTAAAGTGCTTAAAACAGCACCTAGAAAATAGTAAGTACCATGTAAATCTCTGTTACATACATGCTCATGAGATGAGGCACGTCCGAGAAAATATTTTTGTACTGCAGAGTTCACTGGTTATTCATGGCAAAAGATTTCAAACATTTCAAAATTAAAGGTGAATAACATAGTTTTCTTTTACAGAAAAGAAATATGTTCCAAACTTGCTGATCTTTTTCTGTGATAAGTGGCTATCAGTATCGATGATCCTAGCAGATATGAAAAAAAGAAAAGAAAATATGTTAATCTTTTCTGTGATGACAAGTACCACCAACAGTAAGTCCCCAACAGATACTAAAACAAAATAAAACAAAACAAAAAACGAGTATGTCCCATTAAAGTAAAGGTGATATTTTAGCAATGAGTAAGAAAGTAACTGTTTCTTTCAGTGCAATGGAAAAGTCTTCGGAAAATAGGTGTTTAGACATGTTTATAGTATTGTGTGACTTTGTGTGAAAATGATGTGTCATCTCTTAACACTTTTATTTCTTCACACAAAAAAATGAAAATAGAATCTCCTAACTCATTTTTTTAAATCTGGAATTGCACTGGAATTTGGAATTGTTTGAATATTTAAAAATGCAACAAACATACCATTTATACTTGATATTTTAATTTATTTTTTAAGTAGCATTTATCTTTGACACATTCTTTTTAAATTCTACTTTTATGTATGTATTATGCCCATGCTAATATTAGTCTAGAAGTAACATGTATGTAATTTATAAATAAATAAATAAAGGTTATATATGATGAAAATATTTTTAATGATACAGGTGCATAAAAAAAAAAACACCATTCTCCTGTCTAGAAATGGTAGTTGCTGAGGCCCTGTTGGGTGACAGAAACCTGTCAGATATGATCTTATTTAACCTGTAAAATAATTCTAGGAGACAGGCACTTACATTATTCCTATTTTACAGAATAGGAAACTAAGGCTAAATAACTTCCCCAAAGCTGAGCGTGCAAGTGACTGAATCAGTACTGGAAGGCAGTTCTGTCTAGCTACATAATCATGAATATGCTGTGTTGCCCTTCCCTAAATACAGAACAGAAGAATGGTGATATTACTCAGCAAAATGACTTGGACAGAATGGTAGCAGGAAGTTCAGATGGGTTATCTTAAAGGTATTTAACGATATTTTGATTACCTATGTACAAGCAGTCCTCAAATTTCAAATGGTTTGTGCTCTAAACCTGGAAATCATTTGTTAGGAATGTAGAATGTATCTTCTTCTAGAAACAGGATTAAAGGTAGGGACTGAATTTCTGGACCTTAAAGAATCCTTTTTTTCTTGTATCATATCTGAATTATTAAACATTAGCAATGAAAGATAGAAAACCAAACTTCTACAAGTCAGTAATTAGACACACACACACACACACACACAGAATCAGAATATTGCTGTTTAAGGAGGGAAAAAAAAACATGTTCTAAAGGACTGTGATAATATATGGGGCAATTCTGTGCATGTTTTCAAAGGACTAGTTTCTCAGTTTCATGGATTTCAGAAGTTAATAGCATCAGTTCTTCACAACACCTACTTTAACTTCGAAGTACATAAATTTAATTTTCTGGATAGAAGTCTATAATTAGTGTTCTCTTATTTTTATCAGAATTGATCAAGGCTGGTTTTGGAGCAAAAGGAAAACTGGGGAAGTGGGCAGAGAGAAAGAGGGGTTGAGAGTTTGATTTTCCTGAGATAATTAGGAAAAAGTAGAAGAAAAAGAGAAGAGAATAATGAGATTAGCCATATGCGTACACTTGCATAAAAACCACTGTCTTCATTAAAATTGTTGACACATGGGATGGAGAAAAGAGACAGGGGTGTGGCAAATGCTTACTCAAACCTATTCTTTGTGGTTCTGCCAGGTGTCCATTGTGTCTCTATATTTTAGTCTTGTTTAATGCTTTTAGATGATGTAGTCCCTCCTTCCCCCAAGGTCTCCAGAAGCTCAATTGGTCCAGGACAGTTTGACTGATGGTTGTTGGTGACTGGGATGGATGGGCATCAGGGGTCATGATGGATGGATGTCAGGCATCTCCGATGCAAGCACAGCCTCAGGGTGGATTTGAGAGCTATGAATGACCGCCACCCAAATTATGAGGTGTTTTTAATTCAGGAAGCACTTAAGATGCAGCCTTGTTCTTTTGGCAATGAATTAAATGATCAACCTCCACTGAGAGAAATAGTTAACTAAGCATTCTTTGAAATTTCCCAGGATTCCTAGCACCAAAGAGGAAGAACATTAAAATTGGAATAGTTCTCAGAGACTAGGTCATTCTCCTCATCTTTAAGAAAAACATATTGGATTTATTTTCTGCCAGCTTCCCTAGGTTGTTGCATTTAGAAATACACTGGCTATCTCCTCTTCTTTTCTGCACTTTCAAATTCACTGTAATTTAACTTCTTGGTCCTCATCCTCTATAACCTTCAAATAGGGTATAAATTGATCTTCCTTCCTTATTGAAACTTTCATCTCCCATGTAAGTCTGCTTGCTCTCCTCCTATCTTTTAAAATGCCCCATTTCTGTCTATCTCTCCAATTTTATACCTGCGACACTTCTAAATTTAAGTATCCCCTATCATTCTTCTTTCCGCTTTTTTTTACACCCTCCCGTGTACACCCACACACAACTTGAACAATTACCACAATTGAATAACTCCCTGATGTCTATTGCTTTATTCCCACATTTATACTTCTTGACCCCTGATGTCTCAGGACTTTCCATCAATGCCTGATTGTGATTCAACTTGCTAAATCAAATAGATTCTATGTCCTCAGTGATTTTCTCTTCCAGTCTCTCTATCCAGTTCTACTGTCATCTCAGCAATCTGGGAGCAATCATTATTTCTGTCCTGAGCTGTTAGATAGCAACCCAAATACTCTCCTTAATTCTAGTTTTCATCTGTGGATTCCTTTCATTCAAGTAGCCTTCGGCAAGCATATTCTGGTATAAAATGTCCTTGTTCAAAAACACTTGCCCTGGGAAGAACCTAGTCATGCTATGTTGGAATCCCAACCAAAGAGCCATGAGCTAACAAATGAGGTCTGTTTTAAGCTGCTAAATTTGTGACAATTTGTTACACAGAAATAGAAAAGTAACAGTCGTCATGTCATGACCACTAACATCCCCCAGCATGAGCAATCCAAGAGACAGCAAGGGGGTAGCTACAATGCTTTTTTTGTGGAAAAACAATGTATAGTCTATTTGTTAGAAGCCAAGAAGTCACTAAGCCCTGTCCACACTCAAGGGGAAAGAAATCAGACTTCACATCTTAAAAGGAGGAATATCAAAGAATTTGTGGACATATATTAAAAACACCATAATAATATTAGCAATAATTCATGTTTTCTTATTCTTATTATTGCTAAATAATGGTTTATTTAACACAAAAAAAATGTAGGTAATATTTTCACACACATTTTATAGATGAGGAAACTGAAGCACAGAGAAATTAAGACATTTTTTTCACCCAAGATCATGGCTGGTAGTTGGCTGGGCTGGATGCTAGTGCCAAAGCAAAATCTTAATTTCAAATTATGAGTTCCTAGCCACTATGTTAATTTTAGCAATGCAGTTAAAAATATGCTTCATAATAAAATCTATAAAGAAAATAATAAAATGTTGGTCAAGGAAAATGAAAATATAACTGACTAAATTTATAATTAACTCAGTGACCATTTTCAGAGATGACCAATTAATGACCAATTCAAACTCTACCTGGAAGGGAAATTATAGCAGCTTAATTAAAAATTCTATCATATTATCGACAATTTTCTCTAAATTTTTTTTTTAGTGCCTTGAATATCAACATCAAAGGAATGCATACCAAAGTAATGAATGGCAAGAAGATAGCTGAGTAGCTAATATACTAGACAACAGAATCAGGATCCTGAAGCTTCTCATAGCATACAATTATAGGCCAAATCTAACACAATGAAATTTCTATGATAAAGGCAGAACTTCAGCACTTGTGTACTGGACTGGGAAAAGTGACTTAATATTTGCACTTACAAAACATAATTTTGGGCAGGTATTAGTTGACTCTAAGCTTAATATATGTCAGCTCAGTGATGTGCCCACTAATACACTGAACAGAAGGACCTCAGGCTGTATTAGAAGCAGAAGTGATGTTACTCAGAGCAGCCCTAGAGAAATAAATTCAGTACTGGTTACTGTGTTGAAATAGGAAAGAGGAGTTGACAATGAACAGATTAACTAGAATAGCAGGAGTCTTAAAAAGCATGCCATAAGACAGACAACTTGAGGACCCAGAAATTTCTAACTTAGAAAAGACAAGAAAAAAGAACACCTTTCCTGACTCAAATACAAGAAAAGCTGACAAAAAAAAAAAAGAATGACTTCTATCTGGTGAGGTTACAGAAGACAGAACTAAAATAAACGGATAGAAATTGTGGGGGGCAGATTTTCAATCAATACAAGAACTCTTAACTGTTGTAACCATCTGACACAATCCAGGCTGTCTTAGAAGGCGGTGACTCCTGCATCACTAGAGGAATTCCAAAGGCAGCTGAATGCCACTGTCTGATGCTGTAGGGACGGTCTATTTTGTAGGTGGGAAGTTGGAGAAAATGACTTCTAAATGACCTTCAAACTCCAAATATCCTCAACTCTGTCCTACAAGTCCTTGATACCTCCTCCATCTTAATTTCCATCGCTTGGCCTACTAACCTCTGGCTCCTCCAAACTGGCTCCTCCGTGTTCCCCACAACTACCTTTCACTTTGTGTCTCTCCATTTTTTATCTTCTCCCCTTCACCTAGACTGGCCATTATGATCTGATGTGACTGGCAACACATGCATCCTTAAGATCAAGCACAAAGCTATCACATCCCTGATGCTATCTCCAAAATTGATCTAATTGCCCTCTTCACTTCCTTAGCACTAGGTTCACCTCGGTAGTATAGCTTTTTTGACATTTTATCTTGTGTTATACATTTTTAATAACTGTCTTTAATCCCTATAAAATTGAAGCCCACTTGAGGGCAAGGTGCATCTATTGCTCATTTCAGCATTTCTATTCAGTTTTAAGTACGTCTGCCCTAATAATACTTGCTTTTATTGGATTTGACTCAGTCACTGCATGGAATCAATAGTGATATTGGAAGGATAATTTAAATAAATTTTCTTATTAAATGTACTTCTGAAGTGGAATATTTCTACCTCTCTTTCATTGACCCAACTAGTTATTTTTTCCTCCACCTGACTTTTTAAAATTGTGCTAAAATACATGGCATTTACCGTTTTAACCACTTTAAAGCATACAATGGCTTTTAGTGCATTCACAATGTTGTATAACCATCACCACTAGGTAGTTCTAGAATTTTTGTTATCATCTGAAAAGGAAACCCCTCCCCATTAAGCAACCACTCGCCATTCCCCTCTCCCACTAGCTCCTGGCAACCATTATGTCTTTTCTGTCTCTATCCAGTGAGTTCTTTTGAATCTCTGACACAAAGTGTTGTACTAAGTGGTTATTCAGTAAATATTTGTTGAACTGAATTTGAATGAAAAGGCACTCCCAGAAAATATACATGATGAAAAAGAAATAAATAGCAGATCTGTTTTTTAAAGCATAAATTATTTTTAAAGGATAGTGTTTCTGAGCATAGCACTGTACAGAATAACATTAGTGATTCTGTCAAGCAAGCAGTTTGAAATACAATGTTCTATGTAAATGCTAACAAACACTAATACACTATAAAAACAAATCATAAATTAGCTGTGCAAAAGCATTTTGGAAGAAAGTCTTTTAAAGTCCAATTTTGCAATTAGAATTTCCTAATTTTCCTCAAAATACACATGAATGATTACAATGACAAAAAGACATCTTAGAAGTTGGTCTTGAAGAGATCCTAGGTTTTCCATATATACTTCACTACAATATTTATTTTGTAATATTCAAAATATTATTTTTATTTTGACTTTATAAAACCATTCAGTGAAAGAGAACTTCTTTTTTTTTGATATCTGGGAGTGAGGTGCGTTCCCATGTCAGTTGCCACTTCCAAGCAACAATCCCATTTAAAATTCTGGCACTAGTTTGTAATCTCATCTACTAGTGGTTCCAAAAGACAGAGTTCAGCACATGAAAATGTTCCTCTATGTTAATTTTTCTCTTCCTCCATGGCAGCATCTTTACCTTTATAATTGTATGATATTTTTTACTCCTGCTGCTGGAGAACCCACTGCTTTCTGGCCCAGTTTCTCTACCTAATAAATTAGTCAAATTGATCTTACAACTTAGAGGAACTGTGCATTTTTTGTTCAGTGCTAGGAGCTCTCTGACTGAGGAGGGTTTCCAAAGTATAATGATGTGCAAGTGACAGTTTAATTAAATTCAGTGACATTAAACTTACCATAAAACTACCAATGTGTACAAAATGACTCATTTCCAGCAAGCCCTATTTAATATCATGAAGTGATAAAGTATTATTATTTAGTTAGCTATTATTCCAAACAATCTTGAAGCCAAAATTGAGTATTTTTTGCTGAAAAAGAAGGCAACTTTGCTGTCATGATTATTTTTGCTTATTCCAATACAGTCAAGACATTTATCAAATCATGTTTTATTTCTTTGTATACCATAGGGAAAAATGGAATGAGGAAATTTCTTAAATTGTTGTAAGTGGAAGTAGAGTAGGTAGAAGACATAAAAAAAAAGGGCAAAGGGAAAAAAAAACTTTCGAACGGCAGCACTGAGGTTTGATTGAAAGATGGTAGAAGTCTTCCTACTAGAGGTTATATAAATGGGACTTACCTTGACAAGGGTCTTAAACATACATATCCTTTCCATTAGTTATATCACCTCTAGGGATTACTCCTAGGGAAGTAATTTGAA
This sequence comes from Smutsia gigantea, assembly GCA_032199065.1. Classification (NCBI taxonomy): domain Eukaryota; kingdom Metazoa; phylum Chordata; class Mammalia; order Pholidota; family Manidae; genus Smutsia; species Smutsia gigantea. Next base: position 103,726 of record JAVSCE010003869.1, read on the forward strand.
AAGTGAGCAAATATACAAACAGAAATGTTCATCCAAGTGTTATTTATAATGGAATAAAACCAAATTAACCTAGAAACAACCTAAACATCCAAAGACAGGGGCCAGTTAACAAATTTATAAAGCATTCATTCTATTAAATACTAAAGAGTCATTAGATCATGCAGCTCTATATTACTATCATGGAGAGAAGTTACAACATATGTAGTGATAAAACCAGTTTACAGAACAGTAAACACAGTGTATGTAAAAATAAACACATGCAAGCACACAAAGAAAAGCAGCTTTATAAAGGGAAAGGATGAAATTTTAACAAAGGTTATTTCTACATGGGATAATTATGCAGGTGTTTTCTCTGTTTTTCAGTATTTTCTAATTTTTCTATAATGAAGTACTTCTTAGTACTTTGTATGCAAGAAATTTAAACAATCTTTTAAATTCTAAATTCTTATGTGAATTACTTAAAAACTACTGCATTGCTCATAGATAACTATATAAACTACAAAAATAACGAATGTGGATAGGTGAATGGATGAATGGATGGATTGCTGGAGAACTGATCACAAATAATAGCATTATTACAGCTCCACTACTCACACAAAACTACCTTATTTAAGAATATTGGTTGAGTTTCCTGCTAAAAAATATTTGAAAATGAAATGACTTAATTTTGAATGACTTTTTCAAATTTAACATTTTTATATATGTTACGTTTTATAAAGAGAAGTACAGAGCCAAATTCGTTTCAAACTAAATGACATGACTGAGTGATTTTGAAGCTGTCCCATTTATGGCTTATACTGGAAAATGACTAAACCAGACAAGTATCTTTTCTGTGCTTTTATGTCATAATTCTACTGAGTATATGTGTTAGTCAGCGATTCCCACAATAATGCTGCATAACAAACTACCCCAGAATTTGGTTGCCACAGGAACACATATTAAATGCTCATGGATCTGTAGGTTGGTCTGGCTGGAAAACTATGCTTCAGAGAGAGTAGGATGGCTGGACTCAGCTCCAGGCTTTGTATTGGGTTCAAGTCTACTCCATCCATGTTTGATCTGGGGTTTCAGATAAAGTAGTAGTAGGCATGTTCTTCTCGTGGAAGATCACTGGAGCACAAGAACCAAGCAGAATTATATAGCACATTTTAGAGCTTCTCCTCACTTCCATTAGCCAAAGCAAGTCACAAAGCCAGACAAAGTCAGTGGGTTAGGGAAGTACACTATGTCTCAAGGGGAAGGCAGAGTGATTGAATATTGATTAAATAATACTCTCAGTTATCACAGTAAATGAATCAGTGCTTGGAAGTAACCCAAAAACCATTACATAGAAAACTTTGTAACAGAAGACTAATTTGGGGGTTGAGAGAAACCTCAAGTCACTTCTCAATGGGCATTTCCATGTTCTGTTCCTGCTTTCATTACCAGTCTAAATTTTCCATCCTTCCTATCCCATTTACTCTATCCTGCTAATTGAACCATTTTCCCATATGTAAGGCCAGTTACACTGTGCTGATAGGCATTCTTATGTATCAATATAGCTTTCCATAGGATGAAAAATATCTGTTCACTTAATAGGGCAACTTCACAGCAAGTCTACCCCAAGAACAACCAAAATCAGTTGAACATGAACAGTTACCCAAAAAAGAGAAGCTGATTTACCATAAAAGAAGCTATTCATAGAAAGGTTTTCTTCCTTTACCACCAGGGAGGTCCCCTTTAATAGACATAGGAGAAATCCAAGGTAAACATGGTTGTACTTCATTTTCTCTAGGTGAAAATTAGAAGTCAAGAATGTCACTGGATACTAGAACTAATATCTGAACTCAACAAAGTTGCAGGATACAAAATTAATACACAGAAATCTGTTGCATTCCTATACACTAACGATGAACTAGCAGAAAGAGAAATCAGGAAAACAATTCCATTCACAATTGCATCAAAAAGAATAAAATACCTAGGAATAAACCTAATTAAGGAAGTGAAAGACCTATACCCTGAAAACTACAAGACACTCTTAAAAGAAATTAAGAGGACACTAATAAATGGAAATTCATCCCATGCTCTTGGCTAGGACGAATTAATATTGTCAAACAGCCATCCTGCCTAAACCAATCTACAGATTCAATGAAATCCCTATCAAAATACCAACAGCATTCTTCAACGAACTAGAGCAAATAGTTCTAAAATTCATATAGAACCACAAAAGACCCCGAATAGCCAAAGCAATCCTGAGAAGGAAGAATAAAGCAGGGGGATCTCGCTTCCCAACTTCAAGCTCTACTACAAAGCCACAGTAATCAAAACAATTTGGTACTGGCACAAGAACAGACCCATAGACCCATGGAACAGAAGAGAGAGTCCAGATATTAACCCAAGCATATATGGTCAATTAATATAAGATAAAGGAGTCACGGACATACAATGGGGAAATGACAGCCTCTTCAACAGTTGGTGTTGGCAAAACTGGAGAGGTACATGTAAGAGAATAAAACTGGATTATTGTCTAACCCCATACACAAAAGTCAACTTAAAATGGATCAAAGACCTGAATGTAAGTCATGAAACCATAAAACTCTTAGAAAAAAACATAGGCAAAAGTCTCTTGGACATAAACATGAGCAACTTCTTCATGAACATATCTCCCCGGGCAAGGGAAACAAAAGCAAAAATGAACAAGTAAGACTATATCAAACTAAAAAGCTTCTGTACAGCAAAGGACACCATCAGTAGAACAAAAAGACATCCTACAGTATGGAAAAATATATTCATAAATGACATATCTGATAAAGGGTTGACATCCAAAATATACCAAGAGCTCACGCACCTCAACAAACAAAAAGCAAATAATCCAATTAAAAAATGGGCAGAGGACCTGAACAGACACTTCTCCAAAGAAGAAATTTAGGTGGCCAACAGGCACATGAGAAGATGCTCCACATTGCTATCATCAGAGAAATGCAAATTAAAATCACAGTGAGATATCACCTCACACCAGTTACGATGGCCACCATCCAAAAGACAAACAACAACAAATGTTGGCAAGGATGTGGAGAAAGGGGAGCCCTTGTACACAGCTGGTGGGAATGTAAACTAGTTCAGCCATTGTGAAAAGCATATGGAGGTTCCTCAAAAAACCTAAAATAGAAATACCATTTGACTCAGGAATTCCACTCCTAGGAATTTACCCTAAGAATGCAGCAGCCCAGTTTCAAAAAGACATATGCACCCCTATGTTTATTGCAGCACTATTTACAATAGCCAAGAAATGGAAGCAACCTAAGTGTCCATCAGTAGATGAATGGATAAAGAAGAGGTGGTACATATACACAATGGAATATTATTCAGCCATAAGAAGAAAACAAATCCTACCATTTGCAACAACATGGATGGAGCTAGAGGGTATTATGCTCAGTGAAATAAGCCAGGCAGAGAAAGACAAGTATCAAATGATTTCACTCAGCTGTGGAGTATAAGAACAAAGAAAAACTGAAGGAACAGAACAGCAGCAGACTCACAGAACCCAAGAATGGAATAACAGTTACCAAAGGGAAAGGGACAGAAGGATGGGTGGGAAGGGGAGGATAAGGGGGAGAAAGGGGCATTATGATTAGCATACATAATATGGGGTGGGGGCACGGGGAAGACAGTATAGCACAGAGAAGACAAGTAGTGATTCTATAGCATCTTACTATGCTGATGGACAGTGCCTGTAATGGGGCATGTGGTGGGGACTTGATAATGGGGGGAGTCTAGTAACCATAATGTTGCTCATGTAATTGTACATTAATGATACCAAAATTAAAAAAGAAAAAGAATGTTACTGGAAAAATGTAGTCATCCTTTCCTAGGACCTCTCATCTCTGGCACCATGGCCCCTGCTGTGTAAAAACCTTTAAACATACGCTCGCTTTAAACATACGCTCGCTTACTCCCTGCCCTCCAGCTGCCAGCGTTCCCCAGATTTCCCATTTACTCCCTTTTTCCCGAGTGCTGTGTAGGTTGGGTTGTACTATCCATAACACAAAGGGAAAGGAGAGCATGTTTTCTTGAGATCTATTTGAATATGCCCAATGATAAAGATAAGAGGAGGCAGAAAAATAAGAATACACATGAGTGACATGAAGATCTGTCGTGTCTCTTAAGACAATAGCATGGAAGTGATATGGGACTGGTTCTAGTAAGCATAACAGAGTTGTAGCAGGTTACAGAAGGCAGTCTGCGTTAAGTCTGAATCCTTGCCACAAAGCATTTGTGCTTGAGGTGAGAACATTATCTAACAGTAGAATCAAAGCCTAAGATACAAAGTTAGAGGGAGTGGATGGAATCCTGCCACTTTTGCTGAGATCGGTCCTTTGGAAGCTCCTTCCTCTTTCTTTATTTCTATTTGCAATTATCACAGGGTGGTGACACTCTGAGTCATTATGAAGAAAATGAATAGTCAAGGTATTTCAGTGGAGGGTAGGTGTTTGCCCCCATACCAACCCTCCTGTCCCTCAAACTGCGAAGACAATAGTTCCTGGCCCAACTATCTCACTTCCCTTCTTTAGTTCCTGAATATTCTATCCGAATGTAAAGGGAAAGTATCTTGTTTGGATACTTTTAGTCATCTTTGCCTAATGCATATCTGTCAAATTAAGACCAGAAGTTACCTGAATAGGTCGCTTTTGTTTTTGTTTTTGTTTTTTTTTCTTAAAGAAAGGATGCTCTTGGCAAAATTCTATAAATAAATTTAAAAGAAAAAATACAATTTGTTATTGATCATTCAAAAACTTATATAAAGCAAACTATACATTCAATGTGGTGTCTATAAGGCAGGGACTTTGAGCATTTAGTAGTTATCCTGTTAGCTTGGAGGGCTGATCAGGTTTAAAACATTTGAAGATTTAATCCTAGACTGGAGATAAGAGAGCTGACTGTTTAATATATAAGACGGCAAAAAATAGAGCGATGCAAAAAATAATGATTAGCAAAGAGTTTAAGGATCAAGATGAAGTAAATATATCACAGGTATTATCCTGCTGAAATAAAGTTATCAAAAATAATCAGATGTTAATTAGGTTTTCATTATTAAATAAAACTTAAACACTATAAAAAATATTATACTTCTATAGCCACCATTCTATTAAAACAACTATTTTTATCCAGAGGACCACATCACCTTGCCTGACCTCTCAGTGGTATTCAACACAACTCATCATAATTTCCTTCCCAAAATACTCTTTTCTTTGCTCTCAGCATCTCTCCAGCCTGGAAGTCACCTTTGATATCTCCTCCTCCTAAACAAGACCTCTTAATGCTGTATTTCTTGGGACTGAAAACAGGGTTCCGCCCCAGACATTCTATATTCTTTCTATAGAGTAACATCAAATATCTTTTAAATGTTAATGGCTCCCAAATATCTAATTTCCAACTAGATCAGTTTTCTGAGTTCCAAACATGTATATTGTCTATTTGATTATAGCACTTGGTTCTCTGAGAAGACAACTTCATGTCCAAAATGGATTTTTTAGTTTTCCTTTCCTAAATTTCCAACAATATCAAATATGTGACTATGACATCACCATCTACCCAGTGATTTAAGAAAACACAGGTAATGTTTCCATCTCTTCTTCCAATCCACTAGCAAATTTTATTTTTCTCTATTTTTCTGAATACAGCTCAATCTATCCTCTTTTCCTCATCTCCCCAGTTTTAAATCTTGTCTAAAGCACTTTCATCTCTCTCACCTGGATTACTACAATGATCTCCTAAGTGGTTTCCCTTCTACTCTTGATTTATTTCAACCCATTTCCCACATCGCACAAGGTGGTCTTAAAATGCAATAGGTCCCTACTACCCCTCCACTTGAGAAACTTCAATGGCTTCCATATGATTAAAAAGAGAAATCTTGAAGGTATTACATGGTCTGGTTCCTCAGGGCACACCATTCTCTTCTCACTCATAAGGCTCCAATCATTCTGTCCTTCCTCCACTTCTGTTATGGCATCAAACCCTTTCCCACTCCAGGTTACTCTTCCTCTCTCCCTGCTGTTTCCAACAGCAATGCCCCCCCACCACATTTCCCTTGCTAACCCTGACTCTCCCTTTACTTTCCCAGAGAGGTTTCCCTGATGAACACTCTCTTCCCCGAACTTAACTTCCCCTATTATATATTCACACCTTTACTTCATAGCATTAGCCATAGTTTATAACTATATAACTGCTAGTCTAATATCTTTCTCCTGCATCAGACTGTGAGGTCCCCATGTCAGGAATCATATCTGTCATTTTCAGTGCTGTATCGCTAGTGCCTAGTACAGTGCCTCTGTGTGTGATTAGTTTCTGTAGTACTTAAGCAATGTCATATACTGAATTTTTTAAAATTCAGTTGGTTTCAAAATAGTCTCTAGTTAGTCATACCACTTATTGTTTATAAAAGGTACCTAAGATTCCATCAAATAAATATGACAAAATGAACTTAATTACTTCCTGTTTCCTGAGAAGGGTCCATTTTTGATATTATAATTAATGCTGCTAAACAAGAGCTGTTTCCTTGAGAGAAACTCACAGAGGTGGGAGTCATAGGACTACAGCTTCTAAATATTTTCTCCATAGAATCACCGACTGTTCTTTGAAAGTATTATAACAAATGACAGTACCCCAAAAAATGACTGAATTTGAATAATTTGGTTATACTTCCTAAATGTTTATCAAAGAAAACATGTCTACTCTATGTGAACTCCAGTCCTACAATGAAGTCTCCCCATATGGGTTATATACTCATTTTATGAGTCACAAGAGTACTGACAATAATAAAGACTAATTTCCTATAAGTCCTAAGAACATTTCCCATTATATTTTATGTGTGGCAAATATAAAGACACCAGGATGTCTGTCAGGAAGATGTGTTTATTGTGAATATGACATCATAAATCTGATCTAGAGTCAAGGTTTTTAACTGACTCAGCTATAAATTAAGAGTAATAAAGTGACTTGTTCTTTTAACTTGTAACTTGTAGGCAGAAACTCATTGCCTTCACTCACAGGTACATTATAAAATTATACATTACCAAAAAGTTCCTTGAATTAGGAGCAGCAAATATTTTTCAATAAGATTTCTTGGTAAAGAAATGATGAATCTGAATATTTTCAAAAGTCCTTTTTTGTTTGAGAAAAATACGAATATATTAACTTCCAAGTGGGAATAAACATAGGACAAAATGTAGGTGAAGAGGTAGTCTATTCAGAGCCCACAGCATGCTTAGTCATGGGTCAAGGCCCTAGCAAAGGGATTATAATTTTATTCTAGAAAGAGGCTTGCTTTGGGCCAGGTCTGGATGTTGAGTGCTGTTATGGGGTGGATTTGAATCTAATCTGGTCCAGTTAGCTTTTGGAAAACTGGAACGCTTCCATGCTTAGGGGATTGGGTTGAACTCCACATGGTTCCTGGGTTCTTGCTTTAAACAGGCTCAAGTCCATGCCTGGGATTGAACTCAGTTTTTCAGAGATACTTATTTCACTAATGGGGCTCTTTCTTCTCTCCTTTCCTTCCTGTTAATAAATAAATAAGTCTTGGGATTAAAGATGGTGGCGTGAGAGGTGAGACAGAGGCTTCCTCCTAAAACTGCATATAATACGAAAATATAACTGATACAACTACTCCTTGAAAGAGCAACAGGAAAGAGGACTGCACCAAGCTGTATACACCTGGAGACAAGAGCAGTCCTCACCGAACAGGGTAACATACTAAAGCTGTGGCCAGGCAGGACCCAAGCCCTTCCCCCACCCCAGCTCACTGGTGGGAGGAAGAGAAACAGAGCAGGGAGCGGAGACTTGAGACTGCTGAATACCTAACTCCAGAGATCTGATCTTGGAGCACTAACCTACATTTCATGGTGTTTGCATGATACTCTTGTAATTAGGGGGTTGGAAAGCTAAGACCGGCAGAAATCCTGAAGAGACTGAGATTCCAGCTGCTGTGGAAAGCAGGGTTCCATATCTGGCTGCTCTGGGACAAAAGAAAGGTGGGCAGTCTGAGAGACTTCCTAACAAGGAAGCCCTTAGCAAGAGGGCTGCTAAAGGAGCAAGGATTGCACAGAGCTTACTGCTCAGGAGAGAGGACAGGTAGACAAAATGGTCCAGGCGCACTCTGCCCAGCAGGTTGGGAGCTTTCACGATCTTCAGGTGCTCCAGCTCCCTGACTGCCTACACAGCTCCAAGAACCCCATCTGTGATAGATAGCCTACTGTGTCTTTCTCCTGGCCAGCCCCACCCGGCTCGCAAACTGGCAAACCCTACCCTGGCATTAGGCCAGCCAGAGGGAAGATCTCTCTACAGCAACTACAAACTCAAAGCATAGAGGGTTATACCTGTGTGCTCGGCCCACTGGTTCAGGCAGTGCAGAGAGGCATAGCAGCCGGGAAGCAGGAAATAGCTCTTTCCTCCCCCTCAAGCACCAATACCACTCCCCTGCAACCCCTGACATTGCTTCAGGGGCTGAGCAGCTCCAGAGAGTAGATCTTCTGGGCACTAGAGGGCGACACACTCAAATATGAAATGCCAAAGGAACCTGGTTCAGAGTAAAATTATTAATACAACTCCTGAGAAAGATTAAAATGATATTGACCTCATGTCTCTCCCTGAAAGGGAGTTCAAAATAAAAATCATTAACATGCTCTTGGAAGTATGGAAAGATATTCAAGAACTCAGGAATGAACTCCGGTCGGAGATGCAATCGTTGAAGAGCACAATGGAGGGTATTAAAAGCAGATTAGATGTGATGGAGGAGACAATAAATGAAATAGAAACTAGAGAAGAGGAATATAAAGAAGCTGAGGCACAGAGAGAAAAAAGGATCTCTAAGAATGAAAGAATATTGAGAGAACTGTGTGACCAATCCAAACGGAACAATATTTGCATTATAGGGGTACCAGAGGAAGAAGAGAGAGAAAAAGGGATAGAAAGCATCTTTGAGGAGGTGATTGCTGAAAACTTCCAAAATCTGGGGAAGGAGATAGTCTGTCAGGCCATGGAGGTGCACAGATCTCCCAACACAACGGACACAAGGAAGATAACACCAAGACATGTAGTTATTAAAATGGCAAAGATCAAGGATAAGGACAGACTACTGAAAACAGCCAGAGAGAGAAATAAGATCACATACAAAAGAAGGCACATCAGGCTATCATCAGACTTCTCAACAGAAACATTACAGTCCAGAAGGGAGTGGCATGATGTATTTAATGCAATGAAGCAGAAGGGCCTTGAACCAAGATTACTTTATCCAGCAAGATTATCATTTAAATGTGAAGGAGGGATTAAACAATTCCCAGATAAGCAAAAGTTGAGAGAATTTACCTCACACAAACCATCTCTACAGTATATTTTGGAGGGAATGCTATAGATGGAAGTATTCCTAAGGTTTTATACCTGTCACCAGAGGTAATAAAACCACAGTAAAGAAAGTAGAACAGCTAATTACTAAGCAAATGCAAAATTAAATTAACTATCCATAAACTCAATCAAGGGATAGACAAACATTACAGAATATAATACGTAATATATAAAGAATGGAGGAGAAAAAAAAAGAACCTTTAGATTGTGTTTGTAATAGCATATTACATGAGTTAAGTTAGACATTTAGATAGTAAGGAAGTTAACCTTGAACCTTTGGTAACCACAAACCTAAAGCCTGCAATGCCAATAAGTACATACCTATCCATAATAACACTAAATGTAAATGGTCTGAATGCACCAATCAAAAGACATAGAGTCACCGAATGGATAAAAAAACAAGACCCATCTATACACTTCCTACAAGACACTCACTTTAAACTCAAAGACATACACAGACTAAAAGTGAAAAGACAGAAAAAGACATTTCATGCAAATAATAGGGAGAAAAAAGCAGGAGTTGCAGTACTTATATCAGACAAAATAGACTTCAAAACAAAGAAAGTCACGAGACAAGGACATTACATAATGATTAAGGGGTCAATCCAACAAGAAGATATAACCATTATAAATATCTATGCGCCCAACACAGGAGCACCTACATATGTGAAACAAATACTAACAGAATTAGAAGGAGAAATAGAATGCAATGCATTCATTCTAGGAGACTTCAACACACCACTCACTCTGAAGGACAGATCAACCAGACAGAAAATAAGGAAGGAGACAGAGGCAGTGAACAACACATTAGAACAGATGGACCTAACAGACATCTACAGAGCTCTACACCCAAAAGCAGCAGAATACACATTCTTCTCAAGTGCACATGGAACATTTTCAAGAGTAGATCATTTTAAGCCACAAAAAGAGCCTCGGTAAATTCAAAAAGATTGAAGTATTATGAACCAGTTTCTCAGACTACAAAGGTATGAAACTAGAAATAAATTATGCAAATAAAAAGAAAAATCCCACAAACACATGGAGGCTTCACAACATGCTCCTAAATAACCAATGGATCAATGACCAAATATAAACAGAGATCAAGCAATATATGGAGACAAATGACAACAAAAATTCAATGCTGCAAATTCTGTGGGATGCAGCAAAGGCCATGCTAAGAGGAAAGTATATTACAATACAGACCTACCTTAGGAAACAAGAACAATCCCATATGAGCAGTCCAAACTCACAATTAAGGAAACTAGAAAAAGAAGAACAAAGAAGACCCGAAGTCAGTAGAAGGAGGGACATAATAAAGATTAGAGCAGAAATAAATAAAATTGAGAAGAATAAAACAATAGAAGGGATCAATGAAAGCAAGAGCCGGTTCTTCAAGAAAATAAACAAAATAGATAAACCCCTAGCCAGCCTTATCAAGAAAAAAAGAGAGTCTACTCACATAAACAGAATCAGAAATGAGAAAGGAGAAATCACTACAGACAGCAAGGAAATACAAAGAACTATTAGATAATACTATGAAAAATTATATGCTAACAAACTGGAAAACCTAGAAGAAATGGACAACGTTCTAGAAAAATGCAATCTTCCTAGGCTGACCCTGAAAGAAACAGAAAATCTGAACTGACGAATTACCAGCAGCAAAATAGAACTGGTCATCAAAAACCTACCTAAGAGACTTCCGGGAAGATGGCAGCATGAGCAGGGCGGCAGAAATCTCTTCCCAACACTATATTTATCTACGAAAATACAGCAAATACATCTATTCCTAAAAGAGAGACCAGAATACGCAGAAAAGCACACAGCGTGCAGCTACACCTGAGAGGACTCGGCACCCCAAGAGGCGGGTAAGATACGAAGCCGCGACCCGAGCACTCCCCCACCCCAGCGCACTGGCAGGAGGAAAGGATACAGAGCTGGGAGGGAGTGGAAGTACACCCCGCGAAGTAGCCAGCCCCGGTGATCTGCACGGGGAGCACTGACCCACATTGTGCAGTGTAGCGGAGATTGGAGAGACAGAGGGGCAGGATCTCAGCGGGGAACATGCCAGGTTGCTTGCAGCCGGCTCCCGGGAAGGAAAAAAAAAAGTGCGTGTTTTCTTCAGCGGTCTTAAAGAGACAGGAGCCCAGCAGAGGAGCCAGAACGCCCCGGCACATTCAGGGAAGCAGGCTGGGAGTCCTGGGAGTTTTGGACCCCTTAGATGGCGACTGGGGAAGCGTGGCCATACTTACACTTCTCACTGAGATCAACAGCCTCCCATTCGTTCCCACCCCGGCCAGAGCGATAAAGGGCCCTGCGGAGCGGCACGGCCACAGCTGCGGAACAGTGGGGCAACAGCGCCACCTACAGCATTCCCAGAGACTCTACGCCCGGTGGGCGTTTGGGGGGGGGGGCGTTGTTTTCTTTTCTTTTTTGTTTTTTCTTTTATTTCTTTTTTTCTCTTTTTTCTCTCTTTCTTTCTTTCTTTTCTTTTTTTTTTTTTTTCTTTTAAAGTCTTAAAGAGCCCAGCTGACATGCGTGGCAACGACCAGTGACCACTTCTATAGCCACGAAAACACAGAGGAATATGGTTCAGACCAAAATCAACCAGACAACCCCAGAGAGGCAGCCTGAAGGAATGGTATTGCACAGGCTCCTGAAAAAGAATTCAGATTAAAATTCATAACCATGCTGATGGACCTACACAGAAATGTGCAAGAGCTGAGGGAAGAAGTGAGGGAAGTGAGGAAAGACAATGAAGAAATCAGACAAGCGATCGACAGGTTTAACAGCAGATTGGATGAGATGCAAGAGAATGTTAATGGACTAGAAACCAGAGAACAGGAATACAGAGAAGCTGAGGCAGAGAGAGATAAAAGGATCTCTAGGAATGAAAGAATATTAAGAGAACTGTGTGAACAATCCAAACGGAACAATATTCGCATTATAGGAGTACCAGAGGAAGAAGAGAGGCAAAAAGGGAGAGAAAGTGTCTTTGAAGAAATAATTGCTGAAAATATTTCCTCGCTGGGGAAGGAAGTAGTCTTGCAGTCCACAGAAGCCCACAGATCTCCCAACACAAGGGACCCAAGGAAGACAACACCAAGACACATAATAATCAAAATGGCAAAGATCAAAGATAAAGACAGAGTATTAAAGGCAGCTAGAGAGAGAAAAAAGATCACCTACAAAGGAAAACCCATCAGACTATCATCAGACTTCTCAACAGAAACCTTACAGGCCAGAAGAGAATGGCATGATATATTTAACGTTATGAAACAGAAGGGCCTCAAACCAAGAATATTGTATCCAGCACAATTATCATTTAAATATGACAGAGAAATTAAACAATTTCCAGACAAACGAAAGTTGAGAGAGTTTGCCGCTCATAAACCATCACTACAGGATATCTTAAATGGACTGCTCTAGATGGAAGCACTCCTAAACCTAAAAAGATGTCACCAGAGAAAATAAAATCATAGCAAACAAAGCAGACCATCTAAATACTAACTAAGGCAAAGAATAAAACACCTAGTATATAAAGAATGGAGGAGGAAGAATAAGAAGGGAGAGAAATAAAGAAAAATCAGACAGTGTTTATAATTACTTAACAAGAAGGTTAAGTTAGATTGTTAGATAGTAAAGAAGCAACCCTTGAACCTTTGGTAACAACAAATCTAAAGCCAGCAATGGCAATAAGTACATATCTATCAATAATCACCCTAAATGTAAATGGACTGAATGCACCAATCAAAAGACACAGAGTAACAGAATAGATAAAAAAGCAAGACCCATCTATATGCTGCTTACAAGAGACTCACCTCAAACCCAAAGACATACACAGACTAAAAGTGAAGGGATGGAAAAGATATTTCATGCAAACAACAAAGAGAAAAAAGCAGGTGTTGCAGTACTTGTATCAGACAAAATAGACTTCAAAACGAAGGAAGAAGCAAGAGATAAAGAAGGACATTACATAATGATAAAGGGGTCAGTCCAACAAGAAGATATAACCATTATAAATATATATGCACCCAACACAGGAGCGCCAGCATATGTGAAACAAATACACACAGAATTAAAGGAGGAAATAGACAGCAATGCATTCATCTTAGGAGACTTCAACACACCACTCACTCCAAAAGACAGATGAAACAGACAGAAAATAAGTAAAGACACAGAGACACTGAACAACAGACTAGAACAGATGGACCTAACAGACATCTACAGAACTCTACACCCAAAAGCAACAGGATACACATTCTTCTCAAGTGCACATGGAACATTTTCCAGAATAGACCACATACTAGGCCATAAAAAGAACCTCAGTAACTTCAAAAATATTGAAATCCTACCAACCAACTTCTCAGACCACCAAGGTATAAAACTAGAAATAAATTTTAGAAAGAAATCAAAAAGGCTCACAAATACATGGAGATTTAACAACACTCTCCTAATTAATCAATGGGTTAACGACCAAATCAAAACAGAAATCAAAGAATATATGGAGACTAATGACAACAACAACACAAAGCCACAACTTCTGTGGGACGCCGCAAAGGCAGTTCGAAGAGGAAAATATATTGCAATCCAGGCCTATTTAAAGAAGGAAGAACATTCCCAAATGAATAGTCTAAAGACACAATTAATGAAATTGGAAAAAGAAGAATAAATGAGGCCCAAAGTCACCAGAAGGAGGGACATAATAAAGATTAGAGAAGAAATATATAAAATTGAGAAGAATAAAACAATAGAAAAAAATCAATGAAACCAAGAGCTGGTTCTTTGAAAAAATAAACAAAATAGATAAAACCCTAGCCAGACTTATTAAGAGAAAAAGAGAATCTACACACATAAACAGAATCAGAAATGAGAAAGGAAAAATCACGACGGACCCCACAGAAATAAAAGAATTATAAGAGAATATTATGAGAATCTATATGCTAACAAGCTGGAAAACATAGAAGAAATGGACTTCTTAGAAAAATACAAACTTCCAAGACTGACCAAGCAAGAAACAGAAAAACTAAACAGACCAATCACCAGTGACGAAACTGAATCGGTAATCAAAAAACTACCCAAGAACAAAACCCCCGGACCTGATGGATTCACCTCTCAATTCTACCAGACATATAGAGAACAAATAATACCCATTCTCCTTAAAGTTTTCCAAAAAATAGAAGAGGAGGGAATACTTCCTAACTCATTCTATGAAGCCAGCATCACTCTAATACCAAAACCAGGCAAAGACCTCAACTAAAAAGAAAATTACAGACCAATATCCCTGATGAACGTAGATGCAAAAATACTCAACAAAATATTAGCAAACCAAATTCAAAAATACATCAAGAGGATCATACACCATGATCAAGTGGGATTCATCCCAGGGATGCAAGGATGGTACAACATTCGAAAATCCATCAAAATCATCCACCACATCAACAAAAAGAAGAACAAAAACCACATGATCATCTCCATAGATACTGAAAAAGCATTTGACAAAATTCAGCATCCATTCATGATTAAATCTCTCAACAAAATGGGTATAGAGGGCAAGTACCTCAACATCATAAAGGCTATATATGACAAACCCACAGCTAACATCATACTTAATGGCGAGACGCTGAAAGCTTTTCATCTAATATCGGGAACAAGACAGGGATGCCCAGTCTCTTCACTGTTTTTCAACATAGTACTGGAGGTCCTAGCCACAGCAATCAGACAAAACAAAGACATACAAGGCATCCAGATTGGTAAAGAAGAAGTCAAATTATCACTATTTGGAGATGACATGATATTGTACATAAAAAACCCTAAAGACTCCATTCCAAAACTACTAGAACTAATATCTGAATTCAGCAAAGTTGAAGGATACAAAATTAACACACATAAATCTGTTGCTTTCCTATACACTAATAATGAACTAACAGAAAGAGAAATCAGAAAAACAATTCCATTCACAATTGCATCAAAAAGAATAAAATACCTAGGAATAAACCTAAGGAAGGAAGTGAAAGACCTGTACTCTGAAAACTACAAGACACTCCTAAGAGAAATTAAAGAGGACACTAACAAATGGAAATGCATGCCATGCTCTTGGCTATGAAGAATAAATATTGTCAAAATGGCTATACAACCTAAAGCAATCTGCAGGTTCAATGTAATCCCTGTCAAACTACCAACAGCTTTCTTCAGTGAACTGGAACAAATAATTCTAAAATTCATATGGAACCACAAAAGACCCCAAATAGTCAAAGTAATCCTGAGAAGGAGGAATAAAACAGGGGGAATTACACTCCCTGACTTCAAGCTCTACTACAAAGCCACAGTAATCAAGACAATTTGGTATTGGCACAAAAACAGACCCACACACCAGTGGAACAGCATAGAAAATCCAAACATTAACCCAAACATATACAGTCAATTAATATTTGATAAAGGAGCCTTGGATATACAATGGGGAGATGACAGCCTCTTCAGCAGCTGGTGTTGGAAAAACTGGACAGCTACATGTAAGATAATGAAACTGAACTACTGTCTAGCCCCATACACAAAGGTAAACTCAAGGTGGATCAAAGACATGAATGTAAGTCATGAAACCATAAAACTCTTAGAAAAAAACATAGGCAAAAATCTCTTGGACATAAATATGAGCGACTTCTTCATGAACATATCTCCCTGGGCAAGGGAAACAAAAGCGAAAATGAACAAGTGGGACTATATCAAGCTGAAAAGCTTCTGTACAGCAAATGACACCATCAGTAGAACAAAAAGACATCCTACAGTATGGGAGAATATATTCATAAATAACGTATCTGATAAAAGATTGACATCCAAAATATATAAAGACCTCATGCACTTTAACAAACAAAAAGCAAATAATCCAATTAAGAAATGGGCAGAGGACATGAACAGACACTTCTCTAAAGAAGAAATTCAGATGGCCAACAGGGACATGAAAAGATGCTCCACATCACTAATCATCAGAGAAATGCAGATTAAAACCACAATGAGATATCACCTCACACCAGTGAGGATGGCCAACATCCAAAACACAAACAACAACAAATGTTGGCGAGGATGTGGAGAAAAGGGAACCCTCCTACACTGCTGGTGGGACTGCAAATTAGTTCAACCATTGTGGAAAGCAGTATGGAGGTTCCTCAAAAAACTCAAAATAGAAATACCATTTGACCCAGGAATTCCACTCCTAGGAATTTACCCTAAGAATGCAGCAGCCCAGTTTGAAAAGGACAGATGCACCCCTATGTTTATTGCAGCACTATTTACAATAGCCAAGAAATGGAAGCAACCTAAGTGTCCATCAGTAGATGAATGGATAAAGAAGAGGTGGTACATATACACAATGGAATATTATTCAGCCATAAGAAGAAAAGAAATCCTCCCATTTGCAACAACATGGATGGAGCTAGAGGGTATTATGCTCAGTGAAATAAGCCAAGCCGAAAAAGTCAAGTATCAAATGATTTCACTTATATGTGGAGCATAAGAACAAAGAAAAAAAAGTGAAAGAAAAAAAACAGCAGCAGACTCACAGAACCCAGAAAGGACTAATAGTTACTAAAGGGAAAGGGACTGGGGAAAATGGGTGGGAAGGGAGGGATAAGAGGGAAAAAGGGGCATTACGATTAGCAGACATATTGTTGGGGGGGGCACGGGAAAGGCTGTACAACTCAGCGAAGACAAGTAGTGATTCTATAGCATCTCACTACGCTGATGGACAGTGACTGTAATGGGGTTGGTGGGGGGGACCTGATGAAGGGGTAGTTTAATAACCATAATATTGCACATGTAATTGTAGATTAATGATACCAAAATAAATAATATTTTTTAAAAACCTACCTAAGGACAAAACGCCTGGACCAGAGGCTTCATTGAGGAATTTTATCACACATTTAGTGAAGACATAATACCTATCATCTTTAAAGTTTTCCAGAGGGTTGAAGAGGGAATACTTCCAAATTTATTCTATGAGGCCAGCATCAGTCTAATACCAAATCCCCGCAATGACACCACAAAAAAAGAAAGCTGCAGACCAATATCCCTGATGAACATAGATGCAAAAATACTCAACAAAATATTAGCAAACTGAATTCAAAAATACATCAAAAGGATGATCCATCATGACCAATTAGGATTTATTCCAGGGATGCAAGGATGGTACAACATTCAAAAATCCATTGACATCATCCACCACATCAACAAAAAGAAGGACAAAAACTACATGATCATCTCCATAGATGCTGAAAAAGCGTTTGACAACATTCAACATCCATTCATGATAAAAAGTCTCAACAAAATGGGTATAGAGGGCAAGTACCTCAACATCATAAAGGCCATATATGATAAACCCACAGCCAACAGTATACTTAACAGCGAGAATCTGAAAGCTTTTCCTTTAAGATTGGGAACAAGACAAGGATGCCCGCTCTCCCACTTCTATTCAGCATAGTTCTGGAGGTCCTAGCCACAGCAATCAGAGAACACAAAGAAATAAAAGGCATCCAGATTAGCAAGGAATAAGTTAAACTGTCCCTGTTTGCAGATGATATGATATTGTACATGAAAAACCTAAAGAATCCAGTCCAAAACTACTAGATCTAATATCTGAATTCAGCAAAGTTGCAGGATTCAGAATTAATATGCATAAATCTGTGGCATTCCGATATGCTAACAATGAACTAGCAGAAAGAGAAATCAGGAAAACAATTCCATTCACAGTTGCATCAAAAAGAATAAAATACCTAGGAATAAACCTAATGAAGGAAGTGAAAGACCTATACTCTGAAAACTACAAGACACTCATGACAGAAATTAAAGTAGGTACCAGTAAATGGAAACACATCCTGTGCTTATGGATAGGAAGAATTAATATTGTCAAAATGGCCATCCTGCCTAAAGCAATCTACAGATTCAATGCAATTCCTTTCAAAATACCAACAGCATTCTTCAACGAACTAGAGAAAATAGTTCTAAAATTTATATGGAACCACAAAAGACCCCAAATAGCCAAAGCAATCCTAAGAAGTAAGAATAAAGCTGGAGAGATTATGCTCCCCTACTTCAAGCTCTACTACAAAGCCATACTACTCAAGACAATTTGGTACTGGCACAAGAACAGACCCATAGACCAATGGAACAGACTAGAGAGCCCTGATATAAAACCCAATCATATTTGGTCAATTAATATATGATAAAGGAGCCATGGACATACAATGGGGAAATGACAGGCTCTTCAACAGATGGTGTTGGCAAAACTGGAGAGCTACATGCAAGAGAATCAAACTGGATTATTGTTTAACCCCATACACAAAAGTAAACTCAAAATGGATCAAGGACCTGAATGCAAGTTATGAAACCATAAGACTCTTAGAAGACAACATAGGCAAAAATCTCCTGAATATAAGCATGAGCAACTTCTTCCTGAATGCATCTCCTTGTACAGGGAAACAAAAGCAAAAATGAACACATGGGACTACATCAAACTAAAAAGTTTCTGTACAGCAAAGGACACCATCAGCAGAACAAAAAGGCATCTTACAGTATGGGAGAATATATTTGTAAGTGACATATCAGACAAGGGATTAACATCCAAAATATATAAAGAACTTACACGCCTCAACACCCAAAAAGCAAATAACCCGATTAAAGAACGGGCAGAGGATATGAAGAGACAGTTCTCCAAAGAAGAAATTCAAATAGCCAACAGACACATGAAAAGATGCTCCACATCACTAATCATCAGGGAAATGCAAATTAAAACCACAATGAGATATCACCTCACACCAGTAAGGATGGCAAGCATTCAAAAGACTAAGAACAACAAATGCTGGCGAGGATGCGGAGAAAGGGGAACCCTCCTAACACTGCTGGTGGGAATGTAAGCTAGTTCAACCATTGTGGAAAGCAATGTGGAGGTTCCTCAAAAACTAAAAATAGAAATAACATTTGACCCGGGAGTCCCACTCCTTGGAATTTACTGAAAGAATACAACATCTCAGTTTCAAAAAGACATATGCACCCCTATGTTTATTGCAGCAATTTTTACAATAGGCAAGATATGGAAGCAACCTAAGTGTCCATCAGTAGATGAATGGATAAAGAAGAGGTGGTACATATACACAATGGAATACTATTGAGCCATAAGAAGGAAACAGATCCTGCCATTTGCAACAACATGGATGGAGCTAGAGGATATTATGCTCAGTGAAATAAGCCAAGCCGAAAAAGACAAGTGCCAAATGATTTCCCTCATTTGTGGAGTATAACAACGAAGTCAAACTGAAGGAACAAAATAGTAGCAGACTCAGAGACTCCAAGAAGGAACTAGTGGTTACCAAAGGAGAGGGATGTGGGAGGGTGGGTGGGGAGGGAGGGAGACGGGGATTGAGGGGTATTATGTTTAGTACACTTGATGTGGGGGATCACGGGGAAAACAGTGTTGCACAGAGAAGGCAAACAGTGAATCTGTGGCATCTTACTACACTGATGGACAGTGACTGCATTGGGGTATGGGGTGGGGAGTTAATAATATGGGTAAATGTAGTAACCACATTGTTTTTTCATGTGAAACCTTCATAAGAGTGTATATCAATAATACCTTAATTCAAAAAACATATTAAAAATAAATAAATAAATAAGTCTTTTTTCTAGGGCCCCTGGGATAGAGACTCTGGGGGATATAAAGGAGGTTCAGTCAAATCTCAAGCCCAAAACAGGATGGATTGGACCCATGCAAACCTATTTATATGTTTACAAACAGACTATGGTAAGAGTCAAAGGAAAGACACAGGTAAATGAGTGGGGTTGCGGGGGTGCCTGGCTGACATCATCAGTGATGCTTTCCACAGAGGAAGCATTTCAGACAACTGGAAGAAAGGCTGGGTTGGATTCAAATATATAGAGTTGGGGCCTTGAGACTAGAGTAAGAAAGGGCATCCAGGGCAAATGAAATAGATCTCACCTTTAAAGTGCTTTTGTTTCCTCCTTGTCTTTCTTGGTGGGGTGTCCTCAGCAGGCTTCCTAAACTTCAATGTCTAATTAACTACTTGGCAGTTTTATTAAAATGCAGATTCTGATCACCAGGTCTGGGGTGGGCAGGAATGTGCACAACAAGCTCCAAGTAGTGAGGCAGCTGCTGGTCTGAGAAGCACCCTTTGAGCAGCCAGGTCGTAGGCCACATGTTCCCAAGGTGAGGTGCAGCAGGAAATTATGGGGCCACCGGAGGCTGGGCAGGTCCCTGAATAGCGTCCCGGGAACGGAGCAGCAGGAGCGGGTTTCACCATTAACCTTCAGAGAGTCCTGGGGACCAAGCAGAAGAGAAAGAGCTGCCCACATGATGGAGGGGAGCTTTCCGTCTCATACTGTGAATGTGTTGCATCATTCTATCCTCTTAACAGGCAGCACAGAAACTTGGAGAGAGATCAGCTCTGTGTGGTCACTGACTTGCTTGTGTCCTGGCAGAATAAGGGATTCTTTGTTAGTTCAAAGCCTAGCAGCTTTTCTGGATCTTGGTGGAGACAGTTATTTTAAACCAAAAGTAGATCTTTCAGAAATTAGGCTGAAATAAAGGAAGGAGCAATGAGGATGGTTCAGTTTACCAAACTTTGAACTTAATACAACAAACTAGGTCTGAGCTGAGGTGGGGGATCTGTTGCAGCAGAGTGTGATCAAAACAATCTTTGTATATATAACTCTGGAGGGGACAATATTTTCCCAGCCCAGGGCAAATTACCTTTGAAACTAAAATCGGTCAAAGGGAGAAATAAAGTGGGAGAAACCTTATTGCTTATAAGCAGTTGCCCATTTCTGCTTGCCTGCCACTCACGGCCCAGCTGTAAAAAAGGACCCCACACAACCTCTCCAGTCCAGATATGCCCTCACTCCCCCTTGTAATTACCTACTGATAAGGAGATGGACTACTTCTCTCCACCCCTTGGAAACACCTATTGATACGGAGATGCGCTAAGGCCAGGGAGAGATTCTAGAAATATTGCAATTTTACCCACAGTATATTTTTATTTTTCTGTTGGACACTATTCTTCAAGACTTTTAATTCAAGCAAGTCAAGAGATAAAAGAATCATACTTGGCTATGTGTGATTGAACTTCAAAACTAGTCACTGTTTAAACTTACTTATCTGTGCAATGTCTTAGTAAATCTCAACTAAGTCCTAACTTAATAAACACAAATGCTGAAATCTCTAAACTATTAATCAACCCCCTTAGGCCTTTTCTTTGGAAATAGAGTAATGGGTAGAAACACTAGGACATCTGGACAGGAGAAGAAGGTGGGATTTTTTTAAAAAGCACTATGTATGTAAAATTGTTTTTGTGAAAACAAGTGTTATATTACATCTATGGAGATAAAATAATATGATTGCTTATAACAGAGGCAGTGCTTCTAAGAAACAGCTCAGACTGGAAATTCAAAACACACTCTGGGTTTCCCCCTCCTGTTTTTCCTGAAGTTACCAAGATGGGTGGTCATGGGATGCAAGTAATGTTTATTCAGCACTTACTGAGGCTCAGGTACTGTGCTAAGTACATTAAATATATGCTCCCTTTTAAGCCTCCAATTAAAACTGTAAGTGGATAGTAATGTGCATTTATTTAAAGACAAGAAATCTGGTATCTAGAGAAGTTGTAGACTTTGCCAAAGGTTATAAAGCAAGAAGGAGGTGAAACCAAGGTTCAAAACGAGATCTGTCCAAAATAACATTCATGCCCTTTCTGCCATGGTATGCTGCTTCTGAACACCAGATCGTTTAATGTTTCTTGCTGAGAACAGTTTACTTCCTTATGGCAGTTGCCCTTACTGGATGTTGAGTTACACCCAAAGTCTCCAGATTAGTGACAGGTGAAACTTAAAGACCTTTAAGAACCTCCTAACCTTTCACACCCCCTCCCAGGCAGGGCCCTCACACCTGCTGTTTTTTTCTGCCAGAAATTCTTTCTTTGCTCCTTGTTTGCCTACTTAACTACTTTAATCTACCCTGCAGACCTCAGTTAGATTATTATTTCTTCAAGCAGGTCTTCCTTTCCTTTGCCCACTATTTCTGTTATATATTTTTAATAGCCTATACCTTTGATTGAAAAACTTATACCACAGATGCAATTTTACATGACTGTGTATGTTCTAAATATCAGCTTTCTTAGCTCTTTAGAGATAAGGTAATGAACTATTTGTCTCCTGTCTCTGATGACTCACCTGAATGGTGACAGCTTGAAACTGTCATTTTTGGATTGGCTACCTCTGCTTCTGTGCTAGGCACAGGGAGAGAGAAACTGAAGATCCTTAAGCCTTGTTCTGGCACTCAAGGAACTAAAAATCTGATTGGAAAGGTGTGGTTAAGGCATATTATTTAGTAAATTAGGGACAGAATGTTATACCATGCAACTCATTGAAAAAGGTGGACTCCTGTTATAAGCCCACTGGACTCCTTAAAGAGTAAACCCATAGACTAACACTGATGGTGGGGGAAACAGAATAGGGACTCAAGCATAAGCTCCCCAAGCCCATTTGAATTTTGCAGGTCTCCTAGACCCACCGTATCAATATCACTAGAACATTTCATTCCCAATTTATAAATAACATGTACACACAACAGCCAAGGACTATGCCAGCCTGGGGATGCTCAATGCTATCGCCAGGGAAGTCATCATGAAAAGCAAAACAAAACCCAAACTTTTTTTAAAAATTAAGTTTTGAAGGAGGAGGATGGGAATAAATGACAAAATATAAAATGATAGGGAACTGAACTTAAAGTTCCTCTTCCTCAGTAGTATTTCTATACCTTACTAACAGAATTTTTTCTCTTATCACTTTTCATTCCTGAAAATTTTATTAGGGAGATGTTCCTTTGAGACCACAAAATATTGTTTAAATTGTATATGTCTTTGGAAGTGTTGATAGTCTTCCACACGAGTATAAATTAATTTCATCACGTTCTCTTACTCAGTTCCAGCTTGAAGTATATTAAAGGAATGCTGAATTTTAAGAAGAGAGAGCAACAGCCAGCCCAGGTGGGATAGGGAACTAAAACCAGAATGAGGAAGGACAGGAGGTGCCTGGAAAACGTCTCAGGAGAATACCAGAGATGGTGCAAAAGGAGCAGAAAGGAGCTAAAGAAGATTTTTATGTCTTTTAAGACCAACTCACCAAGAGAGGAAAAGAAATTCCCTCTTCTTTCTTGACCTTTATAGAGAATGGACCCAACTCTGATACCACTGCAATGTCTCTGCAAATATTAAATACATTTTTCTGAGCTGGCTTACTGACACAAGTCTTGTGGGAAAATGAATGGTATTCCAAACAAAGGAAAGATCCTTCCAGGTCTAAAGACAATGAGAAATTTTTGGTCAATTGAACCACATGAAATTGCAAATCTTCAAGTGATTATGATAAACAGTTTCAAGTGGATCAACCTAAAAGTTGATAAATTGAGACTTCCTGAATTTTTTTACCTGAAATCACATCATCAGAATGAAGAATTTAAAATGCTATTAGCCATGTTGTGTAGTAGAAGGATTTTTTTTTAAATAGGCTTTACTAGTCTTGAAGATATATTGTGATTGATGATGCTACATCATAAGTGATGCTATTAAAAATAGTTATGTTATAATGCACAATTCCCTAGATCCCATGCTCTTTGTCCATGTCAATTCATTCCATTCATTATTCAGACAGCACTTCCTTACAACCCTAGGCAACCTAGGTCATCAAAATCCATGGGTGTTAGATGTTGAGGTTGACAGTGGGCATTAAGGGTTTCAGGAGAACCCTAGTGAACTCACTTTTTTTTCTTGCACCACTTAATGCTCAGAAGGAGGATTTTACCATGTGATCTGGTGTCCTTACCACCACAGGTTTACCTGTGTCACAAAACTGCCTTCATAGGTTCCTTTTCCATTCCAGAGTACAATAGCAATTTAAAAGTCTGTAATTTGGCATCTAGATGAATTATAAGGACTCTTTCAGTTCTGTTGTTTCATGATTAGACTTTAAGGGGGAAAAAACCCCAACTATGCTTGTTGTTATGTGCATAAAGGATTTCTGTAACTGGCAATAATATGCAAGAAACTGGCAATAATAGTTCTTGGGGAAGGCGAACTTACTTTTTCTCTCTACTGAGCTATTGCGTGTATTATTTAATATCATGTATTATAACACCATGTATTACTACTAATAATAAAAATAACTTTAAAAATTACAATTTATTTAAAATTTAAGTAGACAAAACATTTTACTTGTAAAAGTACAGAGCCTGTCTCTTTATAAATGTTTACATCCTGCTCTTTTCCTTACAATCTTGTCGTTATTGTGATTTTTTTGAAGTAATTCTTAGGAACTATGGGAGGCAGAAGAGAGATGCAGAAGATATTGACGACAGAAATTGCTGTTTATTCTGCAAATATTTGTAACTACCAGTTATGTGACAGGTCCTGCGCTATGCTATGTACTTCCACCATAACTTTTGAAAGGCTTCTTGTGTAAACCACCCAAGCATTTCTTTTTTCTTTGAGAGCTCTGCATACTTAAAATGCTTCCCATAGATAACTGTTAGTCTCCTTTGCATGAAGGCAACAACCATGAGCTTACCTGCAGGGACACTAAGGGAAGTCCCTGTTGTCTGGTGGAGGCAGTCTACGCTGATAACCTGTAGGTGAGAGAGAGAGATAATTGTGCAGAGTGGGGGAGTCATCTTGAGCTAGATCTGATACACACACACACACACACACACACACACACATATATATCTTCTGATGGGTGACTGGCAATAACTACAGGGACATCTTAATGCACAAAATTGTTGAATTACCCAAAAGCTGACTCTAAAGATTTGTCAACAGAATCCTGAACACACTAAAAAAAAACTTGCTAAATTAAAGAAGCTTTGCTACTTGACAACTTTTGTAAAGCCATAGAACTTCTTGTTTAAATTCAGATTTCATATAAATGATGTGTAGATTAAGGACAGTGCCTTAAATCTAAACTCTCAAAGTTTTCAAAGCCCTTAGACATACCTTATTTCTATTAATCCTCACAAACACTGTGAAAATCGTTTTCCATTTCACAGATGAGGAAAGTGCAGCTTAGAAACAGAGCCATTTGCTAATGGAAACCTGGTAGGAAATGGCTGAGGTTTAGACCAGGACCCAGGAACCCTATTTTGGCACTAATCTTGCCCCAAGGCATGCCTCTCCAGAGATAAGCTGAGCACAAGTGACTTTGTTAGGGAAATTCCTCTGATTTTTCATAAAACCACAAGAGTGCATATGCCTGAGGAATCCCAGTTTCTCCCATTCTTCCCCCTCCAAACCACCTTCCTGGAGTTCCCTTTGGATTATGTCATTCATTTCCCCCAGCATCTTTGCTCACTCCATACAGCCTACAAAATGAAGTTCAGGCTCCACAAACTGGCAATCATCTGCTCGGCCTCAGCCCCCACCCATTACTCCAACCCTCCTGCCCATGTCAGTGTGCTATTTCTTGCCCCTTCTCCGTTAAACAAGCAGATCAGTCTACCGCGACCTAACACTGTACGGTGACGTGGGTGAGGATAGGAGGGCCACAAAACTTCACAGGCCATTATAGAGCTCAGTAACTAGGTAAGTCTTCTAATGAAATATTTAAAAGGTTAATGCAAAAAAAATGCATGATGAAATATCAAAATTTTAAATAAAGACAGGGTCACTATTACTGGTTATTCTTTTTCTTCAGACTTCAAAATGCCTCAGCAGAGCCCTGTTACTGTTATTGTAGTGACTCCCTCCCCACTCTATTATTTTTATTAATGATATTTCCCAATAGTTAGTTCTCACAACTCCTTTCCGTGTCAGTGACTTTTCTTCTTAAATGCCCCAGCATTTATCTATAGCTCCTTTCTATTCGGAAAACCTATTTCCCTTAGTGACTGGTAGTACTTTGAGGGCCATCTGAATCATAGATCCTTTCCAAAACAGTGGGCACTCAGGCACAAGTGAGTGAAAGAATGCAGAAACTTTTGCTAAAGAATGTAGAAATCACGATCCTCAAATTGGATGTGCCTTATTTGGTCCGGAGTTGTTGTTTTTTTTTAATTGAATTTCTAATCAAGATATAAAAATCATGAAAAAATAGAAATCTCTTGTCATTTCTTGAAAAATCAGAAAATATAGCAAAAGCAGGCCTAAATTCTTCCATGACAGCAATGGGCACTTAGCAGCGTCCCTCTGCCTTCAGATCACTCCAGTTCGCCGCCGCCTCCCCGTTTCACTCATTTACAGTGCCCGCCACGCCTCGTTAGCTTTTTGAGTTTGCGACGTAGGCATGAAAGAACGAGTGCAATGTATAAAACCCATCTGCTGGGCCCACTCGTTCTCTCCTGGAGAATAAATGTTTCCTCGCTGTCCTCTCCAATACCGTCTTACAGAGGCTCACAGAAACAGCTCACCTTTCTAGCCCACAAACTTCCCACAGCCCGTGCAACTTGCATCGCTTTCCGCACAGCGTCTTTCCCCGGACGCTTGCTGCAGGGCCCCCTCCCTGGCCCTGGCCGCGGCCTCCTTCCACCTCACCGCCGGCGGTCTGGTGCCCGGGGCGGGTCCCGGCCCCCCGCCGCAGCTCTCTGCCCCGGGCCGGGCTCGCCCACGGCGGCACTGGGCATGCTCAGAGGCGGCCGCGGGGGCAGGTTGGCGGTGCAGGCGCTCGCACTCGGCGGCGGGCGGGCGGCGGGAGCGCGGCTGCAGCTGGAGCTCCAGCGCCCGGAGTTGGAGTTGCCGGAGTTTTCCCCCACGCCACCCTCCCCGTGCGCCGCAGCCTGAGCGGGCGCGGGAGCCGCGGCGGCGGCGAGCCAGCACCCGGGCGGGCCGAGCCTCTTCTGGAGCCCGGAGCCCCGCGCGGGGCAGCCCCCGGGGAGGAGCCTCGCCTGCTGGGACGCGTGCCGCGCGCTGGCACTGCCGGGACACGAGCCGGGTCGCACGGTAGGGCCGGGGGAGGCAGAGGCCAGTCCGGGGGGGATGCGGCGGCAGCCGCCGCGGCGACTGGGGGGCCCAGCGCTCGGTCCGAGGCGGACGGCAGGGGCGAGGACCCGGCTGAGGGGCGGGAGGAGTGGGCAGGCGCTGAGAGAGATGCTTTCAAGTTGGCGGGCTGCGGGAGTGGGGGCTGCGCACCCAGAGGGACCCGGTACCCGGTTCTCCCCAAGCCCGGGACCTGGGGTGCAGGCAGGGTTGGGCGAGCCGCGGAGCGGAACAGTTTTGTCAGAGAAAGTTGAGGGTGGAGGCTTTCTTTCCGCACTGTCCCCGCGGTAGGATGGATGCCCAGGGCGCCACCCCGAGACCCCATTGTGGTGGAGCCGAGCGGGTCGTTGCGCCCTTGGGCTGAGTTCCTCCAGCCCCGGCTGAAATCCACGAATCACCCCGATCCTCGCTTCCCTGCGTTTTCTAGGAAAATCATTCCTGCTAAAACTGAGGCAGGTTCTCTTGTGGGGCAGGGCGTCCTGCCTCCAGGGCGCTTGGCTGGGAGGTGCCCCCTCCCAACCTCAGACGTGGCGGAGGGCGCCAGGTTCCGAGTTAGCGCTCGCGGTGCGCGCCGGAATCCAGCCTCACACACATGACGGGGCAACGTGGCAGGGGTATGTGGATGGCCCTGCATTTCCTCCAGCCTTTCCTCGGGTTCACGGCGCCCCGCCGACCCACCCTGCTCATCTTCGCAGGGGACAGGGCTTGAAGGAAAGGGCCAGATGGAGAGTTCGGGTTGATAAGACTGTTCCTTCGGACAGAGTGCCTGGGTGTGTCTGCCTTGGGCTGTGGCCCTCGGACTTGTAATGAACCCTCCCTCCTTTCTATTCTTCCTCAGGGACTGGGTGGGAAGGAACAGGGCTGGTGGATCCACAAGAATGACCACCAAATCCTGCCGTCTTCTAAAATCGCGTTCCAGGCGTCCTTAGGCCCCTGCAACTGGCTTTGTGCGACTGCTCGGGTGTGGAAGATGCTGATGGTTCTCCTGGCTCTACTTTTTTCACTTCTTGTTTTGAGTTTTGGGGTTTTGCCTGCGCACAAGTGAGAGCTGCGCTGTCATAACCCGGGGGGGTGCGTGGGGGTGGAGGAGTTTCAGTCAGGCAGTGAGCTGCTGTTCGCCTTGGAGGCTGCTAGTGGGAATTGGTCCAGAAATGATAATGCAGGCTAGAAATATGCCTCTCTCTTTTTTTCTTTTTTGGCTGAACACCTTGGCTTTTGGGTTTGTGTGTTAAGTTCTTAAAGGGGCACCCTCACAGTGCCCAAGTGCCATGGTTTAAGGGCTCACCATTTCTGCTTTTTCTTTGCTTTTGCTTTTTCCTTGGGGGAATCGAACCTGGGGCCGATTTCCAGATGTGGGAAACCTGCTGTGGGTACCCAGGTTCTAGAGTCATACCAGAGGTCAGGTTTTAGCTTTACAGCTGACGATTGTGCTCATAGACAAATGGTCAGCCACTCTGAACTCAGTTTTCTCTTCTGCCAAATGGGAATAACAACCTCATCACCTTTCACTGCAGGGGTGTTGTGAGGCTTGGGTGAGGTAATAGAAATGAAAATTTAAGAAAACTTTAAAGCACCATTATGTCTTACTGTGTACAAATTCTTTTAATTATAACAATACATCTAAGTCTTCTCCCCTCTACCCTCTCCTCACCAAGAGAGTTGCTTATGTCTTTGGAAGTATTTTCTTTTCTCTTAAATCCACCTCTCTTTTGATGTTAAAGGTTGAGGCTCTAGACGCCATGTTTATCTGAGGGAAGCAGAATGGTGTAGGTTAGACCTCCGGGATTGCCTTATCAATGTTCAGAGTCCTGGGTCCCAGAATTGGCTTATCGGTAAAGCCCCTGTTTGAGGTTTAAAGTTGATGAGTCAACAGCCCCTGGGATGGAGCTATGGGCTTGGTCTCTAACAGTGACCTTGAGCGAAGGACTCAACCCCTCCTCAGTGAAATCAGGCTGAGATTAAGAGCGAATGGTGATCTGAGGCAAGACCAGGTGAAGGTGCCTCTCACTCAGTTAATCATGGTTTGATCAGGCTCCTGAGCCCCCAGGTGCTGCATTGTCCCTGATCCGGGCAGGGGCTCTCGAGCATGAGCATCAGGGTCCCCTGGACCACTTGTTCCACTGTAGACTGTTGGGCTGCGCTGCCAGGGTCTCTGATTCTCTAGGTCTAGGGGGAGTGGGGCGGGGGGTAGGGACAAGAATTTGCCTCTCTGATTGGTTCCAGATGATGCCGGTGCTGCTTGTCTAGGGACCATGCCTGGAGAACCCACTGACTTACAGGGTGAGAGACAGTAAGAGAGGCCAGGTTTGTTCTGCAATGCCATTATTTTAAAACCTCATTAATAGAGAGGGGTGTTTTAGGAACTTGCATAAAGCATTTCATATTTCCAATAACTGCCAGTCATCACCATACAGTTTTAACTGTTCTGATTGTTCTTCAAATGAATGAATTTTACACAGAAAAAAATATAGGATTCCCCCTTCTTTTCATACAGTAAAATACTTAGTTTCTGGTTTCTGGATTTCTCTCGGACAAAGTGCGATCGGTGTCCCTGATACTGATAAATACCCAAAATTACCCTATTTCCTTTCTGTGGGGATCTCCAACATTTGCGCAGAGGAGGCTGCACAAAGTTCTGGTAATTTGAACCTTCAGATCGAACAGGTTAAATCACTTACAAGCAAACTTAAAAGCAATTTGCAGCACGGTGCCTTTTCTGAATGGACAGCCTGCCCAGGCCTCAGGGAGAGGGGAAGTGCACCCCATGTCAGATGTCCTGGGGTGGTCAGACCTGGCAAAGGCCTTCCATTCCTTTGGGAGGATGGCGGTAGTGGCAGTGACTGGGATCCTCTCCCACTCTTATCGGGGGGCTGGCTTTCAGGGGCAGCTGTGCGCTCAGGTGCTGCTTTGCAGTGCAGCACATAATGAAGCACTATTTGGATGCAGTCCGGTCTTAAGCTCTTTTCCTTGTTCCCCAAGCTATGGTCCTGTCCTGAGAGCTCACCATGACTTACCATGGCCTAGATTATGGCCTTGGGTTTCAGCTGCTTTGTGTCACAGAGGTTTGGGGGCAGTTGCCTGCTTGAATCACGAGGGCTCCTGAGTTGACGTGCTAGGGAAGGGATAAGGTTTATGTAGCACCCAAATGGACTAGGTGGCAGAGGAGGTCAGCACTTAACTAGTTCTTGTGTTGTGTGCCAAATGGAATCCCAGCTGACCACTATGCTTTATCTCAGTTTTCCATTTGTGCTTTGTTTTAGTTTAACGATGATTAGCCTTAGAGAAACCTATCAGTAAAATCAGAAACCTATTCAAAAACTCAAGTGTACCATTTAATGTTTTAGTAGATAAAACTGCAAGGCTCATGCCTGTCTTCCTGATTGTTATCAGTACCCAGTGAAGAAACGACCTTTCCTGTTCTAATTCTTAAGATTCACTAGTTAATTTAAAGGGTTTCTCCAACTTTACGTGAGTAGGAAACATTTCTACTTTAAAATGCCTTTCCATAACTTGTTTATATTTTGGGTGTTACCCCTACTTTTTGCTGCTAGGATTATTTTCCAGTGCAGGGGAGGCTTCTTATCACTGTAGTCCACTCTGCTGACCACATGACCACCTGATGTCTTTGCTCCCTTGGAAAGTCTGTTGTGAGACAGTCATTATGATACTTTATTTCTCTTTGTTATCAGGGCTGTTGTTACTGGGTCATAGAGAGTCACAGCCCATTCCTGGAACACTGCTCTCTTTAACCTGCTTTGAGGGTGTTTTTAAACTAAAACTGGGGTTATACTGCACTACCTTAATTCTAAGATCCATTTTTTTTTCATGTTTCATCATTTTCCAATTTCAGAACCCAGTTGAGTCTAAAAATTATGAAGACAAGTAATGTATAGTTGCTTTTTCTGTAACCCAGCATGTAAATAAAGTGACTTCCAATTGATGACATTCTAAAATAAAGCAAATCTGCTTCCTTACTCCAGTAGAAAATATGGTTTCTACTGCATACGATCCAGCAGATAGAATTGAACGGCAATTGGATTAGCTAAGCAGTTCCCAGAGTTCGTCGGGAGAATGCTGTAGGGTGGCTGTTAATAGGGGTGCTCCTGAAAAGGACAAATCAAGTGGGAAGCACTGCCTATTATTTTTTCCTCTTTCTGAGATTCTCAACATGTGCATCATCCTATCAAAGACCCTGAGAAGTGCTACAGTTAACAGTATCAACAACAAAAATCTTGGTTATATTTATTCAATTAAACGTTTCCCGGAACAGAAAACATTTTTGAGGTTATGTGTATCTTCTAGTGTGCCATTACTGAATTAGTACACTCCAGCAATTCTAATATGTTGTTTAACACCATCTGTGTGTGGGGTGTTTCACCTAGTATGTCCCTATAGCATAGGGGCAGTCATTAAAAATGTATACTGATTGATTAATGGACTCTGTAGGTGATCACTGTTTTTTCTTTTAGAGTGGAGAGAAGCCATTTTAAGCTGCGGTGGCCCAAGTCTCCATGAAGGGACTACATACACTATGAAAGTGTTGCAAATGATGGGTAATAGCACTTTTGTGGAGAGGAGAGGGGGCATTTGGGTTGGTGGCATAATGAAGCAGGAGTATGAAGACTTGTACTTGTGCCTACATATAAATAATTTCCAGAGCGTGAAAAGGACCGTGCCTAGTACAGAGTGAGAATGAGCGTGAGCGAGTCTCTGCTGGGGGTCCAAGAACCTATCATTAAGTGGGTTCTTAATCCCGTAAATTTTCTGAGTTCTAGTGACCACAGGAGGGTTAGTTGTAGATAAAAAGGAGAGTAGGCGTGACACTCAGGTTGCAAAGAATCAGGGATGAAGGGAACAGGAGGGGAGAATGAAAGTGTTTTGAGGCCATTAGAGGAAAATGGTTTCAAGTACAGGGGGAAGTCCTGTTGAAGAATATTGAATATTTGGGAGGAAAGCTTTTCAGGAAGAGGACTTGACTGGTGTTTCAAAAAATAGCAAGAAGAAAGAACTCTTAAAACTCAACAAAAAGGCAAATAACTCAATTTAAAAATAGGCAAAGGATTTAAATAGAAATTTCTTCAAAGAAGATAATGCGAATGGCCAATAACCAGATGGAAAGATGTGCAAAAACATTAGTCATCAGGGAAATACAAATCAAAAACACAGTGAGATACCACTTCCCACCCATCAGGATGGTTATGATAAAAAAGATATATACTAACAACTATTGGTGAGGATGTAAAGAAATCAGAACCCTTATACATTACATTGCTGGTGGGAATGTAAAATAGTGCAGTCACATTGTAAAACAGGAAGTTCCTCATAATTTTAAACATAGGGGTACCTCATGACCAGTTTCATTCCTAGGTATATATCCAAGCAAATAGAAAACATTCATGCAAACACTTGTACACAAATTTTCTTAATAGTCAAAAAGTGGAAACAACCCAAATGTCCACCAAATGATGAATAAACAAAATGTGGTATGTCCATGCAATGAAATACCAATCAGCCTTAAAAAGTCATGAAATCTGATTGATGCTACAACATGGATAAACTTGGAAAATATGTTATATGGAAAAAACACAAAGGCCATATATTACGATTCCATTATGAAATGTCTAGAATAGACAAATCCATAGTGACACAAAGTTCATTTGGTTGCCAGGGGGTGAGGAGAGGGGAGAATGGGGAGTGACTATTGATAGGTATGGGTTTTCTTTCTGGGGTGATGAACATATTCTGGAATGGGATAGTGGTGGTGATTGCACGACTTTGTGAATACACGAGAAACTGCTGAATTGTACATTTAAAAGGGGTGGATTTATGGTGTATGAATGAAAAAAAATAGCAAGAAGGCCACTGTGGCTGGGAAGAAAGATGAGTAATAAGAAAAAATGTGATAAGAGCAATGCAGGAACAGGGTATCAGTTTCAGGCTGGATTTTCTGCTTTTGGGAAAAAATAGCTAGATGATTCCTTCCTCCTTGTTTGTCTTTGGGTCTTCCAGGATTTTCTCTTCGGTCCAAAAGGTCTTCTCCTTAGTTAAAAGGGTTTTGTTCCCAGTTTCTCCTGTGTCAGTGGATGGTTTTCATAGCAGATGCCTTGTGACCCCCGGGTCGGAGAGTGTTTCTGGACTTCTGGAGACTCATTCCACACGTAGGCTTCCTCATTGTGCCCCACCAGAGGGCAACGGACAGTGCTGACTCGGGAGCTTCTGTCAGCTTGTCCCTTAAAGATTTGACTGTGGTCAATGTGTCATCTGCTTTGTGCAGTTCTGGCAAGACTGCCTTTAAGAATAAAAATCTGACTGTGTTAAACAGGGTTCACATGGTACTTGGTGTCATACAAGCATCAGTGTATTTAGGTCCACGAGTCAGGTTGCTGAATGAAGTTTAACACCACTGGAGCTGAGGCTGCTGTCTGCTCGCAGAGACCGTTCTTCTCTAGCCGTGTGGTGGGGCTGTGTGTCTCCACACACAGACAGGAAGCACCTGAGGATATTGTGAAAGGGCTGATTCTGATTCAGTTGGGGCCTGAGACCCTGCAATTCTACCCAACTCCCACAAATGCAGATGCCGCTGGTCCATGGATCACTGAAAAGGCGTAGACAAGATGGTTTGGGAGTGGAACAAAGCCAGCTGTGGAATGTGGCTCCATCATTAATGTGCTGTGGGTATATGGGCAAGGTCATTAACATCTGAGCCACAGATTTCTTATCTGTAAGATCAGAGTAGGACCTAGCTCACAGGAAAAGGCCTGACTTGATGTGCCTGGAATGCTGATATTATTTGCCTTCTCCTTCCCAAGGGGCTAAGAATTCCATGGTTAGGACTGAAGAAAAAAAAATACATGGAAGAAAGCCAAGGGCTTGAATAGGTTTTAGATTTGTGTGAGTGGAGATGGCCTGGGGAGAGGATGTAAGGGGAAGGAGGTATGAATCCTAGTCCTCAGGGCAACATTAACTACTTACTGGTGTTCATATTACCATAGTTTTGATAAAGTCACTGTGCTGTCTCAGCTGCATCCAGATAACTTTGAGTCAAAATGTTGGGTCTTTGAGTTCATGGTGTCGATTTCTTTTGAACCAGAAGGTCATCCCTGGTGTGATGCTCTCTGCACACCCTCGCCTAGCTGCCTTCCCCTTCCCCCATTGGCATGTATCTCTTATGAGGACTGTCTAGCCAGTGGATTTCAGCCCCCAGCAAGTTCACTATGGATTCAGTGAGACCAAAGAAATGACAATGGAACGTTCTTGGGGTGAAAGGGTTTATATGAAACTTTATTTCCACAGTGGTAGGTCAATCACTAGAATCCCATCCACTCAGAGCAATTCTGCAGGCAGCAAGCTGGTCCCTGCCTCTGGGCCTCTCTGCCCCGGCAGCCGTCTCAGTCTCTGTCCTCGGCACTGCCACCACTCCAGTCTTGTCTCTGCTCACCCGCAGCCTTGCAGCTGTGCCACCGTGTCGCCCAGAGCACTGGGTGGAGCTCTTTTTTTTTTAAGTATCTTTGATATATACTCTTATGAAGGTTTCACATGAAAAATGGGTGGAGTTCTTTATATAGAGTCAATAACAACGTATTGCCCACCTGTGTGTAGTGAGCTAGCCAACCAGGACCAGGTGAGAATCCTGGCCGCAGGAACCTTCACTTTAGCTACAAGAGGAGAGGAAATAAAGGAGCTAACATGCGAACCATAGAGCTTCGTTAGCAGCGTGAGCAAAAGTCTCTGGGAATGAGGTTAAAAATCTTTGCTTCTTTGTTGACTTTGGAAAATCTAGGCACTTCATGAGTTTACCTTCCCTGACTCTATTAACTCTGGGAAGGTTACACTGAATTAGGTTAATGGGGACCAGCCAAAAAGGAAGGATTGGGAATGAAATCCTGGCATTGACTCCCACCTGGAGCTGGTGTCACTTGCCCTCACCAAGCCTCAGTTTCCTTTGTTGCTCTTTGGGCCCAGTTATAAGCCCTGCTGGCTAGCCTCAGGGGATTGATTTGAGGCCCAAATGAATAGCACATAAGTGGGCATTTGCACTCTAAGACGCCACACATCTGCAGATGTGCACCATCCCTCTGCAGTGCTGGCCGGCCATCCCCACGGGGTTACAGGAGGTGAGCAGTGGCTTGTTAACCTTCCTACTATTTCCTTATCATTTGAAGGGGGAGGAAAACAGAGATTGTGTTTATATTTTAATTAAGTTAACAGAACCTTTTCACTTTCTTCTGGGAAAAAACACAGAGTTTTTAAGATTTTAACAAAACCACACGTGCAGTAACTCAAACTAGTTTCCAGTTTTCACAGCTAGAAATCCTTGCTTTCCTAAGGATGGTAATTTTACCCTGTTAGGCCCTGTTGGTGGGTTGGCAGGTATGGGTCTTTAATGCCTGATGACTTAGAAGAGAAAAAGATTGTTCACTTTGTTACAATGCCAGGGCCCAGCATTTAAACTGATGTTTCACCAATGGCAAATAAAGATAAGATATTCAGGTTGAAGCCTAATACACTAGGCTTCACTGGCATTTACTGCCCTTCGAAGCCGAATGTGGAGGCTGCATTGGGAAGTGGGAATGATCTGATTTGTGAGGTGTGTGATGTGTGTGCTATTTTCTCAACCACTGCTGGTAACTAAGCAGGTCAGAGAGGTGATGTATCAGCGAGCTGTTCTTTGCCTTTAGACTGCCTAGGAATACGCTGCTTCACACAGTTAAGGGGAAAGCTGGCAGTATCTAGTGGTTGAGAAGTTAATATTATTCTTGAAGGATTTAATCTACCCTGTCATTAAGTAGCAATAAGGAAGCTGTCCTGCTGCTGAGAAGGAGCTAAGTGTATAAAGCTAGGTGTCCTTCAAATGAGTCCTTTAAAAATTAAATCCTGCAACTATAACAATAGTATTTATTTCAAAAGCTACCTTGAAGGCAGAAATTTGGTACTTATAAAAAGAGCTTCATGCTAATACAATGGACATTTCTCCCAATTTCATCCACTATAAAATGAGACTTTTTCTTTTTAATGAGATCCTTTTCTGACAGTGCCTACCACACACCCACTGGTCTATTGAGACATTGATTTTTTTAAATGGAACAGGGAATCCTGAATGCAGACAGCTTGCTCCCAAACCCCACTAGACTGTGAGGTCCTCCAAAGGCCAGGAATCTTCATTTTTGTATCCCTGAGGCTCAGCATGTCTGGCATATAGGAGATAATCAATACAAATATGTTGAGCTGGACAGCTGCTTTCTTCTGGGATTCCCTCCACTGTCTAGTCTATTAATTTTTCTGTCAGCATATTATTTTTTATTATTTAACATTTCCCTAGAGGGTATTATGTGCTAACATAGGGCCCAGTGGTAAGCACTTTACAAATACCATTTTATAGCTGAAAAAACAGGCAGAGAAAAGTCAAGTGACTTGTCTGAGATCACTCTGCTACCACGTATCAGAGCTGGTAGTTGAACCCGGGTGCC
The DNA here is from genome assembly GCA_032199065.1 of Smutsia gigantea. Taxonomy (NCBI): domain Eukaryota; kingdom Metazoa; phylum Chordata; class Mammalia; order Pholidota; family Manidae; genus Smutsia; species Smutsia gigantea. The sequence goes on from JAVSCE010003869.1 coordinate 140,585, forward strand.
CTGGTGTGGATAAACTGAAGTTCCTATGGCCAGGATCCTCACCTGAACCTAACTACTTGATGATGTAACTGGCCTGCTGCTAGGCTACTGCTTCCACACCCGTAGGCAATTAGCTATTATTGACTGAGACACTGTATAAATAGCTCTGCCCAGTGGTCTGGGCAGAGGCAAAGATGAAGGACGATTACAGGCCTGTAGACTGTTGGGTGCAGGCGTAATTCTAGTGCCCAACCTAGTGTCAGGAGAACAAGCCAGTTAATAAACCCTTTCACCCTAAGAACGTTCCATTGTCATTCCTCGGTCTCACTGAATCTGTAATGAACTTGCCTGAGGCTGAAACCCATTGGCAAGACACCTGGTTTCAGAGTTCCTGCTCTCAGCTATTAGCTGGGCTTAGCTTCAGCAGACTCCCCTTTCCTCCCATCTTCCACCTTCAAGTACGCCCTTCTTTCCTTCCCCCTGGCTTTCCTGGGAGTTGCAGAGAAATGAGACCAGACATGCCTTTCCATCTCCCCTTCTTTCCCCCTCCTTTGTCCTCCATCCCCTTTCTGCCCACTCCCAAGTCCCAGAAAATATGACTCTGGGTTTGGAAAACAGTGACAGGCATAGCACCATGGCTCATTCATGTAGACCCGGGCTTGGGTGAGGCCATTTGCACGGGGGTGTTGAGAGTGAGCTCTGCTACCTGGTCACGGCTGTGACCTCTAGCCTTGGGCCTCTGAGTTTGTCAGGTGACGGGGTTGTGTGACTTACATCAGCGCCCCTCAGACATTTAGCGCATGTGAATCATCCTGTTAAGGCACAGATTCTGATGCACTGGGTCTGAGGTGGGGCCTGGGATTCTGCATTTCTTACAGACGTCCAGGAATGCTGATGCTGCGGTCCTTAGCCCAAGGCCTAAAACATCCCTGCAATTCCAAGCATGGCCTTACCTGAATAGGCCTAATTCCTAACCTGGGACCCAGAGAGACATAAGACATCAAGAGAGAGACACCAAGGGGCCAGAAGTCACGTGAAGACAGAATGAGGGCATGACTGAAAGGAAAGGAAATGTGATGCTTTCAGAGTGAAGAGTGTGTATCATTCCCAAACGTGAGCTGAAAAGCGCTCTATAATGGAGAGAATTTCACAGAGCAGCTCTAGTGACACAGGTATGAGAATGAAAGTATCAAGTCTCGTTTGAGTTGAAATGAAATGTCATAAAGAACTTATGCTACTGGCCCCAGAGCTCTTGAAAGTAACCCCCCAAAGTTCCTCAAAATCTCTGTAAGTCTCCTTAGTTTCTCCCTGTTTTCCAGCCCCAACTGCTGTGCATGTTGTGCCCTCAGAACCAGTGTTGGAATACCAAATTACGGTACAAAGACTGCTCTCATTGTGTCTCATAACTGCACAGCTGTTTGTGTAGATGACCCCAGTGAGGTCTAGAGAGTCAGATTCCCTCCGAATCACAGGCTCCCACGTGACGGATCGGGAGCAGACATTGGTGAGGGAGCGTGGCTTGGTGTCTCTCAAACGAGGCCTGCCTGCTTAGACATATTTATGCAGTGGACGATTAGTTTGCCCTGATGGCACTGCACAAGAGGCATCTAGATGGGTTTGCTTTAAAAAAAAGAAAAAGGAAAAGGTTTTTTGAAGTTTAACATACATACAGCAACAAGCCCAAATTACGTGGGTATAGTTTAGTGAATTTCCATTCCCTGAACACACCCATTTAGTCTTAACACAGATCAAAAAAGAGGGAGCCACCAGCACCCCAGAATCTCTCCTCGTGCCTGCCCCCTTCTGGTTACTTCCTCCTCCGTGGTAGCCACCGTTCTGACTTCTAACACTATAGATCATGTATGCCTATTTTTGAGTTTTATGTAAATATACTCATACTTCCGTATTTCTTTGTGTGACTTCTTTCTCTCAGTATTATGAGATACATCCCCATTGTGCGTGAAGCAGTAGCTGGATTGTATTCTGTTGTATAAACATAGTACAAATACTGATTACGGACTCTTGAATTGTTCCCAGCTTTTGGCTATTATGAATAATGCCGCTGTGAACATTCATGTATATGTGTCTTTTGGGCGTGTAAGTGTGCATTTCTGGTACGTGTGTGTGGGAATTGCTGGGTCCTACATTATGAATATGCTTAGCTTAAGTAGATGGAGCCAAACAGTTTTCCATATGACAACTCCAATTTATGTTCCCATCCGGTGTGAGGGAGAGTCCTATTACAGCACATGCTTTGCCAATACTTAGTTTGGTAAGTCATTTTCATTTTAGCTATTCTGGTGTATATGTTTAGAGGTCTCTCATATGGTTTTAATTGGTACTTGATCATCATTTGATGCCTGACGCCTTGGCATAGGTACATGGGCATTTGGATATCCTCTTTGGTGAAGTGCCTGTTCGTCTTGCCAATTTATCACTTGTGTTTTACTTTTTAAAACAAAGTGAGAGGTTCATACAAAGACCTATGAGAAGTCTGAAAACTGTAGCAATGGGGGTCACCTGTCAGTGATACCTGCTTTTATTCTCCCACAATTTCCAGAGCACCCCTCCTGCAGGACAAGGTGGGATGGGGATATGCAGAGGTATAAAACACCAAGCAGGGAACTTACTGAAAATCCGGGGGGCCCCAAGGTATGTGGCCCAGGACAATTGTAAAATTGGAAGGCCACCTGAAAGCTTAAAAGTACCTAACCTAGAAATGAGTTTACCTTTTATGGAAGTCACTCTGGATGACTGTAGACCAACTCTAAAACTACTGCTGAAAACATTTTTGGAATTGCTTTGAGTATATTTTCTTGGATATTTTTAGATGGTTTCAAAATGCCCTTTGAGTATGTATTTGATTTGGGGAAATGGCCAAAAGTCTCTCAGAACCCAGCCAGTGAAAAAGGGTGGGGCTTCACGGGGGACTTAAAAAACAAAATGTCACTGATCAGGCTTGCCTACGAGGGGATGGAACCACCCTGCTCGAGTGCAGAGGGAAGACATTAGCTTGGAGGAAGGCACTGCACGGACTGCCTCCTTTCACGATCTCCTTCAGTCTCTATTGTAGTCTGTGAGTTACTCACTGTTGCAAGTATTCCCACTTGAAAGATAACATGTCATAGATTTGGGAAAAGAAAAGAAAGTGCATGATTTAGGAGACAGTCTAGCTCTGTGCTACCTGAGGTTACTGGAACCTTTGCCCCTTTCTGCCTCACCTCTGACAGGTGATAATGGAATTACAAAACTGTTGACAACCAAAAGGCATGTGTTGATCGTAACTGTTGGGTTTCCACCTTGACGTGTTATGGGCCCCCATGAACTAGGTGGCCCGTCTGCCCAGGGGGGCTTTGAGGGAAGAGGAGAACTGGGAGTCAGTTTTCAGGGCACTTGTTTGTCCCAGACACAATTCCTACTGTTCATGGGAGCCATTTAGGGCCTTTCCAGGTCCTTTCCCATGTCCTGCCCACACTAACGGTCTAATCCAGAGGCCTTACTCTCTGTGCTTGATTTTTCCTCTGGACTGGCTAGCAGGCTCCTAGGAAATACTCCAAGATGTTTTGGTGACTGTTGTCACTGTTGGAAGTTACTATTCTATAAGGAAAATATCTTCTTCTGGATGGGTACTTACATAAAATCTGACCAGTAGAGGCAGAATATTGCCGAGTTCTTTCATAGTCATTCATTTCTGATCACAAAAGAAAATCACCCTTTAGCTTTCTCTGACATAGCATGGGTGTGCAGTAAAGACCTTCAGAAATCGTTCCTGGAAAGAATACCTGGGGCAGATTGCATTCAAGTAGACCCTGGGGCACCCAGCTGCCCCTGAGATGTGAAGAGCCTGGGGGAGATTCAAAAATACCCTTGACCGTCTCAGGGGCTTGTTCTCACGCTTCCTGGCTCATGGACTCTAACAAGCTGGCCCTCTTCCACCAAGAATGGGAATGGTATATAAAAGCTGAGTACATAGAAAGCACAATTACAACCTATTTTTCGGGCTCAAAACAGTAGAAAGAAGCCTCTGGACTTCTGTTAGGATAGGGCGGTGGAATGGTTTCTCCACTTGGTGGTTTCTTTGTACTTGGCACCTAAACCCTGGACAGTCTTGGGTTTCAGGGTCAAGCCCTGGGTGGTGGGTGACCAGATAACCAAATCATTGCCTACACAGATTAGAATTTTATTTCATGCATATTCAGTTTTCTCAGGGTAAAATGGTTAGCCTGAGAAAAAAATGTGAGGACATTTTAATGGAAGCCTCCCCTGGTAAGAAGTTCATTTTCCCACCACTTTTAATTCCTTAGAGGATTCTAGGGCAGGTGCGACAAGCCAGGTATTAGGAGCAGTTTGTCCCCCAGTGACTGTGAAGACTCCATGTGGCCTCCTGACCTATTTTATTAGCCGATTATATTATCCTACTCACATGTGCAGTTTGTACATTTGAGATTCAGACTTCACTGGTGGATGCCTGAACTTCTTATTCACCTCCTGCCAAAAGAAAGAAACTTATAAATAGTGCTTTGTGGTTTGAGTTTTACAGTGCACTGAGTAAACACAAGATATACATTGTGATGGGAGGAGCCAAGGGCCACCCACATCCTTATTTTTCGAGTGGGTGTAACAAATGACTAGTTCCTGGATGTGTGACTAGGATGTAGGTCACGGTCCCACTGTCGTCTCCCACAGAGCTCCAGTAAACACTGTCTCCCTGTTGGTCGCCGTATTATCTTACCGGGAAAAGTGTCTAAAGTTCTTTTTTCCTGAAACTACAAAGTCTTTTTTTATAAGCACCTTGGTTTGGGACTAAAGAACTCATTTCAGTGAACACCAGAGGCTTCCTTCATAATGGTGTTAATTATACTGATAGTTAATCATTTCACACGTGTAGTGGGCCAGGCACTGAGAATGTTTTGTGGACTCTTCCAACTCTGTTAATTAGGTGCTGTCATCCACCTTGTTTCACAGAAACCCAGGTGCAGAGAGGTTGTCCCTAGAAACCAGGGTCCATAGCCCATCACTGTGCCTCTGGGCTACGTGCTGTACTGAAGCAGTGAGCGGCACGGGTGGATGCTGGGCAGAATCTGGGGCTGCTCTGAGACCCTGGGTCTCAGAAGACGGAAGGTCAGACATTTCTTAATAGGAAGTATGGTACTGTGGGCAGCTCCTGCATTTTAAATAGGCCCAGTTTAGGTGCATTGGGGAAAGTAACTGTAGCAGATTTTGAGATGAAGTGCATTTTCAAAGAAGGAGAGAGACTTCTATTGACATTTAAAGGCTAGGGCAAAATATTTGGCTTTCGTATAAGGATGCTGACCCACAAATGATGTATTTGCCGGGGGGTTCTTAGGAGCAGTTTAACTTGGAACAACTCTTGGTAGGTTTGTGGGTATTAGCAGTACCTCCTTGCCCTGCCTTTATCAGAGGCAAACAAATACAGGGCTGGGCTCTTTCTATGTAGAGCAATGCATCTCCTCTTGTTTATTTCATCTCTGGACTTGGGAGAGGAGAAATGACAGATGATGGTAATATGGCTCCCTCCCCTTCCTCACATGGACTTCATGTCACAGTGCTATGTTGGGGTGAAGAGACCCCCAGAAATTCTCAGGGTATACCCCTTGTGAAAGGCAAGAAGTCTGATCTGAAGTCTTTCAGGGATTATCTGCCCCTTTCTCAGAACACCTTTTCCATTTTTCTCTGTATTGATCTCATCTCTGTCTTTTCATTCACCAAAAGTGCCTACTGTGTGTTAATCCCATGATGAGAAAAATCAGATAAGATTTCCACTGTTACAGAATTTTTCTTAAAGAAATGTATTAAAAAATAATTGCATAAAAATGACAACTGTTCTGAGTGTTACAGGAGAGGTACACGTTCGAGGGGATTTGGCCTAGTCCAGAAAATTGGAGCAGCTTTCCCGAGGAAGTGATGATAAGCTTAGGCCTGAAGGATGAGTAGGAGTTAAAAAGGGAGGGGATGGCATTACAGAGGGGACAGAATGTGCAAAGTCCCTGTGGTGGAAGAGTATGAGTGATGGACAGAAGAAGACCCTTGTGCTGAGAAAGGAGACCAAGGGGTGTGAGACAGTCTTCTCCCAGGAGTCACAAGGGCTTCTAAGCATGGGTTTGAAGTGACCAGATTGACAAGATGTCACTTTAGTTGCAGTAAACAGAGTGGGTGAATGGATCGTAGGGGTCCAAGAGGAGATATGGATGGACCAGCTCAGAAGTTTTTGCAATAGTTTAGGAAGAAGCAATGATTGCCTGACCAGGTCGGTAAAGATGGAAAGCACTGGGTGGTTGTTTAGAGAAATAGAAAGAGGTGAATGTGGATACGGTGATGAGTTAGAAGTACAGGGTGAGAAAGAGGGAGGCATCGAAGACTGCTCCTTGGTTCCTAGCTTGCATGACTGGATGCTGGTGGTGCCATTCCAGACATGGTCGTGTCTCCCTTAGACTCTGGACCATTTGTTAGAAGCATTTTTTTCTAATTTTATTTTGAACCCTGACAGTGTTATGTGTATAACAGGTACTCAGGTAGCTTTTGTTTACTGTAGTAGTTGAGAAGGGGGGATTTTTTTAGAATGATGGCATGGCTCCTTGGTGGGAAGCAGCAGCTAGTGCACCAATTCCTGTGCTTGGGGCAAGAGAAAAGCCCTACAGTTGGAGTAGAACCCCACAGGCATTTAGCCATGTAGAGATAGGCCTCCAGTAATTTCCAACAATTCTGAACCTCTCAGGACTTAGAAATCCATTTTGCCTAGACTCAACTTTCTCCTGAGCATAGTAACACCAACCTTCTGGGGTGGCTGAGAGGTTACATCTGATAACTGTGAGATGTGCAGGGGTTTACATTAATGGGAGGAATCTTGTCTGTCTGTGCTTCGTTTCCCCTGTATTCCTCTGCACCACTAGTGGGTGCGGTTGTTCATGGGGCACTGGCCTCCTGGTGACAGTTGTCTCTTGACACATGAGGTATCTCTCTCTCTGGTGGCAAGTAAATGCCTGTTTCTTTTTCCATACAGTCATGCAACATGATGAGTCAGTGAGTGAGTTTTTGGTTGATGTGACTCTGTTGACTGTCTGAAGACTGAGGGAGAGATGAGTGAAAGGTTAGATCTAGTTCCTTTTTTTTTTTTTTGAAATTGTTTTAGATTTCAGGCTCTGGGGTGCTCAGAGCAAGTCATGACTCCAGGATGGAGAGAATGTTGAGGAAACATGATTTCTTCATCTTAGGTGTACGTGAGATGATGGCAGTCACGGCCAGCCTTCGTGAAGACGGGAGAGAGGATAATTCTGGAGTGCCGGTGATCCCTGGGAGCGGTGATCCCACAGCACCTTGTCCCCAGACTAGAATGCTCTCACTATGTCGGCGCCCTTGTTCAGAATGATTTGCCCATAGTGGGTCTGTTTTCTTCTTGTTTCTATCATCTTAGAGGTTTTACATTCCAAGCCTCTTTATTTTTTTTCATCCCTGTCAAAATCTGCCATGTCAAACATTCTCAAACACTAGTGTATTTCTTTCTGTCTTTACCACTGTGTTTATTCTGTCCTACTGTCTGCTTTCTCTTGAAGCTCAGCGATACCATCGTCCTTCTCGTCCTTTGGAAGTTGGAAGCAGGGAATTTCTTAGGCTCTTTTTTAGGGTCCAAGAGTGACCTTGTGGTATTCCTACTATACTGTGCTGGTCTGTTGTCCTAAGCATGCTATTGATAAACATGTTACTGTTTTAAAGTAATTAGACATGATAGGAAATAATAACATATGCCAAATTGTCCTTACTTGTCATGTACATAGGACATACAAAACTAAGCAACAAAAAAAAAGTTGCTTGGGAGATCCATACAGGCATCATTCAAAGATATTTTGTACCATTTGGTCATTTTTATTTCATAAACTGACATTTGCATAAAATTGGAAGTTTACTTTTGTGCTCTGATGAGAGCAGCATGTTGTCCTCCAGTTTTATTTTCTTTAATTTTAAAGCTATTATCTTTTACTTGATCCAGGGAATTCTCCTTCTAGAAAGGATCCATTCTATGTATATCACAAAATCCATTTGTTTTTTAAATCAGAAAAAGACCTAATAAACCCTTTTGTCTTCCTTCCACACACTTCTCTTTCTATGGACTCCATTTTAAAGATGAGAAAACTGAGGCTATGCAGTTCTACCGTGAATCAGTAGTCAATTCAGGACCTTAATTCCAATTTGATTTCTCAACCCATTGTGATTCTAGAACTTTAAAACACCTGTAAGATTCGTTTTACAATCTAACTTTTAGCTTAAGGTCATTCTCTCTTAGAAGTTGTGTCCTTGCGTTATGGTAATCAAAACTGTATTTGGTTCAGTACAAAGGGAGAACCAAGCAATGACTTTGTTCTAAAACTGATATAAATATTTATAGCTCTATAAATAATATTTGCTGAATTTAGTAATATTGTTTGTATGTAGGAATAAATCATTTTGAAGTATACAATATTTTATATCTGGTCTGGCCAAATTTCTAGTTGGAGGAGATTGTATTTGTGTTGAAATACACCATCCCGTTTCCATCAACTTGGTCCTTCAGAGTGGTGAATCCTTGGAGCCGCGATTTTTTTCTTTCTGAGTTTCTGTAGGGAATCAGGATGTGTCTAATTGTCATAGAGGCTTTCAGGAAATTGTCATAACAGTCAATTTACACTTTAATTAAAAATAAAGAACATATTATAAAGCAACAGGATTTAGTTGCTCTTCCTTTTAAAGAGGAGATGGGAATCCATGAATCTGATGAAGACAGGCTATAGCAATTTCAGAAAGCATGAAGATTACTGGTGCTAAGGCCCAGGAGGAGCAGATAAACACTGAACAGCTCAGTCTTTATTGTGCCCTGGTGTTTAGGTGGATACTGAGGCTCTCTGTAACTGGTGATCTATGATCTCACTATTTCTCTTTACAAACCGTCTGTTTAAAATCAGTTCTCCTGTTCTGCCCAGCTCAGTGAGCTATTTTTTCTGTGCTGCCCTCAGAACTGCCCCTTGGGATGAAGGGCCCTTGATGGGACAGCATCTTGTCCTCAACTTAAGGTCTTAGAGTCATCATTAATTAGCAGATATTGACCTCAAAAAGGGCAAAAGATTTGTTTTTAGAACCCAAGCCTTTCTGGTAAGAATAAGGGTGCTGAGAGCAGTGTTGGGCCAGGCCAGAGGAAGAGCTGGTAAGGCTCTCCTGGTGAGCTGAGGGGCACCTTGGCTTCCTTTGCTCATTTGGCTGCCCCGTATCCTCCCTTTTCCCTCTTCTGTAGGGCAGGGTACACTCTTGGGGGCTGTGGACAGATGACAGAGAAGACAACTTTGGGGAGTGGGCTTGTCCCCTTTGCTTCTCTACATCTAGTCCATCCCTCTTTCCCAGCTTCAAGTCCCCATCGTCATTTGATACTATTCTGAATGTCGATAAGTACCCTGGGAATATCATTCATTTTTACTCTTTTGTCCTTAAAATGCCCTTCTTCCTGTTGGCCATCTTGTATCTTTACAATAGTTCTTCAGGCCCAGTCATGGGTCACCACCTCTTTGAAGCCTTCTGTGACCCTTGAACCTAAGGCAGAATCGATCTGCGCCCCTCTTGTGCCATGTGTAACTAATGCTCAACCATGATCATTTGCTTGCATGTCTAGACCGAGCACTGGAGAGATGGGACTGTGACTCGTGCATTTTGTATTTTCAGCATGGTGCCTGGCATACAGTGAGTGTCTTTTAGGGGAGGGGAGGAGGAAGAGGGAGAGAACACATGTGCAGCTGGGATACATGGCAAAAGGCTCTTTAGGTGTGGCCAAAAGAGTTCTTTCTACTACATGCTTAACTGAAAAAGATATATAATAGTGAATGGGGGTGGGAGCTATCTAGAATGAGCTGTGCCATTTTCAGAGTAGAAACCAAGTAATTGGCAAGAGATGACATTACAGTCACTTGCCTTTTCTTTTTAAAAGCTCTGGGATCTTTATTGAAAGGCCTAGTTGCTTACATGTAAAATGAGTTGATAACCCTAAAAGGTGGATTCTATTATTAATGTAAGGATCAGCTGAGGTCTAGTGCCCAGCTCCCCACCTTGTGTTCAGTGAGGGCTCAGTAGGGTGATGGTAGCCATTGCTGTTACTGGCCTGGGTGTGTGATAGAATCGAGACATGCCTGTTACCAGTGTTATGAAGCAGAAATCTCCTTCCTCTAAAGAAAGAACTTTTAGAGTCATAGGTAAACACCAAATGTATGTCCAGGTGTTAGGGTTCATTAGCGTGGGATTATGCCTTCTGCTTCCTCTTCCTAGTTCTCACTTACCAGTGTCTGAGAGAAAGTTTTTACTTCTGCCAGCATGTGGTTCTAAAAGAAATTTTTCACAAGAGCTATTATATGGAAGTCTTTCTGGTTGTTTAAAAGAATGTATGTATAATGTCTGTATCTATTTATTTGTAAACCGTGGTGTTCTTTTCCTCCCTGCTATCCTGGAGAGCAGGTGGCATGCAGCGCTGTTTCTGTGTTGATGTGGAAACAAGTCAGGCTGGTCTAGAGCCACTTGATTTTGGCTTATGAAGGCCATTGTTTGTGGGTGTATATTTTTGCCCCCACAGTCGGTGACCCATTTAGAAATCAGTGGTAGGAGTTCCTAACAGTATTTACTGACCCAATCATTCATACCTTCATTTCCTGCTGTGGCTTTTGCCATTTTTCTTACTTGGTCCTTCAGTGCTGGATCCAGAGATTTTTTTTTCCCTGTTCGAAGACACTGCTAAAGTTGCCAGGGATGATGACCGTTTGTTTGTATGTGCTTCTGAACCCCTTCTTCTCAGAGTATTTTATAGCCTGTCTGCTGCTGTGTAGGTATGTGGGCACTTTTATTTATTACCTAAATATAGGTCAGTCCTGCTGTAGGTCAATTTCTGAGCAAATGAGAAAATGTGATGAAAGAGCTATGTACATAAATCAGGGGTGTGGCTTCACCATCCTGCCTTTCTAATTTCAAAAGTTGAAAGACTCTGAAAGCTCTCAGAACCCGATTGGTGGCAAAATCTGACGTGAACGAATGAAAATCTGCTGATAGTCTTCATTTATCTCATTTAGTGGGGTCATGTGTAAGGGTTTCTGTGGAAGTATTACTGTGTTTGAGTAACAGTGTGCTGACCTAGACTCTCCTGGGAACATAAGGTACATATCTCTTAAATGTCAATATTTTTGAATTCCAGAACACATCTGGCTTTAGGACATTTGGAGAAGAGATTAGATACTGTGGTATTTTTATTTGGACCACGAAGCTTTTTTCTCAGTTGACAATCTTCCCTGGAGATTCTCTCCTTGGCACCATTTTTTTTTTCGGTGTCATTAATCTACAATTGCATGTGCAAAATTATGGTTATTAAACTCCCCTCTTGATCAGGTCCCCCCACCAACCCCATTACAGTCACTGTCCATCAGCGTAGTGAGATGCTATAGAGTCACTACTTGTCTTCTCTGAGTTGTACAGCCCTCCCTATGGCCCCCCCTACATTGTATCTGCTAATCATAATGCCCCTTTTCCCCCTTGTCCCTCCCTTAATACCCATCCTCTCCAATCCCTTTCCCTTTGGTAACTGTTAGTCCATTCTTGGGTTCTGTGAGTCTGCTGCTGTTTTTTTTCTTTCAGTTTTTTTCTTTGCTCTTATGCTCCACATATGAGTGAAATCATTTGATACTTGTCTTTTTCTGCTTGGCTTATTTCACTGAGCATAATACCCTCTAGCTCCATCCATGTTGTTGCAAATGGGAGGATTTCTTTTCTTCTTATGGCTGAATAATATTCCATTGTGTATATGTACCACCTCTTCTTTATCCATTCATCTACTGTTGGACACTTAGGTTGCTTCCATTTCTTGGCTATTGTAAATAGTGCTGCAATAAATATAGGGGTGCATCTGTCTTTTTGAAACTGGGATGCTGCATTCTTAGGGTAAATTTCTAGGAGTGGGATTCCTGGGTCAAATGGTATTTCTTTTTTGAGTTTTTTGAGGAACCTCCATACTGCTTTCCACAGTGGTTGAACTAATTTGCAGTCCCACCAGCAGTGTAGAAGGGTTCCCCTTTCTCCACATCCTCGCCAACATTTGTTGTTGTTTGTGTTTTAGATGTTGGCCATCCTCACTAGTGTGAGATGATACCTCATTGTGGTTTTAATTTGCATTTCTCTGATGATTAGTGATGTGGAGCATCTTTTCATGTGCCTGTTGGCCATCTGAATTTCTTCTTTGGAGAAGTGTCTATTCATATCCTCTGCCCATTTCTTAATTGGATTATTTACTTTTGGTTTGTTGAGGTGCATGAGTTCTTTATATATTTTGGATGTCAACCCCTTATCTGCAATGTCATTTATGAATATATTCTCCCATACTGTAGGATGTCTTTTTGTTCTACTGATGGTGTCCTTTGCTGTGCAGAAGCTTTTCACCTTGATATAGTCCCACTTTTTCATTTTTGCTTTTGTTTCCCTTGCCTGGGGAGATATGTTCATGAAGAAGTCGCTCATGTTTATGTCCAAGAGATTTTTGCCTATGTTTTTTTCTAAGAGTTTTATGGTTTCATGACTTACATTCAGGTCTTTGATCCATTTTGAGTTTACTTTTGTGTATGGGGTTAGACACTAGTCCAGTTTCATTCTCTTACATGTAGCTGTCCAGTTTTGTCCTAGGCACCATTTTTTGTGGTGGGCAAGTGAGGATCTCCCTTGCCTGTCACTCAGGGAGCATTTACTGAGCTTTGCACTAGGCATGGGGAAGAAGAAGGCATTGGCTCTCCTTGCCCCGGAGAAGCTCAGAGCCTCCTGATAATAGCGTGGAGGTTGCTGTAACAGCAGTCTGCGGAGTCCTGGATGCGGTAGGATGATCACAGCCAGAAACTGCACCCCAGCTGCAAAGTCAGAAAGGTATGTAACAGAATGTGATCCAGGGCTGTACGTTTGCTTGCAGTTTTTGTAAAGTTAAGCCAGGGACGGGCTGCAGAGGAGATAGGTTTTAAAGAGTCATATATACCATGTTAACCAGTTGAGAATTTATCCCTTGGCCATAAGGAATCTTTAAGCCTAGGAATGAATGATTAGGCTTACATTTTAGAGAAAGCCCTCTGATTTCATCTTAAGGAACCTCAAAATAAGTCATCGCAGTATTTTGGGCAATGGGATATTTTACCAGTATCCCTAGTGACACCTTACACCATATAGTGCTTTAGGTTTTGCAAAATTTTTTGTCCTGCCTTAATTTCTTTTGTAGTAACCCCAAGGAATGGGTAGGTAAAAACTGAGGAAACCAGTTCAGGGAAGTGACTAGCCCAAGGTCCTAACTAGCAACTGGTTACACCAGACTTTCCTAATTCTACATCCATTGTTGTTTGGATGTGGTAGTAAAGCATTTTTGTATATTGCTCAGCTACTAAGCACACTTAAAAGATATGCAGGTAGCAGATTACCTTTATGTTTGTACCCACTGATTAGACTGTCAACTCCTTGAGGACTTTCAGTATTAAATATGATGTGCTTTTGGCATAAAGACAAACTTGCAGTAGGCACCACCAGTAATTTGCTAGGCTGTTTCTTCTGCAGAGCCAGCATAGGCCTTGGAAGAAGGAAGGCCTTTTACCAGAGGGGCCATTTTTCTTATCATCTCATCTTGTGTATTTATTAGGCATTTATTAAGACACTGCCCTAAGTGCAGTGAGGAATACAAAATGTAAAACAACTATGTTTAAATTTAAAAAAAAACTTTTTCATGAATTAAGCCTATTCTGTCTTATTAAGATCCCACACACCAAATTTCTTGGCATTTGCAACAAATTTCCTTTTTAACGAATACTGGGCATTGAAACCAAAAGGCTTCTTGCACAGACTGATTACATGTGTGCTTCCCATTGTACGTGCAGTGATTAGGTATTACGTGGCACTTTTCCAAATGGATATTTTTTAAACAAAGAAACAAAATCATTAAATGGGCATATTTATTAAGAAGAATGAAAGCTTGACTAAGATGCCCCCAAATCACTTCACAACTGGAAATCACCTTGTGAATTATACTTAAAATTAAGAATCAATTGAAAGTTTTTGTGCCAGCCCTACTGAGTTAGCAGTGGAATGAATGTAGTCTTTTTCTTACACACCTGGCATATATTACTATTTATGCTAGCAGTATTTCCTGGGAAGACAGTCTAAGGAGTCAGAGAAAAGTCAAGTTCTAAATTATTCTGTCTTAGAATCCATAAGTTCAAAGTATTTATTGGGATGACTCAGTTCTGATTTTCCTTCACAAACTTCATATCAGAAATACTTTTGGGGCCAAGAAGAAATTCTGGAGTAATCATTCAGACCCAGGGGCTAGACTGGGGGGCAAAACAGATTAAGAAACTGATCCCCATGAGTTCAAGTCCATTCTTCAAGTATTGATTATAATGTTGGGCATGTCTCAGTGCCTCTAGTTGCTTATCTGAACAGTGAGGCATATAATAATGTTTTCCAAAGATGCTAAGACATTTTTGTTTATTTTTACATTTTAATATATCTGCAAACAAGATGTGTTTTATAGAGCATTTTATGTTGTGGTTTAATTTGTACTGTTTTTCTAATATAGTGATACATGAAATAATGGTGCATCTTACAATCTGTGATTTCTTATATTTGATGAAATATGGTAATATTTGCCTTGCCAACTTCCTGAGTTGTTTTTAGTATTGTGGATAAAATGAAAGTTCCTGTGGCCAGGATTCTCACCTGGCCCTAGTTGGCTAGCTCACTACACACATGTGGGCAATACATTGCTATTGACTCTATATAAAGAGCTCCGCCCAGTGCTCTGGGCTACACTGTGGCATGGCTGCAAGGCTGCAGGAGAGCAGAGCAGAGGCTGGAGTGGTGCCAGTAGCGAGGACAGAGGCCCAGAGAATGGCTGTGCGGATAGAGGAGGCCAGAGGCAGAGACTAGCTTGCTGCATGCAGACTTGCTCTGAGTGAACAGGATTTTAGTGATTGACCTGCCACCATCGAAATAAAGTTGGGTAGAACCCTTTCACCCCAAGAACGTTCTACTGTCATTTCTTTGGTCACATTGAATACATAGCAAACTTGCCGGGGGCTGAAACCCATTGGCAAGACAAGTATGAAACCAGATAATATGTTTGCTAGAATATTACAGTTGTGCTAACAAACAAGCAGGCAAAAGCACCTTTGGACGTCCCTTGACAGTCTTTCTCCCTTTGGTATTTGTTATGAAATTTTACTTCTATGTGTCTTAAAAATAAATTAGGAGAGATGGAAAAAGGAAAATTCAAATTTAGATGAATTAAGAATATGAAATGTCTTTCTTCAATATTTGAAATAGCAAAAGAATTTCAGTGGAATCTTACAGCTGACTTCTGAAAGATTCTTTTTTCTTTCTCCCCTGACCTCCCTGTAAGAACTCAAAGGCCAACTTTGGGGTGGGAGAGGGGAGG
This sequence comes from Smutsia gigantea, assembly GCA_032199065.1. Taxonomy (NCBI): domain Eukaryota; kingdom Metazoa; phylum Chordata; class Mammalia; order Pholidota; family Manidae; genus Smutsia; species Smutsia gigantea. Next base: position 156,033 of record JAVSCE010003869.1, read on the forward strand.
AGGTGAGAAGATCATTCGTTTTATTTTAGACAGTTTGAATTTGAGATGGGAATGAGGCATTCAAGTGAAGATGTTGAGTAGGCAGTTGAATTGGTGAGTCAGAGATAAAAATGTGGCATTTTTGGTATAGGGATGGCAAATGAAGACTATCTTGGGTGAGATCACCTAGGAAACAACTAGAGAAAGAAGGACTGGAACTGGAGGGTGACAAACCACCTTTGGCCGGCAAACCTATTTCATTTGGCCTGTGTAGTGTTTTTAAAATATTTGAACAAGTTGCTGAAACATGTTTATGATATTTTGGCTGCCTATATTTTTTCTCTACTGATAGCAACATCCTGATCTCCATTTAAGAAATTTCTTATCCTGCAATCTTGACCTTGTGCTTTAGATTAAGTTCCATCCACCCTTGACTCCCAGTGAAGAGTGTGGCCCAGGGCAGGACATTCACACCTCCTTTCCATCCCCAGTAGTGGACAGTGTAATCCAGGTTGGCCCAGTCAGAGGGAATTTTGGTGGGGGTGGAGAGGGTCGAGGGCAGAATGGGACCTCCAAGAATTTCCCTTGTTTTCTGCTTAAACCTGGCAAATCTGATCTTGGAAGTCCAGCAACTGCCCGGCTGCCAACAGATAGATCTTATCTGAGATTGGAATAACAAAGAAGTGGAAGCCAGAGAGGGAAAATGGTCCTGATTACATTGACTAAACCCAGTATCAGCTGTACCAAGGCTTTTCAGTTAAAAGGGCCAATGAATTCTCCTTTTGGTGTAATAAGGATTTCTTTCATTTGCACCAGAAAGAAATCTTAATTAATGCATTTATCAAGATTTATAAATCCTGAGCTTCATTTATCACTCAGGACTTCTGACTTGAGCCAAGTAATTACTGTTTTAGTAGGAGCATGTGCTCTCCATTTTACCATGGCCTGTACCTCTCCCTATTGTCCTCTTCCTCTGATGCCTAGAGTCTATTGTCAGTTATCCCACTCATTCTGCTGTATTTTAAACTGTAGAGTTGAGGGGGAAGTGAATGTCAACTTTGCCTCACTTCATTGTATTATTTGCTTGCCCTGCATGTAGTTGGACTTTTGACCACTGATACAGAGTAAAAAGAAAAGGGGGCTCACTTTCCTAAGACCAGGTACAAGAGGACAAGCTCAGGAAGAGAAGGAAGCAGTAGGAAGGAAAGCCTTGGTTGTGGAGGCCAAGGTCAGGAGTTTTTCAGAGAGACTGACCAACATTGCCATATACTGCCAAGATGTCAAAAACAATGAAGAATGGGGAGAAAAATTCTAACTTGAATTTGGCAACAGAGGTCATTACTGACCTAGACTGGGAGCTATTTCAGGGAGTGATGGAGCCAAGCCAGATTAGAATGGATTGAAAAATGAGTGAAAAAAATAGAGATACCCAAGGAGGACAGTTTTTGTTTTTCCTGTGAAGTAAGCAAAGAAATAAGACACTAGGTAGAGACAGGTGAGGCTGAGGTGGAATGCTTTACAGGAAGCACTTGAGGATGTGTGGGGAAATGGAAGTTCCTATGGCCAAGATCCTCAAGTGACCCTAAACTACTTGATGATGTAATTGGCCTAGTGCTAGACTAATGCCTCCACACCCGTAGGCAGTACGTAGTAAGCAGTTACTGAAGGAGTCACTATATAAAGAGCTCTGCCCAGTGCTCTGGGTGGAGGCAGAGATGGAGGAAGATTACAGATCTGCAGGTGGCTGGATGCAGACGTGATTCTAATGCTTAACCTACTGCCAGGAGACTAAAGCTGGGTATAAACCCTTTTACCCCAAGAACATTCCATTGTCACTGAATCCATAGTGAACTTGCCCGGGGCTGAAACCCTCAGGCAAGACAGGATGTTAAAGTGTTGATGAGAAGGACTTGGTTGAAAAAAAGTTGATGAAAAAACAGGAGAGGGAATGGATAATTGATTATGTGAGCCTGAGAAGTTAGGAGAGAGTGGGACTGAAGCCCAAGAGGGGTGGTTGACCTTGGACGAGAGGAGGGAACAGGATGAAACAGGAGGGGAGAAGCTGAAGGTTGGTGGATGTCTTGCCAACAGGTTTCAGCCCTGGGCAAGTTCACTGATTCAGTGAGACCAAAAAAATGACAGTAGATCGTTCTTGGGGTGAAAGGGTTTATACCCAATTTTATTCCCACGGTGGCAGGTCAGTCACTAGAATCTCAGCCACTCAGAGCGAGTCTGCATGCAGCAAACCGGTCTCTGCCTCTGGGCCTCTCTGCCTCCACAGCCGTCTTAGTCTGTCCTCAGCGCTGCCACCCCTCTAGTCTCTGCTCTCCTGCAGCTATGCAGCAGCCCAGCGCACTGGGGGGAGCTCTTTATATATAGAGTCAATAACAACATATTGCCCACATGTGTGTAGTGAGCAAGCCGACCAGGGCCAGGTGAGAATCCTGGCCATAGGAAACTTCACTTTCTCCGCAGTGGAGACCTAAGTTAGTTTGATAACGGGGAGGTGCTGTGTGATGGGTTCCATTTCTCTGTTGGGAGGCATAGCCATCAGACAATGGGAGTGGCATGGTGTGGATGCCAAAAGGGGTGGAAATTTGAAAGTAAAATCGTATTTGAGAGTGAGAGAATGAGTCTGCAAGAGAAACGTGGAAGGATCACCCAGCATTTTGGAGAACTTGTATTTGGTGCTCATGTATGTAGATGACACAGTCTGCCTGCGTGTGGCTCTCCAGTGCCCAGGTGCCCTGTCAGAGGCACAGAGCTACACAGGCATCATCAAAGGCTGTGGTTTGGCAGAAGGGAAAGGGCACAAAAGTATGAGCAAGGTAAGTTTAGGGCTTCTGGCAAGTGTGGTATGGATATGATGGCCTTTAGAAAGGCAGCTGAGTAAGGAGGGCTATGAAATGAAATTTCTGGCAAGGCCCAAATAGTTGATCACCAGGAAGGGGATTTTATAAGGAAACTGAAGCTGAGGATATTATAGTCAAAGGGTGGGGTGTTCAACTGGACAGTGGGTGGCTGGGGTGAATTGAAGGAGAGGGTCTCAGAAAGGAGGCAGTTAAAAGAATATATACCAGAGTATCAGTGGGTTTGGGTATTCAGATCACCCATGCTGATTGCAGGATTAAGGAGAAGAGGAAGATTTGGGCCAGGGTTCAAATGAGGTAACTGGTAAGTGGGTTGGCTGTTTATTAATAACAGGTTATCCGTTTCCTTCAAACCTCCTTACCTTTGATTTCAATGGAAATTCAGCTAAGAGAGCATATTTAAGTAACCAGGTCTCTGTCATTATGTCCCAAGAGTGATACTTTATCAGGAAGAATGTGTCTTTAATCACTTTGCAGTTACTACAGAAAATGTGAATCATTTAAACCTCTGAAGCCATATAATCTTCAGTTGCTGGAATGATTTGGTGCTCTTTCGCCTTACATAGTCCTGTTGCTTCTGAAGGTGACAGTACAATCAAAACCTTCAAGTGGAGGCCAAGTTTAACTGATTTCCGTGTGGCTCTCACTGTGATGACATTTGAAGGGACAGCAAGTAGGAAGCTGTGTTAGAGACATCTATTGTCATTCGTAACGTGTGTCCTGCTCTGGCAGTAACTGAAGCTGAGCAAGGCCACCGGCCTGTAGTTTATAAGCAGTAATCTGAGAGCTCAAAAATTACTTCTCTGAATGGTTAGGCATCAGAGCCAGCGTTCCTTATACTTAAACAGCCAGGAACAGTGCTGGGCCCGAGGCAGGCCATTAATGGTAGCTGTTCTTATCGGGCTTTGGCAGCCGGTCAGGGAGACCCCACAGTGAAGAGGCTTACCAGTGAAGGACTGACTTACTCCTACGTGAGCTGAACCTCAGGATTTTCACATCATGCTAGTTCTCTACATTTAGGCCAGCCAAAGAATAAAATGGGAACCTTAGAATCATACGATGTTGGAAACTTCCGGGAAAATGGCGGCGTAAGCAGGGTGGCAGAAATCTCCTCCCAACACTATATTTATCTACGAAAATACAACAGATACAACTATTCCTAAAAGACAGACCAGAATACACAGGAAAGCGCACAGCGTGCAGCTACACCCAAGAGGACTCGGCACCCCAAGAGGCGGGTAAGATATGGAGCCGTGACCCAGCAGGACCCGAGCACTCCCCCACCCCAGCGCACCGGCGGGAGGAGAGGATTCAGAGCCGGGAGGGAGTGGAAGTACACCCCGCGAAGTAGCCAGCCCTGGTGATCTGCGCAGGGAGCGCGACCCACATTGCGCAGTGCCGCGGAGATTGGAGAGACAGAGGGGCAGGATCTGAGCGGGGAACGCGCCAGGGTGATTGCAGCCGGCTCTCGGGAAGGAAAAAAAAAAGAAAGAAAAGCGTGCGCTTTCTTCAGCGGTCTTAAAGAGACAGGAGCCCAGCGGAGGAGCTGAATCGCCCCAGCACACTCAGCCCAGCAGGCTGGGAGTCTGGGGGAGTTTCAGACGCCTTAGCTGGCGACTGGGAAAGCGTGGTGGCACTTAGAGTTCTCACTGAGATCAACAGCCTCACATTTGTTCCCACCCCTGCCAGAGCGATAAAGGGCCCTGCGGAGCGGCGCAGCCACGGCTGCGGAATAGTGGCGCAATAGCGCCACCTACAGCATCCCCACAGAATCTACTCCCGGTGGGAGGGTTTTTTTTGTTTTTTTTTTTGTTTTTTCTTTTTTCTTTTCTTTCTTTTCTTTTTTTTTCTTTCTTTCTTTTTTTTTTAATTCTTTTTAAACTCTTAAAGAATCCACCTGACATACGTGGCAACTACCAGTGACCACATCTATAGCCATGAAATGACAGAGGAATATGGTCCAGACTAAAATCAACCAGACAACCCCGGAGAGGGAGCCTGAAGGGATGGAAATGCACAGTCTTCCTGAAAAAGAATTCAGAATAAAAGTCATAACCATGCTGATGGACCTACAGAAATGTGCAAGAGCTGAGGGAGGAGGTGAGGAAGTGCGGAAAGACAATGCAGAAATCAGACAAGCAATCGACGGGCTTAACAGCAGACTGGATGAGATGCAAGAGACTGTTAATGGAATAGAAATCAGAGAACAGGAATACAGAGAAGCTGAGGCAGAGAGAAATAAAAGGATCTCTAGGAATGAAAGAATATTAAGAGGACTGTGTGACCAATCCAAATGGAACAATATTTGCATTATAGGAGTACCAGAGGAAGAAGAGAGAGAAAAAGGGATAGAAAGTGTCTTTGAAGAAATAATTGCTGAAAACTTTCCCTCGCTGGGGAAGGAAGTAGTCTCGTAGTCCACAGAAGCCCACAGATCTCCCAACACAAGGGACCCAAGGAAAACAACACCAAGACACATAATAATTAAGATGGCAAAGATCAAAGATAAAGACAGAGTATTAAAGGCAGCTAGAGAGAGATAAAAGATCACCTACAAAGGAAAACCCATCAGACTATCATGAGACTTCTCAACAGAAACCTTACAGGCCAGAAGAGAATGGCATGATATATTTAACGTTATGAAACAGAAGGCCCTCGAACCAAGAATATTGTATCCAGCACAATTATCATTTAAATATGATGGACGGATTAAACAATTTCCAGACAAACGAAAGTTGAGAGAGTTTGCCTCTCATAAACCACCACTACAGGATATCTTAAATGGACTGCTCTAGATGGAAGCACACCTAAGGCTAAAAAGATATCACCAGAGAAACTAAAATCATAGCAAAGAAAGCAGACCATCCAAATACTAACTAAAAGGCAAAGAATAAAACACCTGGTATATAAAGAATGGAGGAGGAATAAGAAGAGAGAGAAATAAAGAAACGTGAGACAGTGTTTACAATAACTTAACAAGAAAGTTAAGTTAGATTGTTAGATAGTAAAGAAGCAACCCTTGAACCTTTGGTAACCACGAATCTAAAGCCAGCAATGGCAATAAGTACATATCTATCAATAATCACCCTAAATGTAAATGGACTGAATGCACCAATCAAAAGACACAGAGTAACAGAATGGATAAAAAAGCAAGACCCATCTATATGCTGCTTACAAGAGACTCACCTCAAACCCAAAGATATACACAGACTAAAAGTGAAGGGATGGAAAAAGATATTTCATGCAAACAACAAGGAGAAAAAAGCAGATGTTGCAGTACTTGTATCAGACAAAATAGACTTCAAAACGAAGAAAGTAGCAAGAGATAAAGAAGGACATTACATAATGATAAAGGGGTCAGTCCAACAAGAAGATATAACCATTATAAATATATATGCTCCCAACACAGAGCACCAGCATATGTGAAACAAATACTAACAGAATTAAAGGAAGAAATAGACAGCAATGCATTCATTTTAGGAGACTTCAACACACCACTCACTCCAAAGGACTGATCAACCAGACAGAAAATACGTAAGGACACAGAGCCACTGAACAACACACTAGAACAGATGGACCTAACAGACATCTACAGAACTCTGCACCAAAAGCAACAGAATACACATTCTTCTCAAGTGCACATGGAACATTTTCCAGAATAGACCATATACTAGGCCACAAAAAGAACCTCAGTAAATTCAAAAATACTGAAATCCTACCAACCAACTTCTCAGATCAGAAAGGTATAAAACTAGAAATAATTTTAGAAAGAAATGAAAAAGGCTCACAAATACATGAAGACTTAACAACATTCTCCTAATTAATCAATGGGTTAATGACCAAATCAAAACAGAAATCAAGGAGTATATGGAGACTAATGACGACAACAACATAAAGCCACAACTTCTGTGGGACACAGCAAAGGCAGTTCTAAGAGGAAAGTATATTGTAATCCAGGCCTACTTAAAGAAGGAAGAACAATCCCAAATGAATAGTCTAAAGACACAATTACTGAAATTGGAAAAAGAAGAACAAATGAGGCCCAAAGTCTCCAGAAGGAGGAACATAATAAAGATCAGAGAAGAAATAAATAAAATTGAGAAGAATAAAACAATAGAAAAAAATCAATGAAACCAAGAGCTGGTTCTTTGAAAAAATAAACAAAATAGATAAACCCCTAGCCAGACTCATTAAGAGAAAAAGAGAATCTACACACATAAACAGAATCAGAAATGAGAAAGGAAAAATAATGACGGACCCCACAGAAATACAAAGAATTATAAGAGAATATTATGAGAATCTATATGCTAACAAGCTGGAAAACCTAGAAGAAATGGACAACTTCTTAGAAAAATACAACCTCCCAAGACTGACCAAGCAAGAAACAGAAAAACTAAACAGACCAATCACCAGCAATGAAATTGAATCAGTAATCAAAAAACTACCCAAGAACAAAACCACCGGACCTGATGGATTCACCTCTGAATTCTACCAGACATATAGAGAAGATATAACACCCACTGCCGTTAAAGTTTTCCAAAAAATAGAAGAGGAAGGAATACTTCCAAACTCATTCCATGAAGCCAGCATCACTCTAATACCAAAACCAGGCAAAGACCTCAACAAAAAAGAAAATTACAGACCAATATCCCTGATGAACGTAGATGCAAAAATACCCAGCAAAATATTAGCAAACTGAATTCAAAAATACATCAAGAGGATCATACACCATGATCAAGTGGGATTCATCCCAGGGATGCAAGAATGGTACAACATTCGAAAATCCATCAACATCATCCACCACATCAACAAAAAGAAGAGCAAAACCCACATGATCATCTCCATAGATGCTGAAAAAGCATTTGGCAAAATTCAGCATTCATTCATAATTAAAACTCAACAAAATGGGTATAGACGGCAAGTATCTCAACATCATAAAGGCCATATATGACAAACCCACAGCTAACATCATACTTAACGGTGAGAAGCTGAAAGCTTTTCATCTAAGATGGGGAACAAGACAGGGATGCCCACTCTTCTCATTGTTATTCAACATAGTACTGGAGGTCCTAGCCACAGCAATCAGACAAACAAAGACATACAAGGCATCCAGATTGGTGAAGAAGAAGTCAAATTGTCACTCTTTGCAGATGACATGATACTGTACATAAAAAACCCTAAAGACTCCATTCCAAAACTACTAGAACTAATATCTGAATTCAGCAAAGTTGCAGGATACAAAATTAACACACAGAAATCTGTTGCTTTCCTATACACTAATGATAAACTAACAAAGAAAAATGAGACAAACAATTCCATTCACAGTTGCATCAAAAAGAATAAAATACCTAGGAATAAACCTAATGGAGGAAGTGAAAGACCTGTACTCTGAAAACTACAAGACACTCCTGAGAGAAATTAAAGAGGACACTAACAAATGGAAATGCATCCCATGCTCTTGGCTAGGAAAAATAAATATTGTCAAAATGGCTATACTACCTAAAGCAATCTACAGATTCAATGCAATCCCTATCAAACTACCAACAGCTTTCTTCAGTGAACTCGAAAAAATAATTCTAAAATTCATATGGAACCACAAAAGACCCTGAATAGCCAACGCAATCCTGAGAAGGAGGAAGAAAACAGGGGGAATTATGCTCCCTGACTTCAAGCTCTACTACAAAGCCACAGTAATCAAGACAATTTGGTATTGGCACAAAAACAGACCCACAGACCAGTGGAACAGAATAGAGAATCCAAACATTAACCCAAACATATACAGTCAATTAATATTTGATAAAGGAGCCTTGGATATACAATGGGGAGATGACAGCTTCTTCAGCAGCTGGTGTTGGAAAAACTGGACAGCTACATGTAAGAGAATGAAACTGGACTACTGTCTAGCCCCATACACAAAGGTAACCTCAAGGTGGATCAAAGACCTGAATGTAAGTCATGAAACCATAAAACTCTTAGAAAAAAACATAGGCAAAAATCTCTTGGACATAAACATGAGCAACTTCTTCATGAACATATCTCCCCGGGCAAGGGAAACAAAAGCAAAAATGAACAAGTGGGACTATATCAAGCTGAAAATCTTCTGTACAGCAAAGGACACCATCAGTAGAACAAAAAGACATCCTACAGTATGGGAGAATATATTCATAAATGACGTATCTGATAAAGGGTTGACATCCAAAATATATAAAGAACTCATGCACCTTAACAAACAAAAAGCAAATAATCCAATTAAGAAATGGGCAGAGGACATGAATAGACACTTCTCCAAAGAAGAAATTCAGATGGCAAACAGGCACATGAAAAGATGCTCCACATCGCTAATCATCAGAGAAATGCAAATTAAAACCACAATGAGATATCACCTCACACCAGTGAGGATGGCCAACATTCAAAACACAAACAACAAGAAGTGTTGGCGAGGATGTGGAGAAAAGGGAACCGTCCTACACTGCTTGTTGGACTACAAATTAGTTCAACCATTGTGGAAAGCAGTATGGAGGTTCCTCAAAAAACTCAAAATAGAAATACCATTTGACCCAGGAATCCCACTCCTAGGAATTTACTCTAAGAATGCAGCAGCCCAATTTGAAAAAGGCTTATGCAACCCTATGTTTATTGCAGCACTATTTACAATAGCCAAGAAATGGAAGCAACCTAAGTGTCCATCAGTAGATGAATGGATAAAGAAGAGGTGGTACATATACACAATGGAATATTATTCAGCCATAAGAAGAAAAGAAATCCTCCCATTTGCAACAACATGGATGGAGCTAGAGGGTATTATGCTCAGTGAAATAAGCCAAGGCAAAAAAGACAAATGTCAAATGATTTCACTCATCTGTGGAGTATAAGAACAAAGAAAAAATACAGAAGGAACAAAATAGCAGCAGTCTCACAGAACCCAAGAACAGACTAATAGTTACTAAAGGGAAAGCGCCTGGGGAAGATGGGTGGGAACGGAGGGATAAGAGGGAAAAAGGGGCTTTACGATTAGCAGGTGTAATGTTGGGGGGGCACGGGGAGGGCTGTACAACTCAGAGAAGACAAGTAGTGACTCTATAGCATCTCACTATGCTGATGGACAGTGACTGTAATGAGGTTGGTGAGGGGGACCTGATGAAGGGGTAGTTTAATAACCATTATATTGCACATGTAATTGTAGATTAATGATACCAAAATAAAGTATATATAAAAAAAAGAATCATAGGATGTTACAGGAACAGATCTCAGCATCGAAAACATTACATAGAAGGAAACTGAGGCCTCCGGACGTTTGGTGCCCATCCCCTGGCAATACTGTTTACATTGGCATAGTGGGACCAGGGTGCAGCTCTCTGGGTTCTGGAAACAAGATTTTCCTACTTCATAGAGGGGTGTGATCCTGTAAAGTCACTGTTGAGGGAGGAATGTGGAAAGAGATAATGTCCAGAGGGTGCCCTCACCCTGCGTGGTAATATCAGAGAATGTCATCCAACATACAGAGGTTTGGCCCCCTGATATTTTACCACATTTCTCTTCTCTGGTGGTTGGCTTCTACATCCAGTCTTTATTTTAATTATTTAATTTTTGTTCTATATTTCCTATGTGTACTTTCATCCCCATGACAAGTTTATTTTATAATTTCAAGTTTGTACCTCTTTATCCCTTTCACCTGTTTCACCCATTTCCCTACCCGCCTCCACCATGGCAACCACCAGTCTGTTCTCTGTCTGTTTACAAGTCTGTTTCTGTCCTTTTTAATTAAGTTCTGGATCAGTACTTTGAAAAGCCAGGAGTTTGGGGTTCTAGGGATAATTATAGCCTCCCATAATATTAAAAGTCACTTTTGAGAATGCATCTGGCAAAGAGTGAGAGAGGAGATTGGGCTCAGAGCTCCCTGGGCCTTGCGGGGGCTCTGGGGTTCCAGCGCAGCACTGCCCAGGCCTGGGGCAGGCATCCACATGCAGCTGTGTGCAGGCTCAGTTGCAGACAATGAGAAAACATTCTCAGGGGCTGGGGTCTGAGGTGTACAGAGGTTCCTGGGAGTCCTGCTTGTGTACCCTGCAGGAGGGATGGGAAATGAAGTAATATAGCAGCACAGTGATGCAGAACAGAAAGGAAGACTTACCAAAGATTGGGTTAGGGATGAGTTTTCTGAATTGCTGAGATGGGGACAGTGTATAATTGCGTTGCATGTTGAAGAGATGTCCTGTGTTTCCTTACTTGGGAATCGTTAGTAACCCACAACCAAGAGCATTTGGACAGAGGGAAGATTCAGGGATGGATGTTTGAGCAAACAGGGCAGGTACTGAATTTGAGCTGGTAGATGGCAACCTGAGGCTCAAACCAGGTAGTTTAGCATCATAGCCTCAGCCTTTCCCCCACCCACGCTTCCACATGCCATCTCTCCTTTCCCACTCTTTGTAGCTTGAAGTATATTATTAAAAGCTTCATGCTTGCATAGCTTTATTTTATGATTTCAGCAATCTTTTTCATGTCCTATTAGTAAGTTCACAATCCATGAGTCCCTTTATAGTACAAACACACCTACCATTTTCTTTTGAGTAAAAGTTGTATATGACATGCAAATACTTTTAAGGCTTGTGTTCCTTTCTCTAGAATAATGTGAATTTCTTCCAAGCATTCTTATTGGCATTGATTGTCCGAATGTCTTTTTTCTCAAAAGAACTGTAAGAGGTATAGTGTAATTGGAAATTAGATCCCCAATACAAACCATTGTGGGACTGGGGAAGTCACTCTCTCTAATTCTGAGAATTGCGTAGGACTTTAGAAACAGCGAGATTCTCTGTAGGCTCAAGGAGTTAGGAATCTGCTACAATCTGTGATTGACACAAAGAAAAGGGTCATCTAACTCCATCTTTGATTTTTGCTTTTTTTCCTAGAGAAAAAGTTAATTTCTGTTCTGGGGAAAATAGGAAAGTCAAGGTTTAAAATAGATTACAGTATTCACTGATGAAGCTAAAGATACAGAATTTTGTAAAATCTTTGTTGAGTGAAAAGGGAAGAAAAGGGGATGAAGTAGAAAAAAATCTACTAGGTTATAACAGCACTGGTAGGTAGCATTTGTAGAACATGTATGTGTTAAGCCCTGTGTTAAGCAATTTTCATTTCTCATCTCAGTTATTACAACAACCCTGTGACACTCCCAGTCTTAACTTTATTTTTTAGGTGAGGAACCCATGATGCACAGAGAAGTTAAACAGCTTGTCTCAGGTCACACAGCTAATGGGGGCAGATGAGTGGTTTTTAACCTTGGCAATCTGATCCAAAGCTCACATTCTTAACTACAAGGTTACACTGCCGTATATTGGCTTATTTTGACTTCTCCCTTCACTTTTGAGTACAGCCTCCCACGACATATATAAAGCACAGGAGAAGTGGCAGTTTCAGCTTTATTCTCGTTGTTTGCTTCTTTAATAGCAGGGTTAAAAAAAAGGCAGCATGCAGTCTAAATCATGTTTAATTAGACCTGTGTAGAAAACATAACAGTTATCCATGCCAAATTTCCAACATTGGTCTCTTCTCATGTTCAGTAATTAATAGTCACTGGGGCACATATTCTTTCATTTATTTTCTACATAAAATAATTAAAGCTAGCATAGGATTCTAAGCTATTGCCTAGTTCTTGAGGAATCTTTATCTGAAAGGAACATTTTTCTCTAAAAAAGGAAAACGTCCATTTTTGTTTGTGAAATACATCATCCTTTGGAGAATGTGATGTTACCAGGTGTGGAATCTTAGCATTAAACTAAACTTCCCGTTCCCTTCTTTGAGCTGACAGAAGAGAGCCGGACTGCAGGTTGCGGGGGAGGGGGGGGGCAGACTGTTGTGTTGTATCTGGAGATCCGTGTGCATGTGTGTGTGTGTATGTGTAGGTATAGTATATATCCACTTCTGTCCAATATCTGGACAGAACCTCCTTCATTAGGTCCCAAACATCCCTGTTTGCCCCCAGCTTCCTGAAATTGAGGTTTTAGAAGAACCTAAAAAGATCTCCTTGAGCTGGGTTATCCAAATGTGATTTTTTTTTTTAAAAGCAAGTCTCCTTTATTTGTAGAGGAAAAGATATCTCCCCCTTCCCAAATTTAAAAATGGGTGGTCTTACTGTTTTTATAATTCAATTTAAAAATCCCTCAGTGATAGTTTTAATATTTTCTTCATTATTATAATATTCTTCCTTTATCCAAGCCATAGAAAGGGTCATAGAAATATAATAAAATATTATCATTATTTATAAATAGCTTTCTGTAGAGCTTTGGTGTTATAAATGATTTAAAAATAAAATGATTTAAAGATATAACTGATGTAAAAATCATTTAAGTAAAAATGATTCATTAGGTTTCCTCCCACATTTAAAATAATAAAGCAATTACAGAAAATTTGGAAAACTCAGACAAACAGAAGCAAAGAAAAAATGAACTCCCTTACTCCCTATACCCAGCAGAAAAAAAAACTTAAGTTTTTTTTCCTGTATTTTCTTTTTCTGTGAAGAGTTTTTACACCTTTTTCTGTGTCAAGTTTTTGTTACTATTTCTTGGTTATGCCTATACTATAAAATACAATTCTGTTTCCTGCTCTGGTGAAAAGACGTCTCCAGTTCAGAGACAGCTGGCTCAGGGCTCCTTTGCTGAAGCTGCCCTGTGACAGGTCAGCTTTGCAGACCTCCGACCCACGGCTGGCATGATGGATGGAACACTCTCTGAACAGCTACCCGGTG
>JAVSCE010003871.1:0-111339 GCA_032199065.1 Smutsia gigantea
GAAGTAATAATAAGGTGTAAAAGCACATATTATCCCAACGTATGTGGCTAATAGCTTTTGTATAGTATTAGCACCCTTCTTACTGCTCCCAGTTTACTAATGTTCTCACTAATACCGGACTCCTAAGGGTGGTTCTATAAATAAGACATTTATACAGAAAACTAGGAAAAAATGAAAGGTTATAATATTAACATACCAAACTCATTTTTAATTAAAGAAATAAAAAAGCCCAGTCTTTAGGGGGTTTGGGAAAATAAGGTAGTCAAATGAGACCAATTAACTTCATTAGCTTCTGCAAATACCTAGTTTTCTAACACATTCCTATTTTTCCATCTGCTCCACAGTTTAAATGTGTCTGCAAATTAACATTTTATTTATGATTCAAGTTCTGATTCATAAAAGGTATGCACATATTATACAAAGGCCTAATACTTCATGGAAAAATACAGAGGACTACATTGTAACCTATTTACCAATAGTTCGCAAACAAAGCAATCTGGATCATAAAATACCATATACTAGAAAGTCAGTTAGACACATTCCAGTCATTGCTGTGTTTAAGATGTGGTATTTTCCCTGGATATGACTGAAGAAGACAAAATTGCGTCTTTTCTATGTCCTCCTTTCTTTATGTTCATCTCATAGCAAATGGCATAGTAGTTTCTTACAGAGTCTTTAAAGTTCTCCCCACTTTGGCCTGATACTCACATTAACTTCAAACCCCACAGCGCATCCATAATGTGCTGGAAATGCTTTATATCTGAGTTTGAAATGCTGTACAAGTGCCCAAGCTTCCTACCAGCCTGAACAGCAGAGCAGAGCTTTCAAAATATCTTGCAAAGATAAACAAAAATCAGCGTGGGTAAAAGGGAGTGTGCTGATTCCGTTTTAAGTATTTATAAAACCTTATCCATAAGACAAACCAACTTTCTTAACACAGTATTTATTACCATTCAACTGTTCCTGACTGAGAACAACTTTTATACGTGGACTCAGGAGTTAATTTAATTTCACTTTAACTTCTGTAACTCTTTATCCCTTGCTGACATGCCATTTTATTATTTTATTATTTAGAGCAGTACTTGTTCATAAATCAAATCCATACATCTCTTCTGGTAACAGAGTAACACAAAAAGCCAGAAAAGAATTTCTTTTGGAACCCAGTAATTCCAAGAAGATGCATCTCTACAAATTACTATGTTGCTCCCTTTCTGACAGGGTACCAGGGCCCCTAAATGTCTGAAGTAAACATTACCATTGTATTTCCATTACTTAGCAATGCCAAATGCTTCAGACATTGTTGATCTTAAAGGAAGCCTACCACAGTCAGGAGAATTTGGGGAAACAATTAGGTTTAAAAGCATTAAATCTACCATTTTTGTGACTTATACTAATTTTACCTTCTGTGTGCCAGAACTGAGTATATTTACTCTCCATGATCTACTTCCAAAAAGTTACAGTGCTCAAAGATGTGTGTACATTTGGGTGTTTTTTTCTTTAATGGTTGAATGAAAAGATACTATATATCATGGGGAAAAGCCATGTTTCTGTTTAGATTTTGTACTTCAAAAAATATATTTGCTAAGGAAGAATTTCAACTGTCCCTGTTTGCAGATGACATGATATTGTACATAAAAAATCCTAAAGAATCCACTCCAAAACTACTAGATCTAATATCTGAATTCAACAAAGATGCAGGATACAAAATTAATATGCAGATTCTGTGGCATTCCTATATACTAACAATGAACTAGCAGAGAGAGAAATCAGGAAAACAATTCCATTCACAGTTGCATCAAAAAGAATAAAATTCCTAGGAATAAACCTAACCAAGGAAGTGAAAGACCTATACTCTAAAAACTACAAGACACTCATGAGAGAAATTAAAGAAGATACCAATAAATGGAAACACATCCTGTGCTCATGGATAGGAAGAATTAATATTGTCAAAATGGCCATCCTGCCTAAAGCAATCTACAGATTCAATGCAATTCCTATCAAAATACCAACATTCTTCAACGAACTAGAGAAAATCGTTCTAAAATTCATATGGAACCACAAAAAGATCCTGAATAGCCAAAGCAATGCTGAGAAGGAAGAATAAAGCTGGGGGGATTATGCTCCCCAACTTCAAGCTCTACTACAAAGCCACAGTAATCAAGACAATTTGGTACTGGCACAAGAACAGACCCATAGACCAAAGGAACAGACTAGAGAGCCCTAATATAAACCCAACCATATACGGTCAATTAGTATATGATAAAGGAGCCATGGACATACAATGGGGAAATGACAGCCTCTTCAACAGCTGGTGTTGGCAAAACTGGACAGCTATATGCAAGAGAATGAAACTGGATTATTGTTTAACCCCATACACAAAAGTAAACTCAAAATGGATCAAGGACCTGAATGTAAGTCATGAAACCATAAAACTCTTAGAAGACAACATAGGCAAAAATCTCCTGAATATAAGCATGAGCAACTTCTTCCTGAATGCATCTCCTCAAGCAAGCGAAACAAAAGCAAAAATGAACTCATGGGACTACATCAAACTAAAAAGTTTCTGTATGGCAAAGGATACCATCAACAGAACAGAAAGGCATCCTACAGTATGGGAGACTATATTTGTAAATGACATATCCGACAAGGGGTTAACATCCAAAATATATAAAGAACTTACATGCCTCAACACCCAAAAAGCAAATAACCCAATTAAAAAATGGGCAGAGGATATGAAAAGACAGTTCTCCAAAGAAGAAATTCAGATGGCCAACAGACACATGAAAAGATGCTCCACATCGCTAATCATCAGGGAAATGCAAATTAAAACCACAATGAGGTATCACCTCACACCACTTAGGATGGCCAGCATCGAAAAGACTAAGAACAAAAAATGCTGGTGAGGATGCAGAGAAAGGGGAACCCTCCTACACTGCTGGTGGGAATGTAAGCTAGTTCAACCACTGTGGAAAGCAAAATGGAGGTTCCTCAAAAAACTAAAAATAGAAATACCATTTGGCCCAGGAATCCCAGTCCTTGGAATTTACCCAAAGAATAGGCTAGAACCCAGAGAGGACAAGCAGTGACTCTGCAGCATCTCACTACGCTGATGGACAGCATCATTGCCAGGTAAGGAGAAGGGGTAGTGTAATCACCATAATATTACTCATTTAATTGTAGATTAATGATATCAAAATAAACTTATTAAAAAAAAAATAAATAATCAATTATAAAAATATATATATCATAGGGTTTTTTAGAAGTTTCAAAAGGAAACACAGAGTATGATTCCAACCATGTAAAAATTTAAAACATACCCATCATTTATAGGTTCAGACTGATATGGGCAGAACTGTGTCCCCTCAAAAATTCATATGTTTTGTCAGGACCCAGGCCCTCAGAATGTGACCACATTGGAGAGCGGGTCTTTACAGAGGTCATCAAGTTAAATGGGGTCATGTGTGTGGCCCCGATCCCATAGGACTGGTGTCCTTATAAGAGGAGATGCAGATACAGAAACACAGAGATGGCCGTGTGTGGACACAGAGAACAGACAGCCAGCTGTGCACCACGGACAGGCCTCAGGAGAAGCCCATTCTGCCAACAGCTGGATCTCAGGCGTCCGGCCTCCAGAACCATAATAACTGTCTGTTGTTTAAGCCTGTGGCATTTGTGACCCAGCTAAGCCGCCTAACACAGCCAGGAAGGCCAGAGGATTCCTTTGTGGGCCAACCCAGAATAGCCACAGAATCAAGTCAAAATGTCCACTGAGTGTTTAAACAGTTGTAACTGGACCTGAAATATGAAACAATTCCAGACACGGAGGAGTTGTTGTGGCCACTTTATGGGCACTTAACTTGCTATGTACAGCCTTTCTCTGCATCAGTGGAATATGTGTACTTATCTCAAATAGAGTCCAGCTAAATGGTGTGTCCACAACATTGCTCTGCAGACCAGCCTGGCTGGGTCGCAGAGCTGGGCCAGGCCTCCCTCTGCCTCAGGAACACCCTGAACCCAGCGACCAGCACTGCTTGGCCATCACAGTCCAAAGAGCCCAGGTAACAGCCACTCAGATGTGCCGGGTTACTTTGCCACCGTAAGGAGGCTCTGGACTCCCTGTTAACAATCTTACTGGATTTGTCTCTCAAGCCATGCTCTCAGGAGCCATTCAGAGGCCGCACACCTAGGACTGCAGTCAAGGTCAGAGCCACCAGGAGGAAGTGGGCTGCGATCCCAAGGCCCAGAGAGCTGGGCCAGCCCTCCTCAACCCTCCTGAGCCCACAGGCCCCTCGAGGCCTGACCTGCGGTGAGAGGCACACAGCTTCAGCTGTGCCCCAGGGAGAAGCAGCCTGGGACTGTCCCCCCTGCCACAGCCTGGGTACAACATGAACCAGACTGCGTGCAAGGGGGGAGAGCACGTTTACAGCGTGTCCATAAATTCTAATTGATTTGTGACTTTCTTCAGCAGAGGGCCTCTTCCTCTGCCCCAGATGGAGCGGCAAGGCCCCCACCCCAGGACACTCTGCTCACCCCAGCCAGCAGTGGGCTGTTGATTCCTGGGATGGCTAACTTCTGTGTGGACTTGTCTGGGCCATGGTACCTGGGGATTCAGGCAGACACCAGTCTAACATTGCCATGAAGGTATTTTGGATGTGATTAACCTTTTAATCAATGGCCTCTGAGTAAAGCAAGTGACCCTCCTCAATGTGGGTGAACTGCGTCCATCAGTTGAAGGCCTTAAGAGCAAAGAACTGTGTTTCCCAAGGACCAAGGAATTGTCCTCCAGACAGCCTTTGGACAACAATACCAAGTCCCACTGGGATGTCCGGCCTGCAGCCTGCCCACATGCAACAGACTTGCCAGCCTCACAATCACTGGCCAATTCCTTAAAATAAGCCCTTTCCCCGATATGTATGTGTGTGTGTGTGCAGCACGAGTGTAAATACACATTTACACGTGTAAATAAACAATATTTAAGAATTTGGGGGAAGTTATAAAATATTAAGAGAACATAGAAAGTATGATTTAATATGGGTCAACTGCATACAGTGCAGAGCTGGACATATAGAAATATACAGATACAGAGATAGGAAGGCCCTGGAGAAAAGTCATGGAGTGAAGAAGGAGCCCCACTATTATGAGACACTCTCTCTGCTTTGTTCCATCAAGGTGATTTTAAAAGTTTTATGTACATTTTTCTAAGTTTTTCACATTTTACATAATGCAATATATTCCTTTTAAATTCAGGGAGAAAATAAATACATAATGTGTATTTATAAAACAAAAACAAAAGCCAGTTGACCTGTCAATGTTTTAAAATAATGAAACCAAACCCACTGGGATGGACTGAAATTGTAGTTCAAGGGACTCTGCACATCCCAAGTGTGTTTTTATTTATTTGCTGTTTCTGTTTTATAATTATAATAGAAAAAATAAGGAAAACAGTCTTTAAAAGAACACGACACATTCACAAGCACACATTGCCTTTACCCCCAAGCCCTCGAACGGCAAGTCCCTGCAACTGGTCACAAAGGGGGACTGAAACGACCACGTGGCACTTGAGAGCCACAGCCAGCCAGGACCCCTGCCTGAGCCCTGCTCCCTGTTAGGCCACAAGTCAGACAAAGCAGCCCCTCGTCCTGAGGCTCCTGTGGGTTGTTCAGGACCTCGCCCTCCTCGCATACGGAAATCACAAGTGGAAGCCCTCCTGGTCCCTGCCACCAGCAAAGTGCCGAGGGCTCACTGGAGGAGCTCAGCATTCACAGAGAGTCTGGCAGCAGTGGGGACACCACAGGAGCAAATAGGTGTGGGGTGGTGGGATGGTGTTCCCCCAAGAAGGCAAGCAGGGTTTTTCACTGCAGCAGCTGCCTGACCCTGGCTGGCCAGGCTGACTGGAGCAGTTACCGGGGTCCCGGCAAGGGAAGAGAGCAGCGCACACGGATGTGGGACATGGGCTGGGCTCATGTTTTATGGACCAGAAATCAAGGAAGACACAGAATGTGAGAACAGCCTCCAGCGGTCACGGGCCACTCAGAACCCCAGGGTGGGCATAGAGATTATTTTAAGGTGGAGACACTTGAGATTCAACAAAAGCAGAAAGAAACCTTCTTAGAGTTTCCCTTACCTGATTAAATGCAGCAACTTCTGAGAAATGAGGACTGCTGTGAACTCCCTTTTCGGCATTGCTTTTATCCCAGGAGAAAGGCTAAGCATAAACCTGCCATAAATCCTCTGTACAGGAATTTCACGGCCCTGAAGAAGATGAAGAGACCACTCACACCTGTATGCACAATACTGTCACAAACTTCCTCCAGAAAATGTATTTATCTTTCCTAAAGAAAACTATTTGTTCTTCCCATGGGAGACTTTTCTCCCCCATCCCTTTCCCTACTAAGCTAGGTATAGAAGCCACTAATTTTAACCACCCCTTAGAGTTACTCAGCATTCTGTAGCCCTGTGTGTATGCTCATGGCATTCGTAAGTAAAGCTGGTCTTTCCTCTTGCCAATCTGTCTTTTGTCACTTTAATTCACAGGTCCCCAGTCATTGAACTCAAGAGGATGGAGGAAGGTCTTCTTCCCCTACAAGGCATTCCCGGCATCTCCCGGTCAGCATGAGAGCGATCGTGAAGGTGGGTCTTGAGCTGAAGCTCACTCGTTGATCTGAACAAACCTGAGGATGAGGAACAATCCATGAGTTGGAAAGAATCAGTTTCTCTGATCCGAAGTTCCACTGTGCCTGTCTCCTGAGCAGGCTCGTTCTGTGTCCCAGAGGAGAGAGCCCCTGCAGAGCCCTGTAGACTGTGGAGGGTGACAGAGGCAGGGTGGACTCACAGAAGATGTGGATGCTATTTAAGGAGATTAAATTTTATTCATAAAGTTTTAAGAAATCAGTTGCATGATTCAATTATTTCATTTTAGGAAATCAAATCAAGGTGGAGAAGCCCTTGAAGGATTTTAAGCACCAAAATGATTAACAGCTGTCATCGCCTGGTTAAGGTGGGACAAGAGCTTGACTCCCAGCTGTGTGGGGACAGAGGACAGAGTGTGGGCAGTGCACACATCCAGGCTTGGCGACCAGGTGGGTGTTGGGGTAAAGGACAGGCTGGTGAGAAAACAGAATCCCCAATTTGTTACATGGTGAAAAGCAAGAGGAAATGACACCCACCTCCTTTCCGAGTAGGCCAGGTGAGCTGAGGGAAGCACAGATGATGGGCTAAACAGAATTTGGGGTGACTTTTAAATTTCCACCTGGCCACATGGTCTGTCATCACCAAAAGCTAATTAAAGCCAGCGGTCACTGCTGAACAATGAAGTGTGGCTGCCGCGCTCCTCAGACCATTTCACGGGCCTCATCGAGGAAACAATTCTAAAACCAGCAAGGCACCAACCTCAAGACTAAATAAAGACAACCTGAGTCCAAAGAGAGAGACAGGAATTCAAACATACAAGTGGGCAAAGGATATGGACAGGTAGTTCTCAGAAGAGAAAACTCCAAGTGGATATCAAACCTAAGAGGAGGTAGCTAAGATTGTTAATCTAGACAGGAAGCAACAAGATACGACTATACACGTGTGGGATTGGCAAACTTAGGATGCTGGACTGTGCCAAGGGGCGGTGGAGATGTGAGGACCCAGGCCTTCACGCACTGTGCTGGGCTGGGATGGCACAGCCCTGCTGGGGGGCATTCTAGCCATGCTCGCTCACACAGGAAGCGCATGCAGCCATGAACCAGACACTTCACTCCCAGGTGTCCATTCACACGGAGGCATGAGGGGCTCGTCCGTGGCTGCTCACTGAAGCATTGTTGGTGGAAACACGGGTCACCAAAATACATAATAATCAACAAAAACAGCATGGCAAGCAAGGGTCTCCCCACCGCATCCCACCAGTCGAGATGGAGATGGCTGAAGGTCTCGGACCACACGACCCTATCTTCTCTTGGGCTAGACCTGGACGAGGTAAGTGCCCAGGGCCTGGGGGGCTGCTGCTAAGTGATTGGTGGAGTTTCAGAAAAACTGCATCTTAAGGACCCAGACTATGAAAACAGCTAAGTCAAGAAGATAGAGTGAGATCTTGAAAACTGCATCACGGTGTAGGGCAAATACTCATACCGTGTGTGAGGCCAGGAGGTGGTCACACTGCTGTTACTGACAGAATGTTCAATGCTAATGAATCACCTGCGTATTGTCAAAAAGGTGTCATTATTTAGAAACACACATAAAACCAGGTTATGTGTATTGATCAGCCGATGAAAGTACTGTGACCAGAGGCTCACAGGAATCTGACCCTGTATTTCTCCGGAGCAGCGGCTCAGTACTCACTAACTCAGTGGGCGGTAACTTTATAGAAAAGAACTACCTCCAATGATGTGAAGTGACTGTACCCTCCCCACATAGCTTAGGACCACCACTCACTTGGAAACAGACACAGCCCAGCTTGCATTGTTCAGGGAATTCCTCTCTGTCAGTGTTCCCAACACACCTATAATTGGTTATAAAAGAAACCAGTCACTCCTAAATAGCACAGGGTAACCGTGAGCGTGGGTGTGTCAGTTTCGCCAAAGAAAACTCACACTGTGTGACCGCCGCGGCATAGAGGCTGTAGGATCAAGGGGGGACAGTGCCAGGGCGGAGCTTAGATTGTTCCAGCACACAAATGGAACAGGAAGAGTGGCTGCAGGGCTCCTCTCCGAGGCCCCCCCTTCGCCAGGTCACTTACAGGAATGAGCCTCGTCACCTGTGTGGGAAAAGCAGCTTCTGGGCACCAGCTTGCGTGGCTGCTGCACTATGGCTGGCGGGCGAGCCCCAGACACCTGCCCCTTGGCTAGGCCACTGTCCAATTCTTTATCTGTGCAAATAAACATGCCTGCTCATTGGTCAAAGGAGCCTCATGCAGGTGAAGGGAGCTTCCCGAGTTGAGCAGCATGTAGTCAGAACAATTACCTGCATCTATAAAACAACTGTTCATATTGTAAATGGAAGGAAGCAGTTATGCAAATTTCCTGATGGTCCATTCTGCCTGCACGGAGGTGGTGCTGACGGGGGACTGTGCACAGCAGGGGCCCAAGATGAGTCTGTGTGGAGAAGCAGGCCTTCTGTTAACGCCCCAAAATCAAACCCCAGGACTCCTGAGATTGAGGGATGTTTGCATGAACTTTTGACTCCTTAAAAGCACATTCTTAGCATAATAGAATCAGTATTTACTCATTTAAAAATATATTTTACATGCACAAAAATTGTTTTAAATCCTTGGAGCAGGCAACTCTGACCTTTTAAAGTAAGTCCAAAAGAGCATTTCTGTGAGTCTAAGCCAGGTCTCTGCTACAGCCGCATGGCCAAGGAGCGAAGTGTCTTGGTGAATTCCCCATTCTTCACAAAGTATCTTATATATAATTTGGGAATAACAGATCTCCAAAAATAAAATTTACTTAATAAGAAAATTATACTGAACATAATGCATTCTTTCTCTAGAGATTCTGAAGCCATTCGAGGATATTTCAGTTCCTCGTTCAGGGGTTAATCATGGAGCTGAACAACAGCTACCAGTTCACTGTAGACTTCAGTTGTGTGTTGGGGACCTCTCATGGAACCATGTCATCACCACCTCGCTTCGGGGGACGAAGGGACGATAGCAAGTGTCAGGGACTCACTGATATCTGCGATCCACCCCAGCACCTACCCCTCCCTACTCACAGCCCCTTTCCCTTCCTTTCAGTTCTCAGCTTAAATGTCATTTCCTCAGATAGGCCTTCCCAGGGATTCTGGAGGAGAAGAGGCATCCCTTTTAGACATTCAGAGCCTGCAGACCCTCTCCTCTGCTCTCCTGGCACTTGACACGATGGGAATCTAGGCCCTGTGCATGATGAATGCCAGGCCCCTCCCCTACCACCCAGCTGTGAGCAGGGAAAGCTCAGACATCTGCTTCCAGCACCTTCTCAGGCAGGTCTGAGGTCCTGCTCCCTGGAACCTCACGCCTCACCTCATGAATAATTTTAAGCTAAAAACTTATCTTAAAAGACTCTATTTGTTTGCATATTTTTAAGAGTCTAATAAGAAGATCAAATTAGCAGCTTCACACACTTTCCATCTTTAAGCTTCACCATTACTTCACCAAGAAATATGCCAAGGAGCGTTTGATGGGCAGGAGAAAG
This sequence comes from Smutsia gigantea, assembly GCA_032199065.1. NCBI lineage: Eukaryota > Metazoa > Chordata > Mammalia > Pholidota > Manidae > Smutsia > Smutsia gigantea. Next base: position 10,152 of record JAVSCE010003871.1, read on the forward strand.
GAACCAGATGTGCTGACAAAGGGGCGGCCTCCCCGCTGACTACACTCCTTCTGGCCGAGCCTGGTGGTTATCTCCACCGTGAGCTTCCCAGAACAGGCTAAACCTACTAAGTGATTGTATTCAAACTCTGGAATTGATTATGTTTAACTCTAATAAAACCAAAGGGAATTCATTCTGTATTTTATATTTTGTTTTCCAAGTTCACGTGTAACATCCTGTGTTAGTATCCCAGGGCTGCCGGAATGAGCACCACAAACTGGGTGGCTTAAAACAACACAAATTCTCGTCCTCCAGTTTTGCAAGATGGAAGTTCCCGACCACGCTGTCAGCAGAGCCACACTCCCTGCCTGCCTCACCGGGCACCTGGCGGCTGCCGGCACCCCTGGGTGTGGCTAGGCCTGTAGCCGTGTCAGTCCAGTCTCTGCCTCCACGGCTTTCTCCTTTGTGGTCTGCATTTCTGCTCTCCTAAGAGGGACTCCAGTCTCACGTGACTGGGGCCCACCCTCATGGCTGCCTCTTCACTTGTTCGCATCTGTGAATTCTCTATTTCCAAACAGTCACATTTACAGGTACTGGGGGTTAGGACTACAACCTGTCTTTTGGTGGAGGATTCAACCTATAACACATAGTATAGAAGTACTTACTCTGGCCATAAAGAAAACTCTTTGGACATTACTGTTTTTTCCCAAAGGAAGTATATTAAAATTATAATTTAATGTACAGTACCATAGAGTAAGAATATGGACATAGCCAAGCCTTTTCCTCCTCCGTCGTCCAGCATATTTATGTTGGGTATTTAGGTCAGATTGTCTTGTGAGTTTAATGATAGCTGGTACCTAATATAACAGGTATTAAATGTTTATTCCTTGGTTGATTATTACTATAAACACTTTTGCAACAATAAGCATAAAATATATTCAGTGTTTTTCAAAGATCTGTATAGGTTTATACCTAATATTTTTATTGCACTAGGACCATCATATTGAGACACCACATAGAAGACTAATTTTTTTTTAAAGACCATCTGTAAAACCAATTATAATCAAGAACCATTCTTAAATACCAGCTATATGAATCAGTAAAAGCAAAGAGAAAATATTTTTAAAATCTGATCTTAAAGTCCTATGAGCTCTTTCATTTTGAGGCATAGTAGAGCAAAGACAAATATCTTTCTTTTAACTTGCTCATTAGTATTCAGAAGCTAATGAAAACTATTTTGGCAATATGTACTAATGCTGTCTTATGAGTCCTTTAAAGCTAGCAACATCTTACCCTGGCATTTCAGATATGGTATTCTGTAGAGAGACAAAGAAGAAGAGAGACACTCTGAGGGTAATGCTATTTCTTGAGCATAATCTATTAAAAAAGAAATGATCAAAAATCACTTTTTATGAATATGAAACATGAATTTAAAAATTAATCCTGTATCACCATTACATATAGTCTAGAGAAATGTCCAACCCCTCCATTTCTCCTGAGTGATGTGGGCAACCCAGGCCTGTGAAGTGCACCAGGTCACAGTGGGGCTACAAGGTCACTGCACGCAAAGGCTGCCCACCAAATACTTACTGGATGTGATGTGGGGAAGGGATGAACATTCATTTCTTCAAACTGCTGAGCTATTGGGATAGTTTGTTACAGCTTTTAGCTCACTTTGATTTATAGTTGCAAACATACAATAATAAACGCCCTTAAAGATTCAAATACTATTGAAACTTAAATTCAAAGTAACACACTCTACTCAAGTTGTATCATCTAGCCAATGACTTAAGACGTCTGGGTACCAATTAATTTAGGAAATAGTCCAGGGCACAAAAGGAGAAACCCCTCGGAGCTGACAGTGACTTGGCTTGGACATTCCATCCCCATCTCTTTTTGCATTTCAGGGCCATTCCGCTCATGGGCTGGCATTTCAGGAAGTCAGTGAGGGCCTGAAATATATCCATGGCAACGGGACTAGATAGGAAGAGACCATAAAAAGAGAAAATCAAAAGAACTGTTGATTGAGTATGTAGGGAATGACAGCTGCATTTTCTTTGGCCTGAGGGATGTTTCAGTACCACGGACAGAAGCCTTCCCTGGGCCTGCTTTCCTGTTTCTCACCGGTACTGTACTAATTCATTCACAAATAAGAGGGTGAATTCAGAGTTGTTGTGGCTCATAGAGGGTGGTGGCTGTGCTGTTTATTTCCACAACCCTATAAGAGAGCTTCCAGAAATTTAAAAAATAATAATGTTGTTGATAATGATGCAAAAATTAAGTGCAAAACTGACACCTGAATTCTTACAACATGAATATGGGCGGCAGATGATTGAAAGGCTCTCCCTGAGATCTCAGGACACGGTAAGAATTCTCCTATGACTTTACGCAGCGAAACCCTGCTTTGTTCTCCACCACAGTGCCTTCGTAACCACACACCCACATACCAGGTTCTTGAAGGGTCTTTTTTCTTACCACACACATAATAGGGTTTACTTTTAAAACCTACTGAACTGAATTGGAAGATGGTGGTAAAGGCTTCCTTATTGCTTGTTCTTTGAGGAAAATAAACAAGTGAATATTAAATGACTCAGTCTTATTTCTAAATACTTTAAGCAAAACTTCTGGTGTTACTTTTACGTATTATTCTATGAGAAGTCTTCAAAAATCACAGACAAACTACCTCTGAGGAGGTTATCAAATGGTCAGCTGGGAAAAACAGCAAACTGTAAATTTCATGCATACTCATGTGTTGCCCTCCTAAGACATGAACTGTTTAAGAAAAACCCCACGATGCACTGCCCCACTGAACACGGAACACAGCCACCAGGGCCGGCACACCCAGGGACAGACATAGGCTCCTGGGGATGGGGCTGCAGTTAAGGGCTTTCTCTTCCCATCTTTCTTTCTTTCAACATCACAACTGATTCATCGAATTTTTTTTCCCAAGGTTTTATAATTCATTGCCATGATTCTCTTTAGTGGACAATTTTTCAAAGTTTGGCCTATAGGAGCCTCTTAGAAGCAGCTCGTGTGTCCTTTCTACATGTTCCCACCAAGTTTGGGCACGTCCACAAAGAGGTCCAGGCTCATCTTACGCTTCGCCTGCTCTGGACCCAGAACTGGCTTCCACCCCAAGGATCCTGGCTCCTTTTAGGGGGAATGTGACTTAGAAACCAAGAGTGGGTGCAAGTTTTCTCATGGCTATCCAGTGTCCTCCTTGAAAGCCCCTTCAGTGTGTAGAGCTGGGAATTTATGGCTTGTAATATATAAATACAGTGTTCAAAAGCGATATATTTTTTAAGTATAAATTGAGAAGTCTCAATCCACTCCTTATTCTTCTGTGAAAATGAATAAAAGGAAACATCACTGACAAGGCATCGAGAGGCCTGAAGGGGGAGCTCTCCCACCCAACCCTCCTCCTAAATCTCAGACCCACGGGAAGAGATGGCGCCTTACCTACTTTACTCCCCAGTTAGGAAGGTTTCAGCATCCCCCCAACCAACAGCCCAGACAGTGAGAGATGGCTAGAATTCAGCCAATGAGAAGCCATGATACAGGGACTCCAAGGCGCTCCAATGGACGCTGCGCTTAGAACAGCCTTCCCAGCTCCCCTCTTTCTTCTCTGGTTCTCCAGACTTGCCTATGGTTTTCCCTAGCTTGAACACCCCAAACTGCAATTCTCTACTATTGCTGGATAATGCCGGTTTCCCTCTACAAGAGTGGCACCATTTGCACTCCCACGGGCAATGTATGAAGTAACTTGTTTCACTAACAGGATGTGGTATCAAATTCTGCATTTTTACAAATATGATAGATGAAAAGGGGTATATCAGAGTAGTTTTAACTACATTTTTTGTCCCATGAAGATGCTGAAAGTCCTTTGCTTGTGTTTCCCGTGAGTTATCACATGTCTGTCTTCTTTCAATGGGGCATATCTGTATCACTGAACAGAATCTCCTTTTCTATTTGCCCCCTGTGTTCTGAGCCTCTTCCCTTCTAGACTCTGAATATGCTGTTGCCCTTGTATGTAGCACTGCCCATTCTATTCCCACTTCCTGCCACCCTTCTCCATCTCCAGTGCCTGGCCAACTCCTAACCATCCTGAAGACCCCCACTTTGATGCCCTTTTCTCCTTAAAGATGTCCCTGAGTCCCTTCCTCTACCTCAACCTGCTATTGAGTTAAGTGCCTCTCCCTTGAGTCCAAAATATCTGACTCAGCCTTGGTTAAAATTATGTTCAGATTCACAGATCATGTCAATAGAATTTAAAGAGTAACCTTGAGCAAGCAAAGGGGTTTTCCTTGGGAATGTGAAGCCCTGGGTTGGTTAAAAAGATAGAAGAACAGGTTAGAAACCATGCTACTATTCAAAGTAAGTGCTCTGTTTTGTTAGTATAAAGTTGGGTGACTGTGCATGTATCTTTTATTATAACAAAGGCCTTTCTTATATTTGTTCCAATGATTCCAAGATTGACCTGTAACCTTGAATCGTATATGTATGTATATGTATCTTTTACTATAACAAAAGCCTTTCTTATATTTGTTCCAATGATTCCAAGATTGACTTGTAACCCTGAATCGTATATATATGTATATGTATCTTTTATTATAACAAAAGCCTTTCTTATATTTGCTCCAATGGTTCCAAATTGACTTGTAACCTTGAATTGTATATGTATGTTATAGGAAACAATATATCTCAACAGATTTGTAGTAAAGAGTCATGCTTGTGAAATTTTAAACCACATTTATCTTAAGAGGGTAAATTGCCCCCCTAAGAAATAATTAACCCACTTATCATAGCCTCAGATTATTTTGCTTAATTATGATTAACCAATTACAGACCTTCCTCAACTTACGACGGAGTTACATCCTGATAAATGCATGTAAGTTGAAAATATTGTAAGTCAAAAATGCATTTAATAGACCTACCAAACATCATAGCTTATCTAGACCACCTTAAATGTGCTCAAAACACTCATATTAGCCCACAGTTGGGCAAAATCATCTAACACAAAGCCAATTTGATAAGAGTGCCTACTACATCATTTAACTGATTGAATACTGTACTGAAAGTGAAAACCAGTTGTGTGGGCACAGGATGGTTGTCCTTGTATTACTGGTGAACCCTCGTGACCTCATCGCTGACAGAGGTGGGCTCACTGACCTGCCCAGCATCACAAGAGAAGACTGTCCCACATGTCACTGGCTCAAGAAAGGACCCAAAGTCCAAATTAAGTACTGTTTCTACATAATGCATATTGCTTTTGCATCACTGTGAAGTCAGAAAATCATAAGTGAAACATCGTCAGTCAAGGACTGTCTGAATTATTATTTTTTTGACAGTTATCCAGCTACTGCCATCCCTCTAAGATACTACCGACACTGTAGGAAACACCAGAACCATACAGGGATGTCTCATTGTAAGAAAAGGTAGAAGACGTAAATCTCTAGTTTTGGAAGCTGAGACCCTGCTTTCCGCAGGGCACACTGCACGTGTGATCTCATGAATCAGTGGGGCTTCAACTGGTAAACCATTAACAGCAGAATCTATTCAAGGTCATTCAGAAAGATGGTACAACAGCAAATCCACAAGGGGGAGTTAGAAACCCAGAAACAGTCCCATTTCAGGGCTCCAGTATCTGAGATCATTTGTACACTGCTCAGAATCACAGAGGCTTCTAGAAACAAGTGTCAGTGAGATAGACGTGTTTCCCACTGGGAGCCCCCGGGGGGAGGGAGAGGGCAGAGGTTAAGTTCTGTCGGCTCTCGAATACAGCGGCGAGGGCTCTGGCAGTAACCTTAGCAGAGAGGATATTACGTTGCCCGGAGACCAAAAGAAAACAAAACCAATATTCGTTAAAGTTGGAGGAGTAGGAAGTGAGCTCCAGGTCAGCAGTCAATTTCTTCTCTCAACCAAGGGCACATTACCCAGTCTACTCACAGTGTGAAATGGCTTCACACACATTAAAACAGAGTAATTTCATTATCCTTCCTTTCTAAATGCCTTACAATAAACCTGTTGCACAGATTTTTCAGATCAATGAAATGACCCTAGAGTTCAATTAATCACGTGTTTTCTATGAAACTTAGTTGTTACTAGGATCGCTGGGTGATATTAATAGAAGCATACTGACCAGACCATGGGAGGTCATGATCCCACTATATTCATTATTGAATATATACATTGAATATACATTACTTTTTAACTCTTAGAAAGACTGGGAGAGGCAGACAACTAGGGAGGCCCTGTGTCCCAGTGTTTGGAGGAACTGGCACCAGACTGGCTTTGTGACCTTGGGAAGTGATTTTACCAACAGCTCAGAGTTAAGAATTCCGTGGGCCGGTGTGTGGGAAGCACTGAGCACAGGGCTGGTCTCAGTTAACACTGAATAGTAACAGTCACGGGATTCCTACTTGACAAGGGGAACCCAAGAGTCCTCTAGTTACGTGACTTGCCCAAGACCCCTACGACTGTGAGGGCTGAGCTAGGGGGTCAAATCCAGGTCAGGTTTGGTTTTTAATTCCTAGTCGCTTCCTCTCACCTGCTTCCCGGCTGCCGTTTCCCCACTATCTCGCCGTGACAACGTCCCAGACAACACCTTTCCTTCGCCCAGGTTAGTGGCGTAATACCCCATGATGTCATAGGTCTCTTCCTTGATAAACGGAGCATTTTCTCAGTTACTTCTATCTTCGGGGGTCCCCTGTCAGTCTGCCCTGCTGGGTAATTCCCTCCGCTCGCAAAGTCCCTGAACAAACAAACAACAACCCCCTTCCCCCTTCCTGCCTCCCCGTCACCTCCGGCCACATGTGTCCACAGAGTCTTCTGCTGTTGACTCCCTGGGCCAGCCCTGCTCTCTGGCCCCTTGCAGTCGGGTTGCAGTCCTCCTGTTCCACCGAAATGCGGAACTTCCACGGACATTCACTCTGGGTGGGCAGCTGCAGGCAATGACCAGCCATGGGCGACGTCACAAAGAGAGAAACTGCCAGAATTATGTGCCTCCTGATGAAAGCATGCACCCCATTTGGGAGGTATTCTTGACAAAAGAAAAAAATCATAAAACCTGAATAGAAGTAAGATTCTAGATCCAACTTACAGATTACAGGAAACTCAGAGGACAGAGGAACATGTTCCATGTCACCACAGGAGACAAGTGAAATTCAGAACGTTGCAAACATTACAGGTCAAATGATCCAGTTTAACAAATAAAAATCCAAGAAAAACAAAAGATGGGGAAGGAGACCCAAATCTGATGAGACCAAGAGAATCCCCCACCAGCCGCATGGCACAGACCTTGTTTGGATCCTGATTCAAGTACCTGAAAATCAGAGAACTGTGAAAAGCTGAAGACTTGAGAACATTAACAAATTACTAAGTTTATGTTTTGTCATCATTTTGTGCCTGCATGTGTGTGTGTATGTGTGTTTAAAGAGAGATCATACCCTTAGAGACACCTTTTGAAAGAACTGTAGCTGAAATGGTGTGATAGTGAATTTCTTCAAATCGATCAGGTGAAGGTGGCCTTGGGGCAAAGGCTGGGGAACTGGAACAAGACTCCTGAGTGATCCTTGTCAAGCAGCAGTGGGGAAAGGGAGGGTGCCATGGTATTCCCCTAACTTGGGCAGCTGCTTAAAATCTTCCAAAGTAGTGTTATATGTAAGAACGGAACATATGCAGCATAGAGAGCATGAAAAGGCAAATCACAGGACAGACATCAAATATGGCCACTAAAAATATAAAGCGATGGGAACTTCATTTGATCAGGGAAGTGTAATTTATACCCATTCAATTAGCAAAAAATTTAAAAGTCTGACTGTACCAAGTATGGAAGAGGATGCACAGCCCCAGAATTTCGTGTTTGGCTGTTGGGAGTATAAACTGTCGTAACTGATTTGGAAAACAGACTGGCATCCCTCTTAGAACTGAACATTTACATTTTTTATGTGAATTCCACTCAACAATTCCATGTCAGGTAGTGTGTGTGTATACACGTACATGTTTATGTATACATATATTACGGGTATGTGCATACAGATATGTATGTATTTATGCACTGTACACACACATTAACATATCCAGAAGAAACTCTTGCATTTGCGCTCCGGTACTGTGTATAAGAATGTCCACAGAAAATAAGTAAGCCAAAGGTGTGTAGGCCAGTGCTGAAGGGGTGGTGTGACCCAAAGCAATGTCGGAACTAGTGCCGCTCTCCACCCGAAGAACACGAAGCGCACAACAGCCTTCTTTGTGGGTGGCCCTTCCAGCCTGGAGCCCTGTCTGATATCAGCAGGGAGACCTTGAGATTTTCACTTTATAAGATGCCCCAGGGACACAGTGCCCAGTGGCACTTGAAATGAAACTTGAATATTTAATCTGGCCTCAAGTCAAATCTTTCTGTGTGTGCCTATGTGTGTGCTTGAACCTGTCACATCAAGAGAATTAAAAGCTGAAGCCTCATCCCATCCCACTGCCTGGGGTCCCTCTGAGATGCTGGCCACAGAACAGCGGGACCACAGCCCCCGCAGGGGCGCCCGCTTCTCTGGCCGCACACGCCCTCCTGTGCGGCCTCTATGGGACATGAACATCCTTCAAGTTCCACTCACACGGCTACACTTTAGAATGCTGTTTTTCCACAAATGAATAAAAAGAGCTTTAGAATCCTCTTATGAACGTCAGCTGACTTCGTGATCAGGAATGCATTGCCAAGTGAGTACAATGGCGAATCCGCAAAGGAATGGAGAAGTTTGGGCTGGAGGTTCGGGGCCTGACAACGGGAAGGAGGGTGTGCACTGCAGACCAGCAGGGAAACAGGGAGAGGGTGAGCCCCTGGGAACGGAAGCACTGCTCCTCCACGCAGCCTGTGACAGCCATGCCGGAGGAGCTGGGGGCAGCGAGAGAAGGTGACTGTTTCTAAAAGGAAATAACTTGGAACTATTATTTGTAGATAATTCTATGGACAAAGAGACTCCGGACCAGGCTGGACTTCACCCCAGTGTGGAACTTTGCCCTGGTGTGCGGAGCCTGGGGCCTGCAAATGAAACTTCAGCAGGAAAGACCAGGCCCCTCGGCATGACTGTCACCTTACTGCCCTGCCTTCCTCATCAACAATATTGAGTAGAAAATAAAGAAAATGGGATTAAATTACCTTGGAAGAATGAAGCAAGATAAAAAAAACAATGAGTCATTAAATAAAACTTTGGACATAAACAGATGTTCTCGTTCGACAAATTTTCTGGGTTGATGGGTATTTTAAGTTTAACCGAGGAAAACAGATGTAGATTTTATTAAGAGGCTGGAACAACTGGAGCACAGAGGATGTTTTCCCACATTTTTCTCTTTATGCTCCAAATCAACTCTAAGTTGACATATGGTTTATATTTGTGACCTAAAAATTGACGTCAAGTCTTATCTGTTCTGTAGAAATGGAAAAGGAGTGATATGTGATGATCATTTCATCTTTAAAATGTTAGGTTCTATTATACAATCCACCCCGAGCACTGTGCCAACACCAGGAAGGTCCAGGACCTAAGTCAGGTGCACACCCAGACGCGCCTGCCCCCCTGCACATAGAAAACTCTGATGTGCCTCTTACAAACGCTTGATGGGCAAATCACTTTCACTGAAGATTGCCAGAAGAATGTTCTACCCATGCACTTTTCTACAAATTATAAAACTGACCCCTGAATTAAGCGAGAGTTATCACAGGTGCCATCTAGCTCCACATGGCCTCCTCTCATATGACAGTGTTTTCACTGACCTCTACATTACATTCTCAGGTATCTACAGATACTATATGAGAGATGCATAGGAAGTTCAGTACTAAATCCACTTGGGGGATACCCTTGATGGGCAAAGAAAGGAAAAATTAACCTCCAACCTGCTAAGAAAGACTATATTCTTGGTTACTCTCATGTTTTAATGCACAGATGCTGTGAATTGTGTAACTGTTTCCCTTTTTGTCTCAACCTCTAGGGAGCTCAGAGTTGAATTCTAAGCCCCCCCTTACCCACTGGGAGGATTGGCTGGGACATACTTGTCTTTCAGTTTATTCTTCTGCCTTCATTCCCCGTTTCCTTGATCTGGTTTCTAGTTTCAGTTGATTGTGTTGGGAACATTTTTAATGAGGTGTCTCAAATTCCTCTTGGAATGTAGATTAGACACAAATACATTCAAAACCAAACAAATGCACACATTCTACAGGAGATGTCAGTCTGGAAGTCTACCTGGCAGAATTTGGAACCTCAAACCACAGAAACATGCTGGTGGAAAAAAAAAATTATCATGGATAAAATCTCAAGAACGGAGATGGTGAGCACCTGGGAGCCAGCACATGAACCCCAAGCACTCATCCTGCACCTTCCAGACGGAGCCCGGGCTGTTGCTGGGACTCCTTCAGTGGCCACAGTCAGGGGAGCAGAATCCCCGCTTAATAGCCAGAATGTCATGTACAGGGATTCCAATCCGCCTGCCCTTCCACCCCACTTCCTCCTGGGCTCCACACCCCCACCATTCTGGGACAGAGTTTAAGCAAGACAGTGTAATAGCACAGTCCCCAGGGCAACGTGACAGGCCATCATGGACTCGCCCACACTCTGCCTTTTCCTTGACCTTTCCTGCAAGAATTCCTTTTGCTTTTACTATTTTCATGGTAAAAGTGAAGTGAGTGCTTCACTTAAAAGAATAAATTTATTACATAAAAGTTTAGGGAAGCCAGAGACAAATATATATTCAATGAACCTTAAAAGGTGATATCACTGATTTAACAGGTGGTGCTGGGAAAACTAAATACCCACATGCAAAAGGGAAGTTGCAGCCTTATCTCACCCCATTTTTTAAAAAATCAACTCAAAGCAGATCAAAGACATAAACCTAAAACCATAAAACTCTTAGAAGAAAACAGGGGAAAGCTTCATGACATTCCATTTGGCAATGATTTCTTGGATATGACACAAAATAACAGCAACAACAAAGAAAAACTAAATTGGACTACATCAAAATGTAAAACTTCTGAGTATCGATGGACAGTCAACAGAGTGAAGAGGCCACCTGTGGATGGGAGAAAACTGTGTGCACATCGTGTGTCAGATAAGAGATTAATATCCAAAATGTTTAAAGAATGTTTACAACACAACAATCTAACTAAAAAAAATGGGCAAAGGACATGAATAGACATTTCTCCAAAAAAGATACATGAATGGTCAATAACCACATGAAAATCTGCTAAACATCACCAATCATTATGAAAATGAAAATCCAACCCCAAAGAGACACCACCTCACACCCATTAGCACAGCTACTATCAAAAAACCCAGAAAACAGCAAATGTTGGTAAGGACGTAGAGAAACTGGAATGCTTGTGCACTGTCGGTGGGAACGTGAAATGGTGCAGCTGCTGTGGAAAACAGTATGGAGGTTTTTCCAAGTTTAAAATAGAACTACTATATGGCCCAGCAATTCTACTTCTAGGTATATACACAAAAGAAGTGAAAACAGGGATTTGAACAAATATTTGTATACCTGTATCCACAGCAGCATTATTCACCAAAACCAAAAGATGGAAGCAACAGAAGTATGCACCAACAGATTAATAAACAAAATGTGGTATATTCATACAGCAGAACATTATTCAGCCTTAAAAAGGAAGGGAATTCTGACACATGCTACAACATGGATGAACCTTGAAGACATTATGCTCAGTGAAATAAGCCAATCACAAAGGGACACATACTGTATGATTCCACTTACATGAGGCACTTAGGTCAAAATCATAGAGACAGAAAGTAGAAGGGTATCTGTCTCTGTGGCGGCAGAGGGGAGGGCTGAAGGGCAGGGATAGAGAGTTATTGTGTAATGGGTACAAGGTTTCAATTTTGCCAAAAAAATGTTCTCTGGATGGTTGGTGATGATGGTTGTACAGTAATGTGAATTTCTTTAATGCCAATGAGCTGTACACTTAAAAATGGCTAAGATGATACATTTTATGCAAATTTTATTACAATTTTTAAACTATCCCTCCCAAAGAATGGCATCATTGATTCAAAGTATAAAGCAGCTCTTTGGATACATGCACAAGAAGTAACATACCGAGTTCATGGACACCTTTCTGCGGGGCCAGTGAAAAGATGACTGTGATTCTTAGGCCCAATTTACTGAATTCACACCAACACACACTCCTACAGGTGAGCTTTGTTTGTGGGGTCTCCCAATCAAAGTTACTCTTAAACTTTTTTTGTGTTTCTACACAACCCTCACACCTCCCCTATCCCCTGTCCCCAGAAAAGGGCCAACTCTAAGGAAAAGGAGAACACAGACCCCTGAGTTGACTTTCTGATCTTCTCTGCACCTCTGTACAGGGGGTGTTCCTCCTACAGAGGAAGGGCTTCCAAAAGTTCCTGATACGAGTTCATCCTCACCCTGTGCCTGCTCATAGTAGCAAAAGGCTATAGAGAGAAATTCCAAAACTGAGAATGGAAACTACAGCAGGAAATATTTCAAACAAACTATATTCTACGACACATACATACATGTTATATGCATGCAATCTCATAATTACATACCACAGATAGGTAGGTAGGGTAGATAGCAGATGGATGATTAATATAGAGAGTAGATAACAGATGACAGATAGATGATGATGATACATAGCTAGACAGACACAGATATAGGAATTGTGTACATAACAGTGGATTAGATGCAGCTATGACAGAATACGAAATGCATGACAGAATTCTAGACTGGCCTTAAGAGAGACTTGGGAATATTTTTAATGATTCAAGGGAAGAGAGTAAGCAGGAAGAAAATAGTCAGTGGTGATGGCATTGCCATGCCTAGGGAAGGCAGGAAGGGTGAGCTGGAGGCCAAGGTGAGCCAGATTTGGACATGCTGAATGTGGTGCTTAGGTAGCACCCGTGGGGCTGGGATGCAGATCTGGGCTGTCGGTACAGATCTAGATTTATTCCAGGACACACAGAGAGTGGAGGCCAAGTCAGAGTTTGCATTCGGATGCCAGAGCCCAGGCCTGGTACCACTGGGCAAGAAGCCCCTTGTACACCATTATGCTGCCTCCACAGACACAAATGTAATACATAGGAATGACGCAGCTCTTAAATGGAATAGCCCAAGAGTGGGACTTAGGTGAGTGTTTTCTCTATGGTCGGTCATCTTACCTCATTTCTAATTTCATCTTGAAAACAAATTTTCCTGAACCCATTTCTCAAGAAGGGTGCCAGGAATGTCAAGTGTCAACAATTTAAATGTTAAAAAATGTCTAAGTTCCAGAAATTGACTGGTGTGTTACTAAACTTCTGTCTTTTGATTCTTCTGTTATTAATTTGAACTCACTGGGGAAACAAGAGTTGAATTAATGAAAACTGTGAACCACATATTTTTTAAATGTATGTATAGTACTTTTAAGCCCTCCGAGTCAAAGAAACTAAATGCTGGAAAAGCTCTGCTGAGCCAAAGCTTTCTCCACAATGCCTTAAAGAACAGAATGTATTTATAGTTTTCACACTAAAATGTCTCATTGTAAACAGATCTTGCCAATGTATTTGAAAACAGCTTGTCTGCTTATGTAAGAGCAATTTAATTTGCCTAATTAAGATGTTTAGCAAGGTTTTTCTTCCACAGTGCAAATAATCATAATGGTGACCTTTTACCAAGTGTTCACTGTGCGCTGGCAGTTAGCCAAGCACTTGTACCGTGTTACCTCACTTAATCCTCACAACCATGCAGTAGATACCAATATTCTTCCTCACAGATGACAAAACTGGAGCACAGAGAAGGTCACACAGCTAAGAAGGTGAAAAAGATTCACAGAAGGGCACTGAAGAATTTTCAAGCAGCAAACCTGCTCTGTGTGCTACATACTGATGGCTATATGTCACACATTGTCCAGACAACACCAAGTCAACTATGGACTCTGGGTGATGATGTGTCAAAGTAGGTTCCTCAGTTGTAATAAATGCACCACTCTGGCGGGGAATGTTCACAATGGGGGAGGGAGGTTGTGTGTGTGTGGTGGGGACAGTGGGTATTTGGGAAATCTCTGTACTCTCAGCTCAATTTCTATGATCCTAAATCTGCTCCAAAAAATAAAATATATTTAAAAGGGAAAAAATCTGCTGGGATTTCAGTTGGTATTGCATTGAATGACAAAATCAGTTTGGAAAATGAACACCTTTATAATATTGAGTCTTCTTATCTATGAACATAGTATATCTCTTCATTAATTTAAGTCATCTTTAATTTCTCAGCACTTTTATAGTTTTTACTGTACAAACATTGCATATATTTTGTTAGACATTTTCCCTGTGTGTTATGGTTTGGGGATACTATTGTATATAATTTTAATTTTAATTTCCAATTCTTATTGCTCAAATACAAAAGTACACTTGGAGCAGAAGTGATTTCTAAGCCTCTCTCAGAGCAGTTGGCTTTAGCTTCTGCAGCTTCCCCACCGGCAGGGTCCTGAGGTGGGAGGTGTCCTCCCCTGTCTCCTCCCAGGGACTTAGGCTTTTGCATCATGTGAGGGAAGTACCAGGAGTGGGTGAGGTTTTTGTGCCTGCGTACCACGGACTTATCCCTCAGGTCAGTCACTACCCCAAGTCTTTCTCATGTACCTGCAGTGAAACCCAAGGAGAGGAGGGTTTCGGCTCCCTGTGCCTGGACCCTAGATTCTAGGCTGCGGCACAGGCTCACACTCAGCTGCTTTCTGCTGACACACTTTCATGGGGCTGTTTCTGCCACAGGGGAAGCAGATGGCGTCCCAGGCCTCCTTGAAGGGGCTTGCCGACCTGCGGCGTGGAGTTCACCTGATCACATTGCTCTCCAATGGGTTCAAGGACAGGTGTAACTTTGTAGATTACCGGCTTTTCCTTGCTGTTGGCAAGGTCCTCTATTACTCTCTACCCCCTAAGCGGAACCAGAGTGCCCAAGTCCTTTGCTGCTGTCATTTGTTTGCTTGCTTCCTATTTACCAATAACCTATCCAAGTATTTTTCCCTTCAGAATTAAGAAAAATTTCCACATGAGAAATGGCAGTCAAGAAGAATTTGTCCTAATGCACAATTAGCTTAAGAGCTAGTTTTTACTCCTGCTTTCAAGGCGCACAAAAGTAATGCTGACTGTGTGCATGAGCGAGTACGGACTGGCAAAGGCTCCAGGTCACAAACCCCAAATCCTTGCATGGCAGACACGGAATGCCTGCCGTACAGTCGAGCACCTCAGTCTTTAAAAGTCTCGAATAAGGAAGTTAGCAGCTAACGCTCTTTGTTAAAATTAACAGCTAGAAATCAATGCCCTGTCCAACAGAGGTACAATTTAGTGTTAACTGATCTTTTCCAAGGAGGTAAAATAACTCAGAGAGAAGGGTGAGTCGCTTTTAACTTAGAGCCAATGCTTCCCACCTCCCGAGTTTAATGGTTTGGGGATGGCGGCATGAGGGCATCTGCCTATCATTGTATCAGGCATTGTGCTTATGTTGGAAAATGTTCTTATTTTTGAGAGAGGCATATTGAAATATTTAGGAGTGAAATATATAGTTTATATAGTTCACCTAAAAATACTTTAGCAAAAAATATTAACAAAAATATCAATAAAAATGTTACCTAGTCCACAATCTTCCAACTGCCCTGAGAAATCTCACAGTTGGTTTCCTCCAATCAGGAGCCACTCTAGTGTGCATCCCAATTTGTCGTCATGTCCCCTCACCACTGGAATCTGCAGCAGTCCTTTTCTGCCTTTCGTTTCAGACTTGTGAGGAGACCAGACCAGTGGTCCGGCGGACGGTCCCACTGTGTGGGCAGAATATGGCCCCCAAACACCTCCATGTGCTTCGCCCCAGAGCCTGCGAATATGTCCCCTTTCAGTACAGAGGCATCTTGGCAGTGTGTTTAAGTTAAGGATGTGGAGACAGGGAGATTATCCTGGGTCACATGGATGGGTTTAATGTCATCACAAGGATCCTTATAAGAGGGAGGCAGAAGGGTCAGAGTCAGAACAAGATGTGGCAGCAGAGGTTGGAGTGAGGTCACTGCTGAAGGACAATGAGCCAAGGGTGCCAGGTGCCTCCAGGTGCTGCAAAGGCAAGAAAGCCGGTTGTGGAATGCACACAGTCCTGCCCACACCCAGATTCTAGGACCTCGGCCTCCAGAAGTGTAACATAACAGATTGTGTCGCTTTAAGCCACTTATGTTGTGGTCATTCATTGGAGCAGCCACTGGAAACTGATACAACTGCCTCCTTGTGTCCAGGTGCTGAGTCTATGCTCTTTCACTCATCTCTCCACTTGTGTATCTTCTATAACTTGGTAGCTATGGGTAAAGTCACTGTCTGTATTATTTTATGAACTTACCACTCTGTACTTTGTACTGGAGTTATCGCTTCCATACAACAAGCACCCTTAACCAGGGAACACATGTCATTCATTGTTATGTCTTCAAACTGCCTTTGTCAGGATAGATGCTGAAGAACTGTTTCTTAGATGAGTAAGTGGATAAATGTGTACTATTCATTTGTGGTAACTCCTATAAAGTCCCAGGCTGGGCCCTACTCCAGTAGAGCTGACGTCCTTCTAAGGCAGCCATGAAAGACAGGCATGGGGAGAGAGCCGCGGGAGGCCAGGGGCAGAGATCTGGCCGTGCTTCCACGAGCCAAGGAGCTCCGAGGCCAGCCGGCCACCAACCAAGGCCAGGGGAGGGGCCTGGGGCAGCCAACAGCGGACACTGTGCTCCCAGAAGCCAGCCTCCAGAACTGTGAGAACATACCTGTGGAACTCGGTTCAGGCAGCCTAGGAAAGGTGCCGGGCCCGGAGCTGGCTGGGACGCGTCACTGACAGCACCACCTGCCAGACTCGCACTTGGCTGCAGCCACCCAGCCAGGCTCCCTGGTTTTGCTCTTGTCCCATGAATCGCACGCTTCGTAGTCTGACCACCAGAGTGGCTGAGCTCAGAAAACACCGTGAGAGCATGGTTTCCTGCCTGGAAGCTCCCGGGGTGCCCCAAAGTCTGGCCCTGGTGTCCACTCCCTCCGCCACGCCCCCTCCCCCAGCTTCCTCGGGCACCATTCGGTCCTCAGCCTGGAACCACCTGCCCCCAGACGCGGCTGGAGCATCAAGTCCCAGACCAAACCCCACCTGCTGGGGGAGACCTTCTCCATCGGCTCTGCTAAAATAGCCCCCAAACCTGTTTCCCTACGTTCCTTCTCCACGGCACTTCCCACTTTATGGAGTGATGTCATTCATGCGCTGTTTACTGTAAGAACACTGAGATCCAAGGTCCTGCTGCAGAGAGCTGCCTGCCTCGCCCGCCTCCCGGGATGGCGGGGGCCTGGCCCAGAGCCATCCCTCAGCAGACATTTGCTGGAAGAATTGAGAAGGGTGGGGGGGTGAGAGAAGGAAAAGAGGGGGGCAGGGGCCAGAGCCAGACGTACAGCTAGGGGGCTGTGATCACCAAGGCCATCTGCCACATGTGCCCAGGGATAGCTGTGAACCTTCTGAGATTCCAAGAGGGACACTAGAAATCACCCTCTGGTATTTATCCTACCACTGCATTTATGTCTCTGAATCTGCAGAGGGACTGTGATTTCCCACAGAACGGGGGTATGTGTTATTCGTTTCTGTGACGCTAAAATTGACAGTCAGTAAATGTTTCCAGAACTATTTCTGCAGAGAGACTCTGAATCCTTACCTTGTCCTCTTTGCACAGTGTTACACATGCTCTTCTGCACTCGTGCTGAGACAGGTGAGGCTCAGGCTTGGGCCTGCAGGAATGGCCCTCATCAGGGCTCCCACGGGGGCCTGTCGTGGACGCGGGAGACGCGCCCTCCTCGGTGCTGGCTGGTAGCTCCATCTGCATTTGGCTCATGGGGTGTTATGGTATCACATTTTGGAAAAAATACGTTTTAATGATTCCCTAGAGATTTTTATGACTCACGTAAATTGCAAAGTCATTGTCTCCACACCCAGCTCCCAGCTGCATCTATGTTATGAGAATTTGGGGGGTTTTCTTTACTTCAAAATATCTGGTGGATAATAAACTACACAATTTTCTATTGCATACTTTGAATCTTACCCACACACACATGGCATTACCATTGAGGAATATCTACCCGGTATATATATATGTATATGTATGTGTATGTATAAATAAGTAAATATCGAATTAAGATTAATAAAATATAAGCAACTTCTGAAATTCTTGTAAATCAAGATTATACCCCACCCTCGACAGAGATATGAGCCAAAGTGGGGGGGAAGGGGGTTGTAATTCCCAACAGTATTTCCAGCTGAAGCTCCCCCCTGGATTGTTTTGTACACATAAAAAAGGGACAAATTTATTTTCCCAGTTTGAAGAGAGAAGGAAAGAATTCTGAAGAAAAAAAAAGGAGGAATCAGCGTGACAGCGTGGAGTCTGCGAGCCCCACAGCCCTCGGACACACAGCCCGGCTGCCGCCTGCCTCCAAGGACTCTGGTGCGACCACAGGGCGGGGGAGGCAGCCCAGGTGCCTGAAGCGTTGTGTCAAACCCAGAGGAGGGGACAGAGCCCTAGCATTCGACCCCGGGCCCTGGGCCCACGAGCCAAAAATCCACCACCCAGCACCAGGCGTGTTGGGGGAAATCAGCTTCTAGAAAGAGAAACCGTGTCAGTAAGAAAGGCTTTGGTTTAAAGTTTGCTTATTCACTCATCCTCTGTTGTACTTAGAAAACTCATCATCTTTGATGCCTCAATTTTACCACCAGAAAAACAGAGGGAAAGCAAGAGGCGGCCTCCCTCTTCCCGGGGCTGAGGCAGGATGGAAGGTGCACTAATCAGAAACACCTTGACAGGCAAGGTCCTTACTGCATCGCATGCTCAGGCCTCCCCTGTGGACAGGACTGCTGCCGCGCCACTCCTAAGGGGTTCAAGCAGAGGAGGCCCTAAAGGAAACGCAAACTCAGTCCCTGGGCTTTCTCCACCCCACGCCTTACAGGACAGGGCAAGTGCAGCTTTCCTTACGTGTTTTGCTCCATGAGTTAGCAACCTTTTCAACATAGAAGGTTATTCGGGCTGGGAAGGACGAGCTCCACTTCCTGGGAAAACCCGCATTTTCCTCAGAGGACCACCTGTGACATCCCTGCGCTGGCCGGGGCTGCCTGCCCCACCAGCCTCTGCCCTGCCCCCAGGGACCCTGCTGCCAGCCACCAGCCTATGCACATGGGCATCAGCCAGGACAGTAAGATGTGAACACCACTCTGCTGGCCCCACATGGGACAGCACTGACCCCTGATTCATCCTCAAACAAGCAGGATGGAGTCCCCGGGGGGGCCCAAGTTTCAGAGGACATCCCGGCCACCTGAAAGCACCCCTGGGAATGGGCTGGCTGCTGACTGTCACAGCGGGTAGATGAGGATGGCAGGGACGGAAAACAGCCAGAAGCCATCTCCATGCATCCAGCAGGATAAACGGCGACACTCAGGTGATAACAGATGACCGAGCGCCAGATGTCCATAGGTGATAAGCCAGGCTTCTTGTCTTGATCCTTGCAAATGGCACAGACCTCAAGTACTATGCTGTACTGATTTTCATTACAAAATCATACATTTTCCCTCATTTCTGCCTCCATAAATGCTAATGTTTCATGAAGCCAGGGTTATCGTTACCCACCCTGCAGAGCACTTACACACCCATGGGATTTTCAAGAGCCTGGCCACATTACTCTTTCTCCAATATGCCTTATGTTTATGCAATCCTTTTCTAGAATTTCTGTAAGGGCTGAAGTGATTCCTGTCATTTGCTGGACAAAAAAATAAGAAATGCAAATGTAAGTGGACTCACACAGTGGGTATGAAATGAGACCAGCTTTCAGAGATGCTTTAAAGGTAAATTGCTAGAAGATAATAAGCAGGGCTTGGCAGACCGTTTCATCAGTCTCTTTTCAAAACCATTAACTGTCTCTGTAAGCCAGAATTGCGTTGTTCTTAATTGCTCTATTAGCTCTCAGGCTTCATTAGTCCTCTTGTCTCATTTCTATTCAGACCAGTTTGGATAGTTTTTTCTCTTTTTCTTTTTTTTTTTAAAGGAACAATAAATAAACCTGTCTAGATCCCCAAAATGGGACAGGTAAGAGGTAATATGATGGACTCTACAGGTGATCTGGGTCCAGGTGGCCAAGCCCGGACCCGAGTAACATTCCACTGTTACTGTGACTTTAGCCCTGGGCTTTCAAAGCACACTCTTGGGAAGCTCCCTCCTCCAAGCGATCAGGTCCTCCATGCTCTAAAACCTCTTCTCTGTTCTTGCCTCTGCTCCTCTCCCCACAAGCAGAAAAATCCAGGGCATCCAAGCTGTAGCCACTCTGGGGTCAGGTTACTGGTCACTGAAGATCACGTTAACAGATACTTAGGAGTCACAGAACGTTCCCCCCAGGAGCTGACCCCCCTGAGAGGCACGCAGGCCTGCGTCTTCATGCATGGCCACACAGCCACAGCCACACCACACAGCCCTGTCTTCCCTCTGAGGCCGAGACCCCTGGGTCAGGGGGCAGGTCCCCCATGAGCCTTCCGGGCTCTCTGCCAGCTGATGGCTCACAGCAGGAGTTGCCACCCCCCGCATGCTCTGTTCTACCTTAGAGGTGCCAGAATCTCTATCAAAACTAAGAGTAGAATTCAAGGAAGAGAGGGAACCGCCCCACCCAACAGTCAAGGGAAATAAAGTAAAATGTGCTAATGTTGGGAAGTTTCTCTGGACTTGGGTTTTTTACATTAACCAGACAAGACAGTGGTCTTTACTTATTAATAAAAATGAATAAATCTAAGCACTTCAAAAAATACATAAAAGAGGGCTGGAAGGCTTCCATCTCCTGAGGAAAAGGCAAACTTCGCAGTGTACCCTCTCCTCACCCAGGTTGCCTGTTTGAGGTTGTTTAAACCTCCTAAGAGCCTTGTTACAAATAAATTAGAATCTCTTTTAAAGATGAAGAACATGAGGTTCATAGATCTCCAGGGACTCGCTCACACAGCCAGTAAGCACAGAACCAGTATTTGAAGCCATGACTGTCTGACTCTAACACCCAAGATACCCTCCACGTCCGAAGTCACCTCCAAGGTGAACTAAAGATGAACAAGTAGGATTAAAGATGGCAGCATGAGAAGTGAGACAGAAACCTCCTCCAAAACCACACACAATATGAAAGTATAGCAAATACAACTAATCCTGAAAGAGCGAAAGGAAAGAAAACTACAACAGACTGCCTACATCTGGGGAAAAGAGAAGATCTCACGGAAAAGGGTAAAGTAGCAAAGACTCCATCTGGCGGGACCCAAGCTCTTCCCCCACCCAGCTCACCAGAGGGAGGAAGAGAAATGGAGCCAGGAGGGGGTGGAGACCTAAGACTGCTGAACACCCAGCCCTGGAGATCTGCTCTGGGAGCACGAACCTACATTACACGGTGCTCTGGAAATTAGTGGGGTTGGAAAGCTAAGACAGGTGGAATACTTGGAAAGACTGAGACTCCAGCTACTCGTGGAGAACAAGTACCCACAACTGGCTGCTCTGGGACAAAAGAAAGTCAGGCAGTCTGAGAAACTTCCCAACAGTGAGAGGGCTGCTAAAGGGGCAAGGATTGCACAGAGCTTGCTGCTCAGGAGAAAGGTCAGGTAGACAAAATTGTCCCTGAGCACTCAGCCCAGCAGGTGGGGAACGTTCACGGGCTTCAGGTGCTCCATCCACCTGGCTAGCAATGCAGCCCCAAGACCCCACCACCACACGCTATATGCAACTTGCCACTCCTTCCTCCCAGCCGGCACCAGCTCACAAACCTGCTGCCCCCACCATTACACTAGACCAGCCAGAGGGCGGGCCCACCGGGTGGGCCCACCCATGGCAGCTACCAGTGCATAGCACAGAGGCTCCACCTTGTGCATTCGGCCCACTGGCCCTGGTAATGGAGGCAGGCACTGCAGCTGGGAAGCAGGAAAGAGCTCTTTCCTCCCGACAGGCACCAGCGCTGCTCACCTGCAACCCCTGCCATTGCTCCAGGGGCTGAGCAGCTCCAGAGAGTAGAGCTTCTGAGAACTAAAGGGCACCACCTGCACTAAGTTATTATTCATATTATTTATTACAAATATGAAACATCAAAATAACCTGGTACAAATCAAAATTCCACAAAGACCAGAAAGAGATGCCAAGTGAAACTGAAATCACCAATCTTCCTGAGAAAGATTTTAAAATAAAAATCATAAGCATGCTCATGGAGCTATAGAAAAAGACCTCATGGAGGAATTCAAGAAAGAGATGGAAACTTTGAAAAATAGAGTATCCGAAATGAAACACACAATGGAGGGATTTAAAAGCAGATTAGATGAGGTACAGGGGACAGCAAATGAAAGAGAAACTAGAGAACAGAAATACAAAGAAGTTGAGGATAAAAGGATCTCTATAGAAATCTCTAAAGATAGAAAAAAGGATCTCTAGGAATGAAAGAATATTAAGAGAACTGTGTGGCCAATCCAAATGGAACAATAGTCACACTATAGGGGTACCAGAAGAAGAGAGAGAAAAAGGGATAGAAAGTGTCTTTGAGGAGGTAATTGCTGAAAACTTCCCCAATCTGGGGAAGGAGATAGTCTCTCAGGCCATGGAGGTGCACAGACCTCCCAACACAAGGGACCCAAGGAAGACAACATCAAGACATATAACAATTAAAATGGCAAAGATCAAGGATAAGGACAGAGTATTAAAAGCAGCCATACAGAGAAAAAAAGATCACATACAAAGGAAAACCCATCAGGCTATCATTCAGACATCTCAGCAGAAACCTTACAGGCCAGAAGGGAATGCCAGGATATATTCAATGCAATGAAAAAGAAGGGCCCTGAGCCAAGAATACTCTACGCAGCAACATTATCATTTAAATTTGAAGGAGGGACTAAACAATTTCCACATAAGCAAAAGTTGAGGGAATTTACCTCCCACAAACCATCTCTACACTGTATTTTGGAGGGACAGCTATAGATGGAAATATTCCTAAGGCTAAATAGCTATCACCAGAGAAAATAAAACCACAGTAAAGGAAGTAGACCAACTAATTACTAATAAAATGCAAAATTATATCAACTACCCCAAAAGTCAGTCAAGGGATACTCAAAGAGTACAGAATATGACACCTAATATACAAAGAATGGAGGAGGAAAAAAAAGAAGGGAGGGGAAAAAAAAGAACCTTTACATTGTGTTTGTAATAGCATAAAAAGTGAGTTAAGTTAGACAGTTAGATAGTAAAGCTACCCTTGAACCTTTGGTAAACACGAATTTAATGCCTGCAATGGCAATAAGTACATATCTATCGATAACCACCCTAAATGTAAATGGACTGAATGTACAAATCAAAAGACAAAGAGTTAGTGAATGGATAAAAAAACAAGACCCATTTCTATGCTGACTACAAGAGACTCACTTCAAACCCAAAGACATACACATACTAAAAGTGAAGGGATGGAAAAAGATATTTCATAAAAATAAAAGGAAGAAAAAAGAAGGAAGTGCAATACTTTTGTCAGACAAAATAGACTTCAAAACAAAGAAAGTCACAAGAGACAAAGAAGAACGTTACACAATGATAAAGGGGTCAATCCAACAAGAAGATATAACTATTATAAATATCTATGCACCCAACACAGGAGCACCGATATATGTGAAACAAATACTAACAGAATTAAAGGTGGAAATAGAATGCAATGCATTCATTTTAGGAGACTTCAACACACCACTCACTCCAAAGGACAGATCGGCCAGATAGAAAATAAGAAAGGAGACAGAGGCACTGAACCACACATTAGAATAGATGGACCTAACAGACTCTATAGAATACTCCACTCAAAAGCACCAGGATACACATTCTTCTCAAGTGCACATGGAACATTTTCAAGAACAGGTCGTATACTAGACCACAAAAAGAGCCTCATTAAATTTAAAAAGATTGGAATTGTACCAACCAGCTTCTCAGAAGACAAAGGTATGAAACTAGAAATAAGTTACGCAAGAAAACAAAAAGCCCACAAAAACGTGAAGGCTTAACAACATGCTCCTAAATAATAATGGATCAATGAAAAAATAAAAACAGAGATCAAACAGTAAGTGGAGACAAATGAAAACAATAACTCAATACCACAAAATCTGTGGGATGCAGTGAAGGCCATGCTAAGAGGGAAGTACACTGCAATACAGGCCTACCTAAGGAAAGAAGAACAATCTCATATGAACAGTCTAATCTCACAACTAACAAAACTAGAAAAAGAAGAACAAATGAGACCCAAAGTCAGTAGAAGGCAGACATGATTAAGATTAGAGCAGAAATAAATAAAATTGAGAAGAATAAAACAATATAAAGAATCAAAGAAAGCAGGAGTTGGTTCTTCAAGAAAATAAAATAAACCCCTAGTCAGACTTATCAAGAAAAAAAGAGTCTACACACATAAACAGAATCAGAAATGAGAAAGGAAAATCACTATGTACACCATAGAAATACAAAGAATTATTAGAGAATACTATGAAACATTATATGCTAACAAACTTGATAACATAGAAGAAATGGGCAACTTTCTAAAAAAATACAAGCTTCCAAAGCTCACCCAGGAAGAAACAGAAAATCTGAACAGACCAATTACCAGCAACAAAATTGAATTAGTACTCAAAAAACTACCTAAGAACAAAACTCCTGGACCAAATGGCTTCACTGCTGAATTTTTTCAAACATTTAGTGAAGACCTAATACCGATCCTCCTTAAAATTCTCCAAAAAGTACAAGAGGAAAGAATACTTCCAAACTCAGTCTATGAGGACAACATTGCTCAAATACCAAAACCAAGCAAAGATACCACAAAAAAAAGAAAATTAGACCAATATCCCTGAAGAATATAGATGAAAAAATACTCAACAAAATATTAGCAAACAGAATTCAAAAATACATCAAAAAGATCATCCATCATGATCAAATAGGATTTATTCCAGGGATGCAAGGATGGTACAATATTAAAAAATCCATCAACATCATCCACCACATCAACAAAAAGACGGATAAAAACCACAAGATAAGAAGAACAAAAACCACATGATCATCTCCATAGATGCTGAAAAAGCATTTGACAAAATTCAGCATCCATTCATGATTAAAACTCTCAACAAAATGGGTATAGAGGGCAAGTACCTCAACATCATAAAGGCCATATATGACAAACCCACAGCTAACATCATACTTAACGGCAAGAAGCTGAAAGCTTTTCATCTAAGATCGGGAACAAGACAGGGATGCCCACTCTCTCCACTGTTATTCAACATAGTACTGGAGGTCCTGGCCACGGCAATCAGACAAAACAAAGACATACAAGGCATCCAGATTGGTAAAGAAGAAGTCAAATTGTCACTATTTGCAGATGACATGATACTGTACATAAAAAACCCTAAAGACTCCACTCCAAAACTACTAGAACTAATATCTGAATTCAGCAAAGTTGCAGGATACAAAATTCACACACAGAAATCTGTTGCTTTCCTATACACTAATGATGAACTAACAGAAAGAGAAATCAGAAACACAATTCCATTCACAATTGCATCAAAGAGAATAAAATACCTAGGGATAAACTTAATGAAGGAAGTGAAAGACCTGTACTCTGAAAACTACAAGACACTCCTAAGAGAAATGAAAGAGGACACTAACAAATAGAAATATATCCCATACTCTTGGCTAGGAAAAATAAATATTGTCAAAATGGCTATACTACCTAAAGCAATATACAGATTCAATGCAATCCCTATCAAACTACCAACAGCTTTCTTCAATGAACTGGAACAAATAACTCTAAAATTTATATGGAACCACAAAAGACCCCGAATAGCAAAAGCAATCCTGAGAAGGAGGAATAAAACAAGGGGAATTACGCTCCCTGACTTCAAGCTCTACTACAAAGCCACAGTAATCAAGACAATTTGGTATTGGCACAAAACAGACCCACAGACCAGTGGAACAGAATACAAAATCCAAACATTAACCCAAACATACACAGTCAATTAATATTTGATAAAGGAGCCTTGGATATACAATGGGGAGATGACAGCCTCTTCATCAGCTGATGTTGGAAAAACTGGACAACTACATGTAAGAGAATGAAACTGGACTACTGTCTAACCCCATACACAAAGGTAAACTTAAGGTGGATCAAAGACCTGAATGTAAGTCATGAAACCATAAAACTCTTAGAAAAAAACATAGGCAAAAATCTCTTGGACATAAACATGAGCGACTTCTTCATGAACATATCTCCCCGGGCAAGGGAAACAAAAGCAAAAATGAACAAGTGGGACTATATCAAGCTGAAAAGCTTCTGTACAGCAAAGGACATTATCAGTAGAACAAAAAGACATCCTACAGTATGGGAGAATATATTCATAAATGACGTATCCGATAAGGGGTTGACATCCAAAATATATAAAGAACTCACGCACCTTAACAAACAAAAAGCAAATAATCCAATTAAGAAATGGGCAGAGGACATGAATAGACACTTCACCAAAGAAGAAATTCAGATGGCCAACAGGCACATGAAAAGATGCCCCACATCGCTAATCATCAGAGAAATGCAGATTAAAACCACAATGAGATATCACCTCACAACAGTGAGGATAGCCAACATACAAAACACAAACAACAATAAATGTTGGCAAGGATGTGGAAAAAAGGGAACCCTCCTACACTGCTGGTGGGACTGCAAATTAGTTCAACCATTAAGGAAAGCAGTATGGAGGTTCCTCAAAAAACTCAAAATAGAAATGCCATTTGACTCAGGAATTCCACTCCTAGGAATTTACCCTAAGAATGCAGCAGCCGAGTTTGAAAAGGACAGATGCACCCCTATGTTTATCGCAGCACTATTTACAATAGCCAAGAAATGGAAGCAACCTAAGTGTCCATCAGTAGATGAATGGATAAAGAAGAGGTGGTACATAAACACAATGGAATATTATTCAGCCATAAGAAGAAAACAAATCCTACCATTTGCAACAACATGGATGGAGCTAGAGGGTATTATGCTCAGTGAAATAAGCCAAGCCGAAAAAGACAAGTATCAAATGATTTCACTCATATGTGGAGTATAAGAACAAAGAAAAAAACTGAAGGAACAAAACAGCAGCAGACTCACAGAACCCAAGAACGGACTAATAGTTACCAAAGGGAAAGGGACTGGGGAAAATGGGCGGGAAGGGAGGGATAAGAGGGAAAAAGGGGCATTACGATTAGCAGATGTAATGTTGGGGGGGCACGGGGAGGGCAGTACAACTCAGAGAAGACAAGTAGTGATTCTATAGCATCTCACTACGCTGATGGACAGTGACTGTAATGGGGTTGGTGGGGGGACCTGATGAAGGGGTAGTTTAATAAACATAATATTGCACATGTTATTGTAGATTAATGACACCAAAATAAATTATAAAAAAAAGAAAAACCACATGATCATCTCCATAGATGCTGAAAAAGCATTCGACAAAATTCAACATCCATTCATGATAAAGACTCTCAACAAAATGGGTATAGAGGGCAAGTACCTCAACATAATAAAGGCCATATACAACAAACCCACAGCCAACATCAGATTAACAGCAAAAAGCTGAAAGCTTTTCCTTTAAGATTGGGAACAAGACAAGGATGCCCACTCTCCCCACTTTTATTCAACATAGTTCTGGAGGTCCATACCACAGCAATCAGACAACACAAAGAAATAAAAGGCACCCAGACTGGTAAGGAAGAAGTTAAGCTGTCCCTGTTTGCAGATGACATGATATTGTACATAAAAAACCCTAAGGAATCTATCCCAAAACTACCAAAACTAATAACTGAATTCAGCAAAATTGCAGGATTCAAAATTAACACAAAGAAATCTGTTGCAATACTACATACTAACAATGAACTAGCAGAAGGAGATATCAGGAAAACAATTCCATTCACAATTGTATCTAAAAGAATAAAAAACCTAGGAATAAACCTCACCAAGGAGGTGAAAGAGCTATACCCTGAAAACAACAAGACACTCGTGAGAGAAATTAAAGAAGACACCAGTAAATGGAAATCTATCCTGTGCTCATAGACAGGAAGAATTACTATGGTCAAATGGCCATCCTGCATAAAGCAATCTACAGATTCAATGCAATCCCTATCAAAATACCAAAAGCATTCTTCAACAAAATAGAACAAATAGTTCTAAAATTCATATGGAACCACAAAAGACCCCAAATAGCCAAGGCAATCCTGAGAAGGAAGAATAAAGGGGGGGAATTGCGCTCCCTGACTTCAAGCTCTATTACAAAGCCACAGTAATCAAGACAATTTGGTACTGGCACAAAAACAGACTCATAGACCAACAGAACAGACTAGAGAGCCCAGATATAAACCCAACCATATATGGTCAATTAATATATGATAAAGGAGCCATGGATATACAATGGGGAAATGACAGCCTCTTCAACAACTGGTGTTGGCAAAACTGGACAGCTACATGAAAGAGAATGAAACTGGAGTATTGTCTAACTCCACACACAGAAGTAAACTCTAAATGGATCAAAGACCTGAATGCAAGTCATGAAACCATAAAACTCTTAGAAGAAAACATAGGCAAAAATATCTTGAATATAAACATGAGCAACTTTTTTCTGAACACATCTCCTCGCGCAAGGGAAACAAAACCAAAAATGAACAAACAGGACTACATCAAACTGAAAAGCTTCTGTACAGCAAAGGACAGCATGATTAGAACAAAAAGGCATCCTACAGTATGGGAGAATATATTCATAAACAACATATCCGACAAGGAGTTAACATCCAAAATATAAAAAGAACGCACATGCCTCCACACGCAAAGAGCAAATAACCCAATTAAAAAATGGGCATAGGATCTGGACACTTCTCCAAAGAAAAAATTCACATGGCCAAAGAGGCATATGAAAAGATGCTCCACATCACTAATTATAAGGGAAATGCAAATTAAAAGCACAATGAGATATCACCTCACACAATTAGGATGGCCAAAATCTGAAAGACTAGGAACAACAAATGCTGGAGAGGATGCGGAGAAAGGGGAACCCTCCTACACTGCTGGTGGGAATGTAAATTAGTTCAACCACTGTAGAAAGCAATATGGAAGTTCCTCAAAAAACTAAAAATTGAAATACCATTTGACCCAGGAATTCCACTCCTACGAATTTACCCAAAGGAAACAAGATCCCAGATTCAAAAAGACATATGCACCCTATGTTTATCGCAGCACTATTTACAATAGCCAAGATATGGAAGTGTCCATAGCAGTTGAATGGATAAAGAAGATGTGGCACATATACACAATGGAATATTATTCAGCCATAAGAAGAAAACAAATCCTTCCATTTGCCACAACATGGATGGAGCTAGAGGGTATTATGCTCAGTGAAATAAGCCAGGTAGGAAAAGACAAGTACCAAATGATTTCCCTCATTTGTGGAGTATAACAACAAAGCAAAACTGAAGGAGCAAAATAGAAGCAGATTCACAGACTCCAAGAAGAGACTAGGGGTTTCCAACGGGGAGGGGTGGGGAGGGCGGGTGGGGAGGGAGGGAGGAGGGGATTGAGGGGCGTTACGATTGGTACACATGGTGGGGGGGGTCATGGGGACATGGGGAAGACAGTGTAGCACAAAGAACACAAGTAGTGACTCTGTGGCATCTTACTAAGCTGATGGACAGTGACTGCAGTGGGGTGTGGGGAGGACTTGATAATATGGGTGAATGTAGTAACCACAATGTTGATCATGTGAAACCTTCATAAGAGCATATATCAATGATATCTTAATAAAAAATTAAAAAATAAAAATACATACAAATCATATATTTTTCCCAGACTGTTCTGTGAAATTAGAGACTTGCCTAAAAGGCACCTGTGCATCTGAAATAGAGACCGAAGGTCTGTGGTGCTGCACACATGCAGGAGTCCAGGGTTGGCCTGTGGAGGCTTCGCATCTACACTGTGGAAATGCCTGGAGCCACTGGACATGTCCTCTGGCCCTGCTCCTGCCCGCCTGCCCGCACGGCTCCACGTCCCGAGATTAGTGAAGGGCTCTTGGGTGCTGAGGCGGCCCCCAGGGGCTTCCCAGACACCAGGCTGCCGTCACGCCCTGAGGGGGCCCCCACTCCGCACCAGTGTTCCCTCAAGTGAGCCACGTGTTTCTGTGTTAAACTTTAGAAATGGGCAGGTGTGCTAAGTCCCAGCATTTCAGTTGGCTGTGCTAAGAAGCTTCACCCACAGAAAGAAGGGAGGGAGGACCACAAAACCTCACGAAGCAGGTGCCTGAGACGCTCCTGGGTAAACTTGGCTTCCAGATTTTCCTCCCAAAACTGTGATCTCTCTCTACTGAGCCCCTTCCAATAATCCATAGCTGAAGAAATATTTCCTAATGGGATCTGCACTTCTGTGCTGGAAGGGGATTTCAGAATAGGAAGGCTGCCTTCCTCCGTGTCCAGTGAATTGGACTGAGAGTCTGCCCTCCTGGGACTTCCTGTGCCACCCTGAACCAACGCTGACCCCCTGGGAGAGGAAGCCTTCCTCTCGGCAGTGGGGGGCATGATGCAGTGCCAGCCAGCTCCCAGCACCCACTTCCTGGCTTACTTTCACACTTTACTGTAGCCCTTCACCACAGTTCCTTCACCAGAAACTGGACAGAGGCCATGACAGAGACACAACTGGGCAAGAACCACACACGGAGGCATTTACATGTAAAGTTCCCCAGTGTGTCCTCCGTTTTCACCGCCATACAGACTGCTCAGCAGCCATAGAAGCCACATCAGCTGAAAGGCAAGTCTGCAGTGACTGGCATGTCCCCTCCAGCCTGCCTCCGAGACAAGTCCCGTCCCTTTTCATCCTTGACGTTGATATGATGTTCTGCCCACCGGTTATCAATAAATACTCTTGCCTGGACGGGTGAATGAGTGAACAAACTGTCGGAGATTTGAGTGGATTCTTTTTCCTAAGATTTTAGTTGTCATGCACGTTCAGACTGGGAAAAGGTGTCATCACCTGCTCACACTCACTTCGTATGCCATGTCATTGCCCCCATGTATCTGAGCCGCGAGCCCCTCACTACAGAAGGCCTTGCAAATGACTCCACTGCCGGCCAAGGAGGATACATGAGGACAAGCTCGCCTCTAACAGAAAACTGGACAACTGCCTCAAACACCCTCATGATGTCATCCACTGCCAGACGGAAGCCCCCGAGCTGTCGGCATCACCTCTCAGGAGCGGCAGTAAAAGCCGGTTTTCCCCAGTAGTTTTCAGAATTCCCACAAACACTGTGCACACATCTACTTGTCAACATCATGTCTGGCACACTACTCCGCCATGTGTTTGGAACTCTCGTCCTTCATTTATTGAGAGCCAAACAGACACCGACTCTCCATCTCCCCAACCAGGTAACATCAGAAAACAATATTTTCCTCTATTTCATCTTCCATTACCACAAATAAGTTTAAAGAGGTCAGTTGATTTTACTACATTTCTCCAACAAATTAACATCTACATTTCCATCAAAAATGTTAAGGATAAGACAACGTGAGAACATAAATAGCGTTAATGAGTTAAAAGTCTGTTAGAGTTAAGTCTGTTAGTTGCGTGAGACCTTCTGAGCGTCTCCTGTCACACAATAATGTTGCTCTGTTTGTCCTGCCAAAACAGATCGTCTGCACACCTGTATTGCTTACAGTCTGTACTGCCTCCCGAAGCTAACTGTTGAAGGGCCACATTTCTGCCTGCAAGAAATACACAGCAGGTTCCTTGGAAACAAAGTTCCCACAATGCCTAGCGAGGGCATTACAGACGGCAGGTGTAGCTTGGCATCTCTGAGGCCATGGGCCTTCCCCCTTGGTCATCTGCCGGAGGGTGCGTCTTCCTCATTTACCCTGCTACTGGGCAGGTGTCAACTGAATGCCCATCTTTTCAGGAAAGCCACTGGATCACATGTCTATGTGATCTTTGACCTCTCTGACCTCAGTGGCATTGCCAAAAGCAGGGCTATGCCTACTCTCCTAGGGAATGCCAAGGTATACTAGGCTGATGTTTTGTTCAATGCAGGAAGAGCATTGCAAAGCCAAGCACGGAGGTGGGCTCTACTCTCCCACCATCGACAGCAAAAGCACAGAGGTGAAAGGCAGCCAGTCAAAGACGAGGCAGCCCCGTGATGTTCTGCATTTATCCATCATATTATGTCATGTGACATGTAACAGAGCTGCGAATTGTACGGCTCTCATGGTTCCAAGTAGTGCATGGCTGAGCCACTCAGGCTGCTGTCTTCCTAACTGCCTCATCACTGTCCCATGGTTCCAGCTGCCCTGAGAAGTTTCTTACAAGTGGTAGAAATACGGCTGCTTAAACAAGGTTCCTCCACAACAGGGGCACCTTGCCTCGGGCACTTCGCTCCCTCACCCAATGGCCCTCATAGAAGGAAATGCCGCCACACGCTCCCACATCCCGGGTCCAATGGGGTCAGGAACCCACTCACATGAAAACCGAGAAGCACAGTTAGCGACAGCCAATGTCCTCTGCCATTTTGTCTCTGCCTCTGGACACCATCCTCTCAGCAACATCCCCTCTCCTTCTCTAACTCACCTTCCCAGAACACTCGGCTTCCCCTTGGGCTGAGCTCTGCCACTGCAAAGGCTGCGCCCTCACAAAGGCGTTCACTCACCTCCCAAGGCTGGTGACACCTCACCAAATAGGCTAAGGGGCTACCCTCCCTAACTCCCAGTAGGGACAATTATTTACCACTCCTCTTGTACCTCAGCTAGCTGTTCTTCATGCCCGTCTTTACTGCTAATAATACGCCGTTCCCCTTAAAAAGTCCACTCCTTAGGGAATTAAAGATTATAATGTGTACATAACATATATGGGCATACCTATGTGTTTGTATATATATATATATGCCTATTTTACTAAAACCACCACTCATGGGCTATTAATTCCAATCTTCCATCCCCCCACTACCTTCCCCTGCAAATAATCAGGCTGTAATAAAGCATGCATAGTTACTTCTTCCACGGTATCTTCTATAGTGGGCTCGGAGTCCAGGTTAAGATCCTCCTCGGTAGTCTGGCAACAAAGATAAACGTTACCTAGAGTTAGCACAACAATATTCTTGTAAACATCATCATGCAGGTGGTCTATACAAAGGAGTGACTATGTATACAATATTAGTACAGGAGAACATAGGAACTGCACCAAGGTGCCTTTGCACCTGGATTTACCTGTAACTAGAAACTTCATGCCAGAGTCAGACCCTTTATCTAATGAGGCAAAGAAGGCCATGAGTGTTTATATCCACAATTACAAATTACTAACCACCAAGTGAGTGCAGCTTGTACCACAACAGAAAGGGGAAGCACGGTGACTGATGTAGCTCCCTGATGATGGAGAGAGGTGAGGTTTACATGGGGCTAAAGGATAACACTGTGAAGACAGAAGCAGAGCAGGTGTTGGTAACCATTCCTGTCTGAAAGGAACAGAATCACAGGCTTGGGCTAAAGCTCAGAGAATGAATTAAGTCAAGTCCTGGCCCATAGAGCAGAAAGCCCATGTTTCTGTAGGGTAAGGCTCGAACAGGAGTGCTGGGGCTGAGTCTTGGCTTACTACCTAATGGCATTAGGCAGACTGCTAACCTGGGCCTCGGTTTCCCCACACCTAAATGAGGAACACAACAGTAGCTGCCACCTAAAGATGTGGAGAGGTCAGAGAAATGAGACCCACTCAGCACAGGCTCTGTCAGCAGGCGACCCTCAGAGGCAGCCAGCGTCATTACTATTTCTACTTCCACCTTCTCACCTATTAGCCAAAAGAAAGCCTTCATTACACGCACCAGACTCCAAGACTTCAGGGAGTCGTGTTTGATCTGCATTGTTTAAAAAGGGGGCTTTCCTATCTTTCATCCATGCTGACATCACAGGAAGAAAACTCATGCTTACTCCTAGGAAAGAACCCACACTAAATGGAGTCGGCTGGACCTGCGGGCTGGCTCCCGCACTGCCTTGCCCATCGCTGCCCCCAACAGCACGCCCTGGGCCACTGTGAACATGCTGAAAGCAATGATTGAAAAGTCCTGCTGCAAGATGGGCATGTAACTCACTAAAACATGATCCACACAATACCGCACGATTCTATTTCAGGCCATGGCCTTCAGGGATTGCACAGAGGACTCAGCTTTTAATTAGCACACGTTTCCTTATCAACACACCTCATTAGCGGGTAAAACAGACCATCCAAAATATCGCAAAACAATTCATAAAGCCACAAATACTTTCCCTAGACAGCCAAATGAATTTCCCTCAGAGCATGTGCAGAAGGATATGCAGGATTCTCTAATACAGTTCCCTCAGACTGCAGAGGAGAAAGCAAGTCTGAGAGAAACTCACAAAAGATGGAATAAAAGGGGCATCCAAGAGTGTGGATTGCTAGCCCCTAGAAAACCGGGCAGTCACGTGCAATCTGTGTAAGAGCAAATAATTCGAGCACTAACACGGCACAGCTGATCTTGTCACGAGGAAGCATGCAATGCTTTTCAGGCAAGGATTTTATGACGTTGAACGTGCTGCAGTTCAAACCCAAATGTACTCCAGCTACTTTTACCCAGTTTCTTGATATGTGAATTATTTTAACCTCATACAACACAAAACATGGGCAAAACGGGAAAGAAAGCAGCCCCTGAGTTCCAAAACAGACTGATTTCATATCTTTGTGGACTCAGAAGTTTCCTCAGAACTTGAAGTATCTCAGGATCAATATTTCAGGTTTAATCTTTCTGTAGAAAGAGCTCTGATTTTCTAAGTTCCAAGTAAATAGGGATCACATGCTGTCCCTCTTAATATGCATACTCCATAGGGTATACTTGTCTAAAACATTTACCCTAGAAGGCTGGAGGAAAATCTCTTCTGCTTTAGGACCATTCAGTTTATCCAGTTTTCACGATTTGTGGTTGCATGTACATCAACCTCAAAAACTTCACATTCGCTCCCTAAATGACAGGCCAGGAGGTACAGCTTCATATTCTCCCAGCTTGCAAGTTCTTTCTACAATGATGACATTTTTTTAAAACAATGTGAATATATCCATTACTGGTCCATTTCCAATGAATACTTGAAACATTTTAAACACCAGCTGCTCTAATAATAGAGCTGTGGTCAGTGGCAATAATGTAGCATCCAGAGTCCCTAGAGAGATTTTGCAAAGCCTCCTTGGCTTCCCCACCCGAATCCTTCTCTCTAAGCCCACAGCCAGGTCCTCCCCCAGCAGAGGAGCTTCCTTCCTGGGTCCAGCTGTGGAGGGGCTGACAGCTGGACCTCTAGCACAGCAAATGCAGTGAAGATAACCAAGAGGACTTCAGAAGATACCAAGAAACAGAGAATTTGTGCTGTTATTCATTCAATTCACTGATGCAATTTTTTAAAACCTCAAATCTCTTTCAAAAGGAAAACAAAACCCAACAACGTGAATTAGCAGCCCTGGTAAGCGACAAGATCTTTCTATGGGACTGTCTCAACACCAAGAACGGCATCATGTACAAACAGAAAATCAAGGGCAGTAAAAGCCGTGTGGTCATCTTTCTCCCAACTTGGAGCTTCTCATAGGCAGCAATGCCTATGCTTTTGCATCTGAGAAATAGGCTTAATATCTATGCAATGCTGGACAGTCTCTATTGAACACCAGCATATATTCCATCCAATCATTAAGTTTGGCTTCCAAAGAAAAGTATTAAATATACAAGATTAAGTCAGTTAGTTCTCTTCTAAAACAGAATCTGTCATTCAGTTTAAAATTATGTTACATGAATATCTCAAAATACAGCATGTATATATAAAAACTGTTTAAAATAGTAAGAATTGAATTTATAAATATGCTGGAATAGGAGACAAAGCAATAAATGAAACTCGGTCTTTGTAAAGATTCAATAAGCTATTAAAATTTGCCATTTGTAAATGCAATTTGAGCTGCTAAACAGCACAGATAGTAGTTGTTAATAACTTTGGGGAACTTTCTCTTCTAGGAAAAATACATGTTAGTTATCTAGAACCCACACTAAGCAAATCCAATTCTATGGAACAGAGAGTTCCCGTTCCCCGGGAAGCCTATGGTTTTATCAGTAGTGCGCCGGCACTCCAGCCCCCGGGGATTAGCCCCCAGGCACTTTCATTTCATTATCTTTTCTCTTTATCCTCTTCAGGGGAGCACAGACCCTAGTGAGATCAAATTACTTAATGCCTCTGTTAAAAGGAATGCACGGCTTCTCGGGCCTTCTGGCTACATCCTTGACTGTAGCAAATAGAGTTCTTATAATATAATTTAAAGCCATTTGTTGAAGGGATATCAAACTGATGTAGATTAGTTTAGTGACATATGAAAACTAAGATATATGCACACTTTACGAAGCATCCTAAAGCTTGGTTTCAAGAGTAACAGTTTTTTACTTCAACTCATTCGTTTCCATTCACGTATTTACCCTCACACAATGCTGTGTGTGCACACACACTTAACACAACATGTACATTGACACACATGAAATACCCAAGTCTGCCACAGTCCCCCAATAAATGCAAACAGGTTACTGAATCAACATTCAGTTTGCTCAGAGGTGGGATTTTTCCGAATACATCCTTTCTTTTTGGGCTCACCTCTGTTTCCATGGGCTCCACCTCTATCTTCTTCCATAGCTCCAGCAGCTGTGCAATCGGCATTTTTAAAAACTTTGCTTTTCGTCTGATCAAGTATTGATAGTAAACCAGAAAATAGCCAGAGGCAGCAAGCCGCGCAGAGCCGGCGCGAAGTCAGGGCGGCAGGAGCGGGCCGGCGGCGGGGTCCGCGGGAGGCCCGGGTCGGAGCCGCTGCGGGAACGGACTCCGCCTGCCTCCGGGTCTCTGCCGGCGGCCGGGGCTGCTCTGCGGGCTGCGGCGGGCACAGGGCCACCCCTCTCCCAAGGGACCGGTCCCCGCCCGGCCACGCCCCCGGGCCACGCCCCCCGCCCTCGCCGCGCGCCCCGCGGCTCTGACTGGCGCGCGAGCCGCTCCTGAGGCGGCTGCCATGGAAACAGCGCAGCCACCGCGGCCGCGGGCGCGGAGGGGGCGCGCACTCACGCCCCGCCCACGCCCCGCCTCGGACGGCCCGCCCGCCGGCCGGGCCGCGCGGGGCAGGCCGGGAGTCCGGCGCGGCACGGTCGCTTCCCCGCCTGTCTTCCTCG
The DNA here is from genome assembly GCA_032199065.1 of Smutsia gigantea. Lineage (NCBI taxonomy): Eukaryota > Metazoa > Chordata > Mammalia > Pholidota > Manidae > Smutsia > Smutsia gigantea. The sequence continues at coordinate 47,400 of JAVSCE010003871.1, forward strand.
GCCGCGCCCGGGCCGCTCCGCCACCCGCAGCCCCTGGCCGGCCGCCTGCCCGCGTCCTGAGTCCGATATGGGGCCTCGGCGCGTCGGGGCTGTGGCGGCCGCGGGGCTCCCGGGACCGAGAGGAAAAGAGAGCGGGCGGTTCAGCCTCCCAAGTCACAGGCTCTGTGTAAGCCGGGCAGGGGTATGGGGATCCGCATCCGAACGGTCGTCTGCAAGCCCCGGGGAGAACTCCGCAAGCCTCGCCCACGTTTTCCCATCTAATTTTCCGTCTCATGGGGATTTCACGATCCCATTGCACAGACGAGAAAGCCCTGCGTTGCGGAGAGCAGGAACTCGCCCAGGTGCGCCCGTGTGGCTGACTCGGCCGAGGACGGCGGCCCCCGCGCCCTGCAGGAGGCATCACTCCGAGGACAACTTGCTGGGGAACTTTCCATCAATCATTTCCTTTTTTCCCAGCCTTCTTTCTTACTCCATTTCTGGCTTAGAATAAAAGACATGCATGTGACAATACATTCATCACCCTAGACTTTGAGTGCTAATCTGAATTTTTAGTCCCTCTTTGGGGAAAGAGTGGTCAAGTCTGACACAATTGTATGTTGCTTCTGGAATACACCTGTTCATTTCAATAGCAAATTCCTTTCCCTTTAAGGAAAAAACATCTAAGACTATGGCTTCTGCTTCGAAAAATTACCAATCCCTTTGTCTTTTTAATCTTTATAAAACCACTAAGAAATCCAGTTCACTAGCAAAAAACAAAAAACAAAAGCAACTAGCCCGGATCCCAGATGCTTCACATTTCAGAGAACAAATAGTTAACAGAAGCGGTTCCCTTCCTGGTGTTATGAGTCACTTTATCTTCCCACAAAAGGAGGCATTGTTCACTTCCAAGGTGAGCATTCACTGTGATGTGTTTGTTCAGGGCAATGAGGTAATTTGGGGCATAATGTAAAAGACTGGATCAGCAGCAGATGAAATGGTGTTTATGTAATCAAGACAGGGAATAGTTGCTTTAGAAGATGGTGCTGAAAAGATGTCAAGATCTTTCGATCTGAAGCGCTGGAAACATGGAGCTCCTGAAGGCTGTGGGGCTGGTCATGAGTCGGGGGCCCTCGCTGAGGGATTCTCAAACTTACCCTTTTTGGAATTTTTCACACGTGCTGTAGATGAGTAAACAAGGGGGAATACTGGGCCTTTCATCTTTGGAAAGAATGTGGAGGGAAGGAAAGAGGGGTGGCCCTCGGGACTGGCCTCACCCTGCTGAGGAGCCCCACCTCCCCAGAGTGGTCTGTCCTCACACACAGAAGACTGTCAGTAAAGGCAGATCGAAGGAATTGCTGAGAATATGGTTCACAATTGAGCATGATGTCTCTTTTGAAACTATGCAAATATGACTCTAATAAGGGGCCTGAACATTACTGAGCGTTCCGCAGGTGAAGCTGAGGAGCCTGGAGCGTGACACCCCCAGCCCAGGCAGCCAGCCAGCCTGTACCTAACGTGGGGCTCTGCCTGATTCCCTCTGCATCATTGCCTCCTAGAAAACCAAAGGTTATTGAAAAACAAGCCACCACCTCAGGGCCTATCTCCCCAGAACAGTCTGAACGGCCGGAGCCCATGGGGACTCCCTGCTGAGATAATGGCAGGGGCTGGAGAACACAGAAGGATAGGAAACCAGAGCGCCTGGAAGCCAGAAAGTGGGATAAAATAAGATAACCCTCAGAAAATGTATGGGTCCAGTAAAATAGCCCCGTTTGCAAAGCTTACCCTAGGAAACAGGAACAATTAGAGGATGACTTTCCTGAAAGGAGATAATGACTGTATCTAAGCACCTTGAAGGATAAAGCTTCAAATAAAAGGCCAAAGAAATCATGTACAGAGAAGAGTGCTCAACTAAGTTCCAAAAAAATGTGAACAACCTTTTCAGCAGGAACACCTGAAAAGCTCATTTCTAAGAATCCACACGCAAGCATCAGTTCCCTGAAGCAGTGACTGGGGAAGCTGCAGCCTGAGCACAAGGGAAGGTTTTCAAGGGGCCCTCATCCTGTCATGGTGAAAGGACAGCTGGGAGTTGGCACCGAACTCACTAAGCCTGGCCCCCAGGACAATGGCCCCTCCTGAGCGGGTGGGCATAGCACTCCCCGTGCCCTTCCTGGGAGGGGCCGCAGGAAAGCGGTCAGAGGGAAGCAGGAGGCCTGGTGCTGGCTGCTATGCCACTGAGACCTGGATTCTCGGTGTTTCCCCACAGACCTTTTCAGTGACCCAGACGGTATATCCTGGGCTATTCCGTCTGCATGTCGATCTGTGCAAAGGATGTGGAGAAGTGAAGAGACTGATTCCAGAGAGTGTTCACTGGTCATGGTGTTTTCACTCTCCGGAGTGTCACAAAATTCTCCAAAAACCTCAAAACCTAATTCATTTTAATTTACAAAAGGGCATGTTATGCATGATTATGGCAACTTGTGTGTCCCCAAACTGCCCCCCAAGTCGCATAGTGATGTCCTCCCTTTGCTATCAGGGCGCAGCCTTATTCAGACATGGGCCTTTGCAGTTGTGATTAGGTGAGATGATGTTATACCAGAGTAGGGAGGGCCCTGAGCCCGTAAGACCGTGTCCTCATGAAGGGGACACAGGGAGGGCGCTGCAGGCAGACAAGCTCTGCTGCCACCTGCCCAGGGCCCCCCGGGAGCCGGCAGACCCCCAACCTCAGACCTCCTGCTGGCAGGACTATGCGGGCAGCTTTCTGTTGCCCCCGTCTGCAGTTCTCTCTCATGGTAACCCAAGCAAACACCCGCTGGGAGATGAGAAAAAATAACAAGAAATCCAGAAGGACCATAATGCTCCAGGTCTACACTATAAACTGGTGAATAAGGACCCCCATTTACCTCCTCCTTTCTCAGGCTGGCCAGGGCAGAGGTGACATCATTTTAGGTGGCAGCCGTTAACAAAGAAGCTAACAAGCTTCCATGCTAACATTCTGCAGTTTGGTGCAGAAAGACACGAAAGGTCAATGGAATCCAAACCAGCCACTTTTACAGGATCAACCCAACACCTATTTCCAAATAACAGAGTCGTGACACGCAAACCATAACAGCAGCTTTTTTCTAAAAAATTATTCACAAGGAAGAAAAAGAGGCTGAGAACAGAGTAAACAGCGTTTCTTTGCTATGAGAAGTAAATTATAAGCTAGGAGAGAGCTTCAAAGAAGGAGCTCTTGTCTGTAGTCTTTTCAACAAATGTTTCTCACCCCTGGTGAGAGATCAGCGGGACGGGGCCCACGGGGCCCTCAGCCATCTCGGGCAAGGCCCCAGGCCTTCCTGTGTGTCGCGCTGTCTCCCCTCTGGGGCAGAAACACAGCCTGGGCAAATACTTTTTGGCTCCAGTTTCAAGAACACACACCGCAGAGGGAAGTAAAAATGATGAAGTGTCTCCATCTACCTTTTCCCTGCTATTATCTCGTCTGCCCACATACAATACTTCCTAGAAGTCAGCACAACCTTGTCAAAAGAGACCACATGTTGTTCGACAGCCTTCCTGGTCGGGAGTCCAGCTGACATTCTGGTCCTGCAGAGACAGTAAGACAAAAGCTGTACTCTTCTAAGTTGGCATTGTCTGCAGTAACTGTCAATTAAATAATTTTCAGGGATTTATCTGATTTACCCTCAAGCCCAACATATTCGCTCCAAAATTTATTTCAGCCTTCCCAAGGTCGATCATACAACACTTCAACCAACACGACAACAAAAATCATTTGGAAGCTGCAGCATTTAGCATTTCCTCTAAGCCACACCAGACGTTAGCATTGTACCGATGTTTCTCCTGGAATTCACATGACTAACCATGCCTCCAAGAAAGATTTTTGAAGGAAAATAAACATATATCTGAATTTAGTTTTAAGAAGCACTCCCTGTTGGACCAACTCAAGTTCCTTTTGAAAACAAAAATATGAATATTGATATCTATAAGCTCAATATGTAAAATGCCTTAAAAAAGCCAAAAACGTAGGCACAGCAGCTGGCCTGAAGAGAAGTCACGGTGTCAGCAGCCGGCCCAGGCCAGGGGCTCGGGCAACATTCACTGAGCTGTGCTTCAGTCTCTTTCCCTCCTTGGCTGGCGGCGGCACACAGTTTATTGTTATTATTAGTAGCTCAAGTTTTAATAACAATTGAGTCTCTACAAGGGAAGAAATGACCATCGGTTATCAGGTTAAGAATGGAAGAAGACAATAAATGAAACCATAAAAATGACCAAGGATTGTACAGAGTAAAACTTAGAAGACTGCTCTGTGCTAGACTCTCTGACAGAGGGTTCCACACTAACCTTCTGCAGTTTGGTGCAGAGAGACACGAAAGGTCACTGGAATCCAAACCAGCCACTTTTACAGGATCAACCCAAAGCCCAGTTCCTTTGGAAGGAAATGGAACCAGTCATAATTTGTACTGACATTAGAAAATTAGGCCTATGCATGAATGGTTCTTGATGAATTCTTAAAACCATGCAAGTTACTTTCTTAGAATATAAACAACCACTAAAAACACATTTTTTATAGGAATCTTCCAAATAACCTATGGAATCAAATATTCTACTCCTAGTGAAAGTATTTGAAGTACATTATAATGTTCACAATTATAGACTAATGACTATAGTGGTATGGAATTCTTTTATAAATGGAAAGGAGAAGTTTGAAATGTGGTGTACAATATGAACCCACAAATGAATTTGGCTCCTTGAGAGAAGAAATTGAGGACAAGAGAATTTCCAGTAGGAAATAGAAACTTTCAAGAATACAAACAAATTCAAATTCTAGGTACCAAAAGCCCCACCTCTGGTTCTCTCATGCATGGACTCGTTTTTCCATGCTCTTGACTATAATTTACACATCTGATTTTTTTTTAGATTAATGCTTGCTTATCTTGTTAGGAAAATGTCAGAACAGGATGGACCAGCTAACCTTGACATATGGTCTTGCCAGAAGAAACAGTTTTTCATGAAGTCTTTAGCTTCAAGAATGACTAGAACAGTAAAAATAATAAGCATGGCCATTTCTGTATCAATGTTTGAGATTTGAAAAGAATTAATAAGCTAATTAAAGTAAAAGACTGCCACCGTCAACAAACCAAATCCTTTATTGGCATTTGCCCTGACTGCTCTGAAAGAGTGCATTGACGTCTCATCTGTGTCAAAGGTGGGTGGGAGGCATAGGCACAGAACATATGAGAGAAACCACATGTCTGGGCAGCACCGCAGAACCAGAGAGGTGTCCCTTTTGGGCTGCGATGTCAGAAGCTCATAAGACAAATGCACTGGCTGAAAGAGGGGCTTGGCCAAAGGTCACACGCATGAACCAAAGGATGGCCCTCTGCTGGCTGAGAATGGAGGTACCACACAGCCAGTTGCCATCACACCCTTGTGAACAGTGTTTATGTTTATTCACATAAAGCAAAGCATCAATAGATCTTAGAAGACAAACTGTTCTGCATTCACAGCACACAATGCAGTACTGAATATGTTTAGCACTTAATAAATGATAATTGATTAGTTGCTAAGCAATTTTTCTCAGGTATCAACAGAATTGTGTGCATGTTCCTCACTGATTTCCTGGAAACAGTAAAGTTACAGAATTGCCAGCACCGTCTACCCCTTTTGACTTGGTTCTTTGGTCATCCAAGAAAAGAGCTTGCTGGCAGCGACTCCTCTATGGTTTGCTCCATTAGGACAGGACCCTTGGTAGGCCCTGATGCCTCCCTCTCCAAGCAAAGCGCTTGATTCCCATTTAGTCTTTGGGCGAATCTTGCTAAATAAAGGAATACTTAAGGCTCTGCAGGGCTGGGAGTGGAAGAGGGAGGACATTCCATCAATGGGTAGGACCTAGCAGAACCATCTCCCAGAATGAGGGCACTGACTGTTGACTTTGCCAAAGCCATGTAAGGGCAGAAGAGTGGTATTTTTTCCTGGTTTTACATGTAAATTCTTTAAGATGAATATTGACTGTATTAATAACACTGGTAAAGGAATCATCATAGCAAGACTTTTTTAAAGCAAATGTCCCTTTTGTATTACTAGGTTATTTCTTGAGTTTAATTTATCCTAACGTGAATTCTCAGACTAATGGAGGGGAGGAGGGTGGCCCTCTTAGTCTGACAGGAGCGTGTCAGGGTTCACCATGCCGGGAGCCCCTCGGTGCACCTGCCTTCACTCCTACCCGCTCCCAGCCAGGCCCACTGCACCTCCTGCCTGGGTACAAGGATCCACAGAGGAGCAGATGCCCAGAGGAGCAGCTGGACCTGGAAGGAGCAGATGCACAGGCAGTGGGTGAGCAAAGCGGACCCATGCTATATGGTCAGGGCCTAACTGAGGGAATCTCCAGCTCCTAGGGGCCTGGAGTGATTTGGGTTGGTCTCAGAATTCATTATATTAAAGAAAGACATGTGACAGTTTCTGCACAACTGTTGATGGGCTGAGTTTTCTGCCCTTCAGGAAGTAACCCAAGCTAGGTGTTCCTCAGGTGGGACAGGTCAGCCTTGCCTTGGATGTGATCTTACAGTGGTCAGACATTGTGGGCTGATGGAGTAATATAATGATGTGGAGCTGGGCGAGCTTGAACACCCTTGACAATGAAAGAGAATTGCTTTGTGCCGTTTTCCCAGCTATTATATTTGATCCCCCGCATGTAGTATTTACGATGTGGTTAAAACTGAGGTGATTATTCAAATCAACGCCTGGCCCCACCCCCACCATGGGCCTGCTCCTGTAAGCTGAACCCACCAGGAGCCGTGAACAATGGAGCAAGAACATTCCCAATTTCTGCTAATGACTGCATGTCATTATGTGTCTTCATAGACCTGGATTTCTTTCCTACAAAAATACTGAAGTCTTGGGTACTTCAAACAAGCCAAAGAGCTTTCTGGTTTATTTCATCCAGCTTTTTTGTTATCTGGCTTGATTTTCTTTAAAAGCAGCCTTTTGTCTCGTGTTTTGAATATGTTTTCTTACACACAGCTGATTACCGCAGCCTTTTGGATAGCACTTCCATCAGCTGAGAAGGCTCAGCTACACTTTTTTCTTTTTCAGTAAAAATAGGTGTTTTCTGATTGAAGCTGAGGGAATTTTCTCTGCACTGTACATGCTGCTCCCTCACCAACGTGAATCTTTGCTCTCTCTTAAGAAATATTTTCTAAGTGAACTTTTGAAGAGCCAGGAGAGAGGGACGGTCAGTTTCCTGGCCCTCCAGATCATGTGTCATTGATTATCTGGTAGACCAGACCTGGGGGTGGGGGTAAGGTGTGTCTGGACACAACGCCTGCAGGTCAGACCCGCCTCCTTTGGGGAGTGCAGCAGGGGGCGCTCTGTGAGGCCAGGTGAGGAACATGCACACAGGGCGTGGTGCCCTGACCTCCACTCTCCTTACGTGACTTCACCTTCCCGGACCAAAGCAGGCATCAGCCCCTGGGGTCAGGCATGACCTGGTAGGGGCTACTCTCATAGGCAACTGGTACCCAGAGGAGCACACGCATCTGAAACCAGGACTCTCTCCCCCTTGCCCCCACACATCGCAATCCAAAGTAAAGGCAGGCAGGCACTGGGGAGGGCACCTGCTTTCCCACCGTTCCAAGGGCAAGACTTGCCCACCCACGCCTCACCCAGGGAACCAGCCCTGCTTGCCTGAGGCCACCCTCCAGGAACTGGGGAGAGCTGCTCCCCTCCCGCCACCCAGTGTTTTCCTCTATTCAGTTTCCTCAGCAATTTCCTCAGATAGGCTAGCAAATCTGCTGCTAGTAGGAGCCAACATGCGCCTTTTTCATCATTACTGATAAAAGGAAACTACTAGCATGACGTCCCCAGGCCCTCCATCATTTAAAAATCTGTTTACCTCGTTTATGTGCCCGGCTGCCTTTGCATACCGCCTAGGTACACAAACCTGACCAAACAGACAAGCTTCCCCATCCAGTTCCCACGTTTGGTTGGAGAAGCACAAGAAACAAACAGAAAGTCCTATGTACTCGGTCACATGCCGATCGGAAAGTGGGCAGGGAGGTTCTGGAGAGGGCGGTCAGGGAGGCCCGCAGGGAGGGAAACACGTGCAAGGAAGGACTTGGAGGCTGTGAGCTTGGCCCCAGCTGTCCGGGCGGAGGCGGCCCAGGAAGAGCCGCCAGGGCAGAGCCGACGGTGCAGCTCTGGGGACCCCCCGCAACGCGGGGAAACAGCAAGCAGGCCGGCTGGCAGGTCGCGCGGGCCACAGTGAGAAAAGTAGGCTGCCGCAGAGAAAGTGCTTACAGCAAATGCACCTTCCTGGGGGCACCTTCCAGGTGACTTTCCCAACATTATTACATCCTCAAAGTCATTTTAAATTTCTGGGTAACATTCTGTTATGCTGGCATACTCTAATGTATGGACTCATTCCCCATAGATGAACATTTTTGCTTCAGGGAACATCTCTGCCTGGAGCTTTTGCTCTGCTTAGGGAAATCCCCACACGGGGCCTTGCTGGGTATGAGCATTTTTAGGCCCCTTGTTATATACTACCATCAAATATTTTAATGCATGTTTCGTCTTAACAAATAGGAAAAAGGAGCTTTGCATATGTGGGTGGTTTTAAAGTGGCCTGAAAGGTCTCCAAGACTCATACTTTTCATTTTGGCCTATTTGCATGAAAGCAGATATGGGCACATTAAAGGATTGACTTGATGACATAAGTAAAGAAATATGCTGTCTTCCTGGCCAGGAAAACTGATAAACATAAACATACATATCCTATGAAAATTAATTTTAATTTTAGTGTGACTAAGTCAAAATCCAATTGTGATGTATAACTTAATAAAATGGAATTTAAGTGAAAACAAAGAACAAAAAGAATAAAAATAAGAAAAATATCTGGTATGTCAGATACAACATATATTCTAGAGGCACATTAACTAAACCAGAGTGGTACTGGGACAAAAATATACATATACATCAGTGGGAAAGAACAGTTTAACTCACAACTGCAGAAAATACATATTGATTTAAAATATGATAGAAAAAACACAGAACAGCAATTACAAAGGGAAGGATTACTTACTGACTATTGGGGGGGAAATGATCAATTGGAAAAATAAAATAGTTTAAAATCTCACTTCCCAAATAGACACTATTAATTAGGGATGATTAAAATGTTTAATGTAAAATATGAAAACATACAACAAAAAGAAAACATAGGTGAATATTTTTCTTAATTGGGGAATAACATTTAAGCATTAAAAAAATGGAATAAATCACAAAGGAATAGACTAGTAGAATTGTCTACATAAAATTCAAAGACTGTACTTAGTATCCTAACATGGGCAGTAAAGGTTTGCAACAGTGACCTTTCCATAACTCGTGTTATTACAAGATTTGAAGTAGATGAACAAATCCAAATCTTCATTAACATGAACATACTTATGAAATCCCTTTCCTTTTTGCTTAGAAACAAAAATTACCTTTCTTCCTATTTGGGGGAGGCAGTCTTTTTTATTATTTATTTATTTATTTTAGGAGAGCAAGGTACAGGCTTTTATTTAGAAATAAAGTGAGAGGAAAGAGTTCCTGGCTCACGCCAGGAGGGGACAAGAGAGCCCGGGAGGGAGTCTTTTTAAACCTGAAATTAAAACATATTTTTCATTATGTATCTGTAACACTTCTGATGTTTTCTACTACACTTTAATGAACCATCTGTCCAAAAATTATTTTCAAAATTTGAGAAATTAGTAATCGGGTAAATTATAGACTTGTTTATGCTTATATTCCTGCTTGTGACTTAACAATTACCATCCAAGCTAAATGTTGTGAGAAAATGAGGAGGCAACTGTAGGTTTGGAAGTGAGATCCCAGACAGGCAGCTCAAGATGGTCAGGTCAAATGTACGAGTGTGTCCTGAAATCCGCAGCACTGGTTAAGAAAATAGAAACATACATTACTGTGCACCCTGGAAGCAAATTTTCAAGTGGATTAAAAACAAACAAAAAAAGCCAAAGAAGCTAGATTCATTTGGGCCAGATCAGGACAAGAGCAAAGTGGTTCGGGATGTTCACTGAATAAAATACAGAACCAGGAAGCTAGGGAGACCACTGACCACCATTTGAACAGATGCCCCAGCAGGTGAGTATGTATAATGAGAAGGTGTTAAATTGTTTATGGAAAGAACATGGGTTTGGGTAAAAAGACCACAACGTCCGTGCCTTGGTCTCATTGTTAATTATTTCAGGACCTGGGTTGATGGCTTCCCTTCCCCAAGCTTCAGTCTCTTCCAGAGAAGCAAGAATACTGACATAATCAGCAGCAATGTTGACTACCCCATCTGAATCCCACCGTCCCAAGGTGAGAGGTGAGCTTTCCTCGATCTGGGACTGGCAGAAGGGGCATCTCCCACTTGCGTTGCAAGCATGATCAGCTATACAAATATTAATTTATTTTCTCACTGTTGGCAAATAATTATTCATCCTTCATCCTTCAAGTCTTTCTTCAAAATTCCTCTTTCCTTGAGGCATTCCTGTATTCTTCCAAGGCCACCGTGGACTGTTGTCCAGGTTTCACACTGGACAACTCGGTGGGGGGGCTGGGATATCAGTGGGGCCGCAGCATCGCCCTGTGACTACACAGCTGTGTGCAGTGTCTCTGATCCCCTAGGCTGATTTGTATAATACTTTTCTTAATCCACACTAGACTTCATCAGGAACTTTATGACAATTACCTAAGTGCATTATTCTCACTTTCACACCCACTCCCATAGGCTTTATGCCTGTTCACTGTTCTCACCTAGAATCAAATGATTTGAAAACAGACACCTTGATTTTTCATTATCTCTAATACCTACTGGGTGCCTGGGAATTTGCTTAATGAATTAGTAATGTGAATTAATATTATTGTATATAACTTGAAAGTTGCCTCCATCACAGAATGATCAAACCTCCCTTCAGGCGGGACTATGGACCCAGCAGCCCAAGGGCTAGTGCAGGTCAGGAAAGAAATGTGCGGCTGGCCAGATGGTGGGGAGGAGGGAATCCTAGCTTCATGGGGAGAGTTTGCAGGCTGGGTCCAGCTTAGAAAGAACCACAGCATGACGCAGAGGGGTAAGAGGGTTCACAGTGGTCAACAGTGTTGATGGGATAGTGTTAAGGACTGAGTAAATTGCATTTTCTTTAAAGAAAAGATAAAAGTTTGCTTTCTTCTCTTAACAAACCAGCCTCCTGAAAGTAACAATCAACGACTTTGTACAAAATACAAAAAGAACTACCAGAAGACTCAGAGAGTAAAGCCGGAAGATTCTGGAAGGGTGAAAACACTTGGAAGAAAGAAACACCACAAGGTGAGTGTGATAAGTGTCAGCCACAGTTGCAGTATGGTACAGCTAGAACTTCAGATAAAAAACCCACAGAGATTTCTGTTTCCAGAATGGAGTGACAGGGGCTGGATTTACCTTCCTATCTTAAACAAAAAGATATACAAAACAGATGTATTTTTCAAAATATGTGAAACAATGCACATGAGTCATATCTTCCTGTTTCTCTGCATGGCTGATAATTTTGATAGGACACTGGGCATTTTAAATTTTGACTCAAGACAGAGATCCCACTGACCATTTGTTCGAGAGAAAGGAAGAGATCAGGTGAGCCCTAAAAGTTCCCCACGTTACTCTTAGAGAGTGTTTCCAGATGAAGAACTGGAGTCAGAATCCAAACAGAGCCTCGAGGAGACAGAATTTGCGATTTAGGAAAATCAAGAGTTAGAATTCTGGCTTTAAAACCAATGAAGATGGAGCTCCAGAAATATGAGGAAAAGCACCCTTGAAAATGTGGCTGCTGTTAATCTGTGTACATACATGAGGAAAGTACCAGAAGCAGAGAAAGAACCATTGTAAAGGAGTAGGGGGAACTGTCCCTGGAGATTGCACAGGGCTCTGAATAGTTTGTGACTTCGACAGCCTGAGTGGAAAGACCTCCTAACGTGTGGGCATTAGTAAAGTCCTCAAAAGGCTATTGCCTTAGTAATAGGAATGAATTAGCCCTAGACCAAAGTCTGTCCTGAATCCATGTTAGAGAGTTTTAAAGAAAGCTTTGAAGGGATTAGGCTAATTATTAGGAACCAAACTGCATCCCAAAATAACACTCAACAATATTTAAATAATATAACAAAGTTCAGCAACCAAAATGTTAAGTTTAAAATGCCCAACACCCAATCAAAAATTTTGAGCCATGCAAATAAACAGGAAAATATGATCCATAATCAATAGAAAATCATTGAAGAAACAGACACAGCTGATAGAAATAACAGAGGACATTAAAACAGCTATTATAAATATACATCATATGATTAAGAAGGTACAAGAAAGTATAAATGTTATGAGAAGAAAAACCAAAGATCAATGGAACTTCTGCAAAAAATATATATATCTAAGAAAAACACTGAATGAGATTAAGAGCAGTTAGACACTGCAGAAAAAAAATATATGAACTTTGAAGACATAGCAACAGAAACTATCCAAAGTGAAACAAGAGGGCTTATCACTATAGACCCTACAGACATTAAAAGGATAATAAGAGTAGTATGAACAACTTTAGGCTAACAAATTCTGTAACTTAGATGAAATAGACAAATGTCTAAAAAAATACAACTTTCAAAATTGGCACAGATGAACAGAAAATCTACATAGTCCTATGCTTATTAAGGTAATTCTAAAATTAATGTCAAAAAGGTTTTTAATATTTGGTCCAGATGGTTTTAGTGGTGAATTCAGTCAAATATAAAAAAAAATATGTATATATATAGGCATTTCACCTAAATTATTTCAGAAAACAGAGAAGGAAGAAAATGCTCCAATAACTAAATGAAATCATCTAACATCAACACTGAAACCTGACAAAGCCATTGAAAAAACAAAAACAAAATAGGAAGGAAAGTGATAGATTAATAACTTTCATAAACACAAATTTTCTTAATAAAATACTAGCAAATTAAACATACATGAAAAGGAGAATATATACGTATCAAATAGGGTTTATCTAAGGAATACAATTTGTATAACATTTTTAAATCAATCACCATGTTAACATGCAAAATGTTTTTTAAAAAGTAATTTCCAAGTAAACAGCAAAAAGAAAAACCACGTTTAATAGGTTCTAAAAAAGCATTTGACACAGTTCAATGCCCATTCATGAATTAAAAAAAAAATCTCAGAAATGTATGGAAACTTCTTTAGTCTGATAAAAGTATCTATGGGAGGTCTAAAGCTAATGTCATCCTTAATGTTAAATTATATGCTTTCCAAGAGTTCCGGGAAGATGGCAGCGTGAGCAGGGCGGCGGAAATCTCCTCCCCAAACTATACATATTTATGAAAATACAACAAATACAACTATTCCTAAAAGAGAGACCAGAAGATACAGGACAGCACCCAGCCTGCATCTACACCTGAGAGGACTCGGCACCCCGCAAGGCAGGTAAGATACAGAGCCGCGTCCCAGCAGGACCCGAGCACTCCCACCCCAGTGCACCGGCAGGAGGAGAGGACTCAAAGCTGGGAGGGAGTGGTAGTACAGGCCCGTGAAATAACCAGCCCTGGTGATCCACGCTGGGAGCACTGACACACATCGTGCAGTGTATCAGAGACTGGAGAGACAGAGGGTGCAGGATCTGAGCTGGGGAACATACCAGGTCATCGCAGCCGGCTCCCTGGGACAAAAGAAAAGCGTGCGCTTTTTTTAGCAGTCTTAAAGAGACAGGGGCTCAACGGAGGAGCAGGATCGTCCCAACACACTCAGCCCAGCAGGCTGCGAGTCCTAGGGAGTTTTGGACGCCTTGGCTGGCGCCTGGGAAAAAGTAGCCGCACTGAGACTTCTTACAGAGATAAGCAGCCTCCCATTTGTTCCCACCCCGGCCAGAGCTACAAAGGGCCCTGATGAGCAGCTTGGCCGTGGCTGTAGAATAGGGGAGCAACAGCGCCACCTACAGCATCCTCAGAGAATCAACTCCTGGCGGGCTTTTTTTTGTTGGGTTTTTCTTCCTCTTTTCTTTTCTTTCTTTCTTTCTTCCTTCCTTCCTCCCTCCCTTCCTTCCTTCCTTTATTTCTTTTCTTTCTCTTTTTTTTTAAAGACTTGAAGAGCCCAGCTGACATACGTGGCACCTACCAGCGACCACTTCTATCGCCATGAAAAGACAGAGGAATATGGTACAAACAAAGCTTATCCAGACCCAGACACCAGAGAGGGAGTCTGAAGAGATGGAAATGCACAATCTTCCTGAAAAAGAATTCAGAATAAAAATCATAACCATACTGATGGATCTACAGAGAAATATGCAAGAGCTGAGGGAGAAAATGAGGGAAGTCAGGAAAGACAATGCAGAAATGAGACAAGCCATCGACGGGCTTAGCAGCAGACTGGACGAGATGCAAGAGACTGTTAATGGAATAGAAATCAGAGAACAGGAATACAAAGCTGAGGCAGAGAGAGATAAAAGGATCTCTAGGAATGAAAGAATATTAAGAGAACTGTGTGACCAATCCAAACGGAACAATATTCGCATTATAGGAGTACCAGAGGAAGAAGAGAGAGAAAAAGGGATAGAAAGTGTCTTTGAAGAAATAATTGCTGAAAACTTCCCCATGCTGGGGAAGGAAATGGTCTCGCAGTCTACGGAAGCCCACAGATCTCCCAACACAAGGGACCCAAGGAAGACAACCCCAAGACACATAATAATTAAGATGGCAAAGATCAAAGATAAGGACAGAGTATTAAAGGCGGCTAGAGAGAGAAAAAAAGATCACCTACAAAGGAAAACCCATCAGACTATCATCAGACTTCTCAACAGAAACCTTACAGGCCAGGAGAGAATGGCATGATATATTTAACGTAATGAAACAGAAGGGCCTTGAACCAAGAATATTGTATCCAGCACGATTATCATTTAAATATGATGGAGGGATTAAACAATTTCTAGACAAGTGAAAGCAAGAGAGTTTGCCTCCCATAAACCACCTCTACAGGATATCTTAAACGGACTGCTCTAGAGGGAAGCACTCCTAAGGCTAAAAAGAGGTCACCAGAGAAAATAAAATCATAGCAAAGAAAGCAGACCATCGAAATACTAACTAAAGGCAAAGAATAAAACACCTACTATGTAAAGAATTGAGGAGGAAGAATAAGGGGGGAGAGAAATGAAGAAACACCAGACTGTGTTTACAATAACTTAACCAAAAAGTTAAGTTAAAAAAAAGAAAGTTAAGTTATATTGTAAGATAGTAAAGAAGCAACCCTTGAACCTTTAGTAACCATGAATCTAAAGCCAGCAATTGCAATAAGCACATATCTATCGATAATCACCCTAAATGTAAATGGACTGAATGCACCAATGAAAAGACACAGAGTAACAGAATGGATAAAAAAAGCAAGACCCATCTATATGCTGCTTACAAGAGACTCACCTCAAACCCAAAGATATACACAGACTAAAAGTGAAGGGATGGAAAAAGATATTTCATGCAAACAACAAAGAGAAAAAAGCAGGTGTTGCAGTACTTGTATCAGACAAAATAGACTTCAAAACGAAGAAAGTAGCAAAAGATAAAGAAGGACACTACATAATGATAAAGGGGTCAGTCCAACAAGAAGATATAACCATTATAAATATATATGCACCCAACACAGGAGCGCCAGCATATGTGAAACAAATACTAACAGAATTAAAGGAGGAAATGGACAGCAATGCATTCATTTTAGGAGACTTCAACACACCACTCACTCCAAAGGACAGATCAACCAGACAGAAAATAAGTAAAGACACAGAGGCACTGAACAACACACTAGAACAGATGGACCTAACAGACATCTACAGAACTCTACACCCAAAAGCAGCAGGATACACATTCTTCTCAAGTGCACATGGAACATTTTCCAGAATAGACCACATACTAGGCCACAAAAAGAACCTCAGTAAAGTCAAAAATATTGAAATCCTACCAACCAACTTCTCAGATCACAAAGGTATAAAACTAGAAATAAATTTTAGAAAGAAATCAAAAAGGCTCACAAATACAATGAGACTTAACAACATTCTCCTAATTAATCAATGGGTTAATGACCAAATCAAAACAGAAATCAAAGAATATATGGAGACTAATAACAACAACAACACAAAGCCACAACTTTTGTGGGATGCAGCAAAGGCAGTTCTAAGAGGAAAGAATATAGCAATCCAGGCCTATTTAAAGAAGGAAGAACATTCCCAAATGAATAGTCTAAAGACATAATTACTGAAATTGGAAAAAGAAGAACAAATGAGGCCCAAAGACACCAGAAGGAGGGACATAATAAAGATCAGAGAAGAAATAAATAAAATTGAGAAGAATAAAACAATAGAAAAAATCAATGAAACCAAGAGCTGGTTCTTTGAAAAAATAAACAAAATAGATAAACCCCTAGCCAGACTCATTAAGAGAAAAAGAGAATCTACACACATAAACACAATCAGAAATGAGAAAGGAAAAATCACGACGGACCCCACAGAAATACAAAGAATCATAAGAGAATATTATGAGAATCTATATGCTAACAAGCTGGAAAACATAGAAGAAATGGACAACTTCTTAGAAAAATACAACCTTCCAAGACTGACCAAGCAAGAAACAGAAAAACTAAACAGACCAATCACCAGCAACGAAATTGAATCGGTAATCAAAAAACTACCCAAGAACAAAACCCCCGGACCAGATGGATTCACCTCTGAATTCTACCAGACATATAGAGAAGAAATAACACCCATTCTCCTTAAAGTTTTCCAAAAATTAGAAGAGGAGGGAATACTTCCAAACTCATTCTATGGAGCCAGCATCACTCTAATACCAAAACCAGGCAAACATCGCACCAAAAAAGAAAATTACAGACCAATATTCTGATGAACATGGATGCAAAAATACTCAAAGAAATATTAGCAAACCGAATTCAAAAATATATTAAGAGGATCATACACCATGATCAAGTGGGATTCATCCCAGGGATGCAAGGATGATACAACATTCGAAAATCCATCAACATCATCCACCTCATCAACAAAAAGAAGAACAAAAACCACATGATCATCTCCATAGATGCCGAAAAAGCATTTGACAAAATTCAGCATCCATTCATGATTAAAACTCTCAACAAAATGGGTATAGACGGCAAGTACCTCAACATCATAAAGGCCATATATGACAAACCCACAGCTAACATCATACTTAACGGCAAGAAGCTGAAAGCTTTTCATCTAAGATCGGGAACAAGACAGGGATGCCCACTCTCTCCACTGTTATTCAACATAGTACTGGAGGTCCTAGCCACGGCAATCAGAGAAAACAAAGACATACAAGGCATCCAGATTGGTAAAGAAGAAGTCAAATTGTCACTATTTGCAGATGACATGATACTGTACATTAAAAACCCTAAAGACTCCACTCCCAAACTACTAGAACTAATATCTGAATTCAGCAAAGTTGCAGGATACAAAATTAACACACAGAAATCTGTCGCTTTCCTATACACTAATGATGAATACCTAACAGAAAGAGAAATCAGAAAAACAATTCCATTCATAATTGCATCAAAAAGAATAAAATACCTAGGAATAAACCTAACGAAGGAAGTGAAAGACCTGTACTCTGAAAACTACAAGACACTCCTAAGAGAAATTAAAGAGGACACTAACGAATGGAAATGCATCCCATGCTCTTGGCTAGGAAGAATCAATATTGTCAAAATGGCTATACTACCTAAAGCAATCTACAGATTCAATGCAATCCCTATCAAACTACCAACAGCTTTCTTCAATGAACTGGAACAAATAACTCTAAAATTCTATGGAACCACAAAAGACCCCGAATAGCCAAAGCAAACCTGAGAAGGAGGAATAAAACAGGGGGAATTACACTCCCTGACTTCAAGCTCTGCTACAAAGCCACAGTAATCAAGACAATTTGGTATTGGCACAAAAGCAGACCCACAGACCAGTGGAACAGAATAGAAAATCCAAACATTAACCCGAACATATACAGTCAATTAATATTTGATAAAAGTGCCTTGGATATACAATGGGGAGATGACAGCCTCTTCAGCAGCTGGTGTTGGAAAAACTGGACAGCTACATGTAAGAGAATGAAACTGGACTACTGTCTAGCCCCATACACAAAGGTAAACTCAAGGTGGATCAAAGACCTGAATGTAAGTCATGAAACCATAAAAGTCTTAGAAAAAAACATAGGCAAAAATCTTTTGGACATAAACATGAGCGACTTCTTCATGAACATATCTCCCTGGGCAAGGGAAACAAAAGCAAAAATGAACAAGTGGGACTATATCAAGCTGAAAAGCTTCTGTACAGCAAAGGACACCATCAGTAGAACAAAAAGACATCCTACAGTATGGAGAATATATTCAGAAATGACGTATCCGATAAGGGGTTGACATCCAAAATATACAAAGAACTCACGCACCTCAACAAACAAAAAGCAAAAAGTCCAATTAAGAAATGGGCAGAGGACATGAATAGACACTTCTCCAAAGAAGAAATTCAGATGGCCAACAGGCACATGAAAAGATGCTCCACATCGCTAATCATCAGAGAAATGCAGATTAAAACCACAATGAGATATCACCTCACACCAGTGAGGATAGCCAACATCCAAAACACAAACAACAACAAATGCTGGAGAGGATCCGGAGAAAGGGGAACCCTCTTACACTGCTGGTGGGAATGTAAATTAGTTCAACCATTGTGGAAAGCAGTATGGAGGCTCCTCAAAAAACTCAAAATAGAAATACCATTTGACCCAGGAATTACACTCCTAGGAATTTACCCTAAGAATGCAGCAGCCCAATTTGAAAAAGACAGAATGCACCCCTATGTTTATCGCAGCAGTATTTAAATAGCCAAGAAATAGAAGCAATCTAAGTGTCTATCAGTAGATGAATGGTTAAAGAGGATGTGGTACATATACACAATGGAATATTATTCTGCCATAAGAAGAAAACAAATCCTACCATTTGCAACAACATGGATGGAGCTAGAGGGTATTATGCTCAGTGAAATAAGCCAAGCTGAAAAAGACAAGTATCAAATGATTTCACTCATATGCGGAGTATAAGAACAAAGAAAAAAACTGAAGGAACAAAACAGCAGCCGACTCACAGAACCCAAGAACGGACTAATAGTTACCAAAGGGAAAGGGACTGGGGAAAATGGGTGGGAAGGGAGGGATAAGAGGGAAAAAGGGGCATTACGATTAGCAGATGTAACGTTGGGGGGGCACGGGGAGGGCTGTACAACTCAGAGAAGACAAGTAGTGATTCTATAGCATCTCACTACGCTGATGGACAGTGACTGTAATGGGGTTGGTGGGGGGGACCTGATGAAGGGGGTAGTTTAATAACCATAATATTGCACATGTAATTGTAGATTAATGATACCAAAATATATTATAAAAATAAATAATAAAATAAATAAATTATATGCTTTCCCTTTAAGTTCAAGAAAAAGGCAAGGATGCCCTATCTCACCACTTTTATTCAGCACTGTCCCAATGACTCTAGACAGGGCAATAGGGCAAGATAAATAAAAAGCATAATGATATAAAAGAAGAACAGCTGTCTCTATTTGCAGATAACATGCTTACAACATTGAAAATCCCAATCTATGAAAAAATTACTATAATTAGTAAATGAATTTAAAATAGTGCTAGTATGTCAGGCTAATTTAGAAATGCACATTTTTACATGTTAGTATTTTTATTTTTATAGAAAATTAAATTTGAAAGAAGTCCATTTACATATCATCAAACACATATTTAAGAATAAATTTAACAAAAGATGTAAAAGACCTCCACACTGAAATCTATAAAACACTGTTAAGAGAAATTGAGGAAAATCTAATAAAGAACTATAGCATATTCATTGTTTTAAGGATGCTTATGTGGAAATTGATATAGGAAAGCCTCACTGACATGGTATCAGGAGGCCTACAGAAGGAGTTCCTCACACCCATCACTCCTGGTGAATTGCAGACTCTACTGGAAGGAAGAGGACACATTACAACCCATACTATTTTGGCTCCTCTACCACCCAGTAGGAGGAAGGAAGAGTTTCTGTCTACCCAGCAACAGCCTGCAACAGCCCAGCCAATGAGAGACTGTCATAACTCAGCCAATGTGCAGCCAGGACATAAGGGACTCCCAGTTTCCTTCAATGGGTTTTTACTTAGAACATCCTCCATTCCCCTTTCTTCTATAAAAGATCCTCTTTGTTCTTCAGACTTGCTTGTGGTTTTTCGTTTTTTGGTAGCTTGCTTGTCCTGAATTGCAATATTTTGCTGTTCCCGAATAAGTCCATTTTGCTGGTGAAATAACAGCTTTATTTTTAAGGGTGACAGAGTAAGACAGGAAGCTTGCATCCATGCTGCTGTAAATTACTAAAGCCCTAAGTTGACAGGAAGAGTTATGGTATCAGGTGTCCCAAGCATCTGAGTGACTAAGGGGCTGGATGGGGGGGCAGGTCACTGGCCACCACACACTTTGGCTCTGTATTTTCTGTTTCCGCCCATTCTGCTGTTGGTCACATGGGTGCAGTAGGCTCTCCAGAGAAGCCTGGAGGTTTGCTGGGCAGATATAGATGTACACCAGAGGAGATTTGCCATGGAAATTGGCTCACATTGTTGCAGAGGCTTCAAGTCCCATGATCGCTGCCTGCCAGCTGGAGAACCAGGGAAGCTGGTGGTGGCATTCAGTCTGAGGCTGAAGGCCTGAGAACCCGGAGCTCCGATGTCAGACACGGGAGAAAATGGACATCCCAGCTCATGAGAGGAATTCACCTGCCTCAACCAGGCCTCCCAGTGCGTAGACCTCAGTCACCTCCACTAGGTATTCCCACTGGCCTGAGAGCAGAAGCACCTGCTGGGGACCTGCCCGCACTCAGGGGCACACCCTTGTGTACCTTTTTGTTCCATTCAGGCCCCCAGGGGGTTGGATGATGTCCCCTGCCCCCACTGCAGCCATCTCTTCCAGAAACAATGTTTACCAGTTCTCTGGGCATCCGTTAGACCCACCAAGCTGACACATAAATGAGCCATCGCACTGTGTGTGCTCATTCTTTCTCGGTGGGGGAAAGTCCCCAGAAGCCTTGCATGGAGGCAAGGTGTCATCTCTTCATTTGCCCTAGAAAGCAGAGTTCCAGAAAGTCAGCCTAGAGACACAGGGGCTCAGCTGTGCAGGTGCCCTACCTGAGTCAAACAAAGGATGCTACTCTCACTCAAAGTGCGTGTATCAGCCCGGGTTCTCCAGAGAAACAGAACCTGTAGAATGTGCGTGTGCGTGTGTGTGGAGAGACAGGCTGACTGATTTAGTTTAAGGATTGGCACATGTAACTGTGGAGGCTAGCAAATCAAAACCTGCAGTTCAAGCAAAGGGCTGCTGGAGAATTCCCTCTAGCTGGGAAGGTCAACCTTCTGTTCTAGGCAGGTCTCTGCCAGATTGGACGAAACCCAGCCTCCTAGGAAAAGAAATCTGCTTTTCTCAAAATCCACCCATTTATAAATTAATCACATCCAAGACACCTCACAGAAACATCTGGAATAAGTTTTGACCACATATCTGGGCACCATAGGCCAGCCTGGCTGACCCATAAAAAAAAATCACAGTGGCTCAAGATGTTGTTGAATAGAAAGACCAAAAGGAAAACATTTTTTCCATTCT
This sequence comes from Smutsia gigantea, assembly GCA_032199065.1. NCBI lineage: Eukaryota > Metazoa > Chordata > Mammalia > Pholidota > Manidae > Smutsia > Smutsia gigantea. Next base: position 69,120 of record JAVSCE010003871.1, read on the forward strand.
TCTAGTCCACATTTTCATGTTATAGATTCATCATTTTAATATGAAAGCAGTAGATTGCCTGAACTTCACAGCTATGGTCTAATGTAAGTGCAACGACATATTCCCAACGCCCATGTCACTGATCCCATGTCATAAATACCATAGTAACCTACAGAAGCATTAAAGGGGACACAAATGCAGGACCAGCCTGAACTCAGCTTAAAAATTAGTTACCATCTGGAGATTACAACAAGCCGAAGGTGGACCCCATTTGCAAGAGGTCCAGGGGCTCTTTCCCAGAGAGACTGTCAGCCAGAGTCCCCGATGAAGGGGCAGGAGTCCCTTCCGACAGGGGACAAGGGTGCAGGCGCCCTACAACAGTCTCTGTTGATCTGCACTGAGGACCCACCCTTTTCTGACCACTCAGGGCAGGGAGAGGTGACAGCCGCATGGCGACAAAGCTCGGGAGGAGGAACCCAGAACCCCTAACCTGATACCCACCTGCCATTCCCACCGGAGCAAGACCTCAACTGTGGCTGCCTCCTGGTCGTAACCTTAGGAAACTGTCGTCCACGGTTTTAATCTGCGAACACGGGCTGTCCCTGGGAAAGGGGCTTCTGGAGCAGCACACGCGCTACTCCGCTCCTTGCGGCCTGTGATGCTGAGGACAAGCGGCTGCGTTCCACACACTTCCTCAGCTCAAGTCGCCTCGTGGGCTCAGGTTCCTCCTCAGCACACACTGACCACCTGGGGCTGTGTCTTGCCAGTGGGTTTCAGCCCCGGGCAAGTTCGCTATGGATTCAATGTGACCAAAGAAATTGACAGCAAAACGTTCTTTGGGGTGAAAGGGTTTATTACCCCGCTTGTTCTCCCGGCGGTAGGTCGAGCACTAGCATCTCTGCCTCTGCCCGGAGCACTGGGCCCAGCTCTCTCTATAGCACAATAATAGCTTATTGCCTAAAGGTGTGGAAGCGGTAGCCTAGCAGCAGGCCAGTTACATCACCAGGTGGTTTAAGTTCAGTGAGGATCCTGGCCATAGGAACCCCAACTTCCCCACAGGCTGACTCAGACATGAGAAGCCTGGAAGGGTGCACGAGGCCATTAGAGCATAGCCAGGAAGCAGTTTGCTTCTTCGGAGTGTGTGGATAAAATGAGAGTTCCTGGGGCCAGGATTCTCACCTGGCCCTGGTGACTAGCTCACTGCACACCTGTGGGCAATACATGGCTGTTGGCTCTCTATAAAGAGCTCCGCCCAGTGCTCTGGGCGTGACACGGTGGCACCTGCAAGGCTGCACGAGAGCAGAGACGCGGCTGGAGTGGCGGCAGCACCAAGGACAGAGACTGAGGCGGCTGAGCGGGCAGAGAGGCCCAGAGGCAGAGACCGGCGTGCTGCATGCAGACTCGCTCTGAGTGGACGGGATTTGATTGACCTGCCACCGTGGGAATAAAGTTGCGTATAAACCCTTTCACCCAAGAACGTTCCACTGTCATTTTTTGGTCTCACTGAATCCTTAGTGAACTTGTCTGGGGCTGAAACCCATTGGCAAGACAGAGCACTTACCCTGGAAAGCGACAGTGAGCCTTCCCCAGGCTTTCAGCACAACGGAGGCCGCTGCCCACCACCCAGCCTGTCCTCACTCCCCGAGGCCGGGTGATCGCTGGCCCTGCGCTGGCTGCATGTGACAGAGATGGAGCAGGTATTACAAGGCCTGAGTCGGCCCTGCGTCTCGAGCCCAGCAAGAACATGGAGAAAAAGGTGTCCCCGCAAACCCGATTTGCTCCATTGGGAAGAAGAGTCACTGTGATGAACTGCATTCCCAGCCCACAGCAGGCTTGAGAGCAGCCTGCCTTCTCCCATAGGACAGATGGACGGTTTCCTTGCATTCTCAGAGGGGATGCTTGGCACACAGTGGCCACTACACTCCCTGTCCCCAGTGAGGATTGGGAACTGTGGATGAAATGAAAGTTCCTGTGGCCAGGATTCTCACCTGGCCCTGGTTGTCTAGCTCACTACACAGATGTGGGCAACGTGTTGTTATTGACTCTGTATAAAGAGCTCTGCCCAGTGCTCTGGGCGACATGGTGGCATGGCTGCAAGACTGCAGGAGAGCAGAGCAGAGGCTGGAGTGGTGGCAGCACCGAGGACAGAGACGGGGACGGCTGTGCGGGCAGAGAAGCCCAGAGGCAGAGACCGGCTTGCTGCATGCAGGCTGTCTCTGAGTGGACGGGATTTTTAGTGACTGACCTGCCACCATGGAAATAAAGTTGGGTATAACCCTTTCACCCCAAGAATGTTCTACTGTCATTTGTTTGGTCACACTGAATCCATAGTGAACTTGCCCGGGGCTGAAACCCATTGGCAAGAAAGGCACCATCCATAGGTGCCCCTGTCCTGCACCAAACACTCACCTCAAACATGTACGTCTGCTGTTTTGTACCCCGGGAAAAGAGCCTCTGTGTTCCTCAGGCCACGCCTGTCACACTGTTCGAGGAAGCGCTCAGGGATTTGAGGCCTGCTGTGCCTTGGGAACATGGTCCACCGGCCCACTGTGCCCGCTGAGGTACGGCAGGGCTGAGTTCTGCTGACCGTCATCCTCTGCTCGCCCAGGATGGCCCTGCCTCGGCCAGCATGGCTCCACAGCCAGCCGGCCTCCTGACCCCTCTCATTCTCTGCAAAAACTAAGGCCCAAAGGATAAACAGGTGTGCAAGGCCATGTTGCAAGCCTCAGCCTTAACGTGAAAGCAAGCTGGAGGATGGTGACACCGCCGTTCACGCTGGCCCAGAACACAAGGAACCTCCGATTCAGTGCGGGGAGTGCTCGCACAGCACCAGGCCTGCACGAGCTCCGAGGGTCGCGGGAAGGCAGCACGCTGGAAGCACACGCTGTTCCTTTCACAGACTTTCCCCTCTCACAAGACATATGGTACCTGCTTCGTGATGGGCTCAGCTGATGTTTTTAAAGGTTCAAATACTTGATTTGATGCCTGTCAGCATCACTCTGCCCCTAGACAAGTTGGGCAACTTACTGATTCCTCTGTTCTTAGTTAAAAGGGCAAAGATTATGCCGTGTGTGATTTTTATGAGAATTAAATAAGAACATATGTGTAAAATACCCAGTATCTGACTTGAGGCAGTTGTTATGTATCATAATTGAGCATAGAACATAAAATAAGATCCTTCTGCTAGAATCCTCCAGCTCTGGGTAGTGCCTGTGGAAGGGACCTCTGGTCCTTCTAAGTCCTATAAAAGAAAAAATGGAAGAGAATGAGGAGTTTAGGGAGACTTGGTTTAGGAGGAAATTGCTTTGCTTTAAAAGGAAATGCCTTGGCACCTCCCTCCGGGTAGACAGGAGGCCTGGCATAGCTGCTGCCACTTTGCTCCACGTGGAAGCAAGGCTGAGGGAAGAGCCCCCCATGGGCAGGAGGGCAGAGACCAGCCAACTGGGCAGGAATTGAGTTCCACCCCTGATCAAACTGCACCTGAAGGCAGAGGCTTTAAATTAATGTAGCCAATAATTCCCTTCATTTTTTAAAGATAGCTTCCACTTTTTGTCATTCATAATTGCAAGGGTCCTGCCTCATAAGTACGTGTGCATATCAAGTTTCCATGCATGTGTATGTTTCTGTGTATGTTGGCAACCTATTAGATAAATGTGAAACAAATATCTATAAATGATCATGGCTCACTGACACACCCCCAAGGCGAGATTTTCCTGGTCCTAGTAAACCCTCTTCCATTGCTGCCTGCCTGATAACCACCCACACCCCACAGGCCTCACACTCCAAGATGCCCACTTTACAGATGAGACCTTGATTGTAGCAACATGAGATGATACTCATCAACTTAAACAGAGGGGCCCACCTGCAGGAGAATCCTGTGCCCCGGAGAGAACCACTCACATTTCTCTTGCTATGGTTGTTTCTATTCTGCTCTAAAACACTCAGAGAAAAGCCATTCAAGTGACATTTGGGACTGTGATTAACAGGAAACCATGTACTGAACTTTGGGGACATGTTGGTGATTGGCTGCATTTTCCCCTTTCACCTACGAGGTGGCTTTCAACGAATGGGGTCATCCTTGGGCCTTGCCGTCTGTCTTCAGTCCTGGGTAAACATTCACTAGGCACCTACTCCCGTCCAAGCTGCTCTGCAGGGCATGTGGCAGCTGGAGCCCACACCTCGTCGTGGAGCCCAAATGACCCCATGATCAAGAGAGCAGAGCGGATGGTGAGTGTACCCTTCAAGGAGAGCCCACGAGGTGCCACAGCTCAGCTGGTAAAAATGGGCCCTTATGACACCACAGGCTCTTTTCAACGTCAAAAAATGGATAGGAAATGTTATTGCATAATTCTTGTTTCCTGAAGAAAAGGGACCGTGATGGCTGAAGTTGCACAGGTGTGAACTCATCGGCGGCTGATGGCTTCATGCATCTCCAGCTCTGTACGAACCTGGGGTCATCTGAGCCTGAAATGCTAATTCTGTCTGAAATAAATGGCAGACTCATTACAGTCACTCAAATAAGCAGAGTTCCCATCACAAAAATTATATAAAATGGCAGCATTTCTCCCTGTCTGTGAAAGATTTTGCTTAGGATAAGGAATTCCTAGTTACTGCCCCTCTTTTTATGGGAAATGTAGCTCACCCCATAAATAATGCAATAGACTCATCTTCTAAGAAGTGCAAATATTGATTTAAAATCTGGGATTGTGTCCTGATAATTCCATGAGCCAGACCTTCTGAGGAAAAGAATCAGCTTTCTTGGCTCCCCAAAGTGTCGTTCACCCTCTGCGGAGATGGATATAGCCAGTGCAGTGGAATTTTGGAAAAATATTTACACAATTTTAAATTGCCTTGGGACCTGGATTAAACTCTTTTTATTCCTGATCCAAAGTTCAAAAAACAGAAACAGAACCCAGGTAATTAGACAATTGTTGTTCTTCCCTCCCTGGGCCTGGTGATCACCAGCAGCTGCCTTCCTAGCCAGCCTTCCCCACTCCCACCCCCTCAGACCACCTTTAAACCACAACTCCCTCCCTGTCTTTCTCCCTTGAACTCGTTACCACTAAATTAACCATCTTCCTCAGTTTATTCATAGTCTGTCCCTCCCTCCGCTAGAAGGTAGGCCCTGAGGAAGAAGGCCTTTCTGCCCCTCTGCTCCTTGCCGGGTCCCCAGTGCCTGAAGAGGACCCGGCTCACGGAGGTGCTGACCTGTCCGTGGAGTGAATACGAAGCCCCTCATCTGACGGCAGGGGGCGTGCAGCCCTTCCCGGGCTCAGCAGTGAGAGCTGTCGGGAGAGGCCCCAGGTCCCGCCGGGGCGGGCGGTGGAGGCGGGTGGGACTGGCTGCGCCCGGGGAGGGCCTTCCGGCGTCCAGGGCGGATGGGCGACGGACCGCGGTTTGCTGGGCCCCACGCCGGAGTGGCTGGGGAGGCTGCTGTGCGCGGGACGGCGGTGGACCGGTCCCCGCCGGGGCTGCAGGCTGCTCGGGGCACTCCCGGAGCGGCCTCGGGGGGAGGGCGGGGCAGTGACAGCGCACGGGGCCAGAGGGACCCGTGGGGCTGGGGAGCCGGACCCCAAGGCAGGGCGGGCCGGCTCCGGGACTTGGGGTGCCAGGCTGTCCGGAGGTGAGACGGGCTGGGAACGTGAAAGCTGCGGGCGCTGCGGGCCGCCCTCACCCGGTGTCGCCGTCACTGGCTCAGGCCCTGCCTCTGGCCGCGGGACAAGCCGGGCCCTGCGGTCCATTGCCTCCTTCCCGCTCCTGGCTTTGTCCTCGGGTCCGGGCGCAGCTCCACGCGGCCGCCGCGCACGCCGCCCCCCATATCCCGCCCAAGCTCCGAGGGAGACCCGCCAGGCGGCACACGGCACACCTCCCACCAGCAGCGGCCCCGAGTGCTCACCTGGTCCCAGGACCCCCTGACCTGTCAGCTGGGCTTTCACGAGTTGAATTTGGACAAGCCGTGACCCACTGGTCATGGCGCAGAAGCGCCGAGGTCGGCCCTCTGGGCCCCCACCCCACGCAGGACCAGCCCCGCCTCTGGGGCCCAGCACAGGGGAGGGCCTACTGGACTGGATCCCGGTGGCCAAGCACTTGTTTAGCACCTGCTGTCCTAAGAAAAAGGAGAGGGAGATTTAAACAGGCACACGAAGGGAGGAAGGGAGAAGCCATATCAAGACAACAGCAGAACTGGAATGGTGCATTTGCGAGCCCAGGGTTGCCAGAAGCTGGGAGAGACCAAGGACCGCCCACTGGCGCCTTCAGGGGGACCACAGCCATGGCCACAGCGGGGTCTCAGACGCAGCTTACAGAAGGTGGGGGAACAGGTGCCTGCTGCTCTGGACACAGAGTTCCCAGTGCTGTTATGGTGGCCTAGAACTCACAAAGAGCCTTCAAGATTCACCCTTCAGGGAAATACAATTAGGATTTTCTCTGGTGAAAAATTCAGCATTTTTTCATCTTGACACTATTGGCACCCATTGTATCTCCTTTTAGCTAACACAGGAGGCCCCTGCAGCACAGAGGGCCAGCCCAGGGGCCGCAGCACCGCCCGCTCAGAAAGGGAGGAAGGAAGATAAGAGTTTCTAAGCGCTGACTTATCGGCGGCCAGAATCGTTCACTGGAGAGACAGGGTGAATTCATTCTGTCACCTTTGGCCTCAGGAAACGGAATGTGTCCACCCGAGCTAGGAGGCAGACATGCCTGATGGCTGGGAAGCAGGTCCCAACATGACCCTCGCCTAGAAGGCAGCTCTGAGGGGGATGTAGGCGAGAGGGCCCCTGACTCTGTACCAACCGCCCAAACTCCAGGGGTGCCTTCCTGGTCTGAGATGCTGGACATCTTAATAAAGGAGAAAAGGAGGCCATCTGTAAGCTTTATTCCAGCCACAGCGAGCTGCCAGGGCGTGGGAGACAGCCTTGCTTTCCACGTACCAGCCTTCACCCTGTTTTCACGTGTGCTGCAAAAATCAACTCAGAGCCATGAACCAAAAACAAAACAAAGGAACAGGCTTAGAGCGGCTGTAAACCTGAGATTACTCTTTGGGGCGGCTTTTTGAAAAGCAGTGGTTGGTGGCTTTCTTTGCTTCCCAGAACACAGAATATTCCCCACATCTGGGCATCAGTAATGGGTCTCTTCGGGTGGGGGGTAGAATGCGGAGCCCTCCTTGCAGACCTCCAGCCCTGGGCCCTGCCCAGCAGCAGCTTGGGCCTGCAAGGTGCCCTGCCCACCAGACGCCAGCACCCTGGGCTCCATGGGCCCCTCAGGCTCCGAGCAGTTCTCCAGCTGCAGGTCCTTGGTGAAGCACAGCTCTATCTGACCAAGCGTTTGTACCTCCTCACCCTAAAAATGAAGCAGGAGAGACACTTCAGAATTCAGGTCTTGGATTATCACCATGGCTCTACAACCACCACATTTTAGAGCTTGAGCAGGGCTCCAGCAACAAGCTGCTGTCTGACACCGAACTGGGGCAAGGGCTCCAAATCCAGGCCACCACCCAGACAGCCTGGCAGCCGCGTGGGAGGGACGCCACTTTCATCTTAGAAATTCGCACATCTGCACACATATCATGTGGGTCACCGTACAGGGAGAAGAAAAGCCTTCTGTAGATAAATAGGAAAACTACTGCTAAAAGAACTTAAGTATTTATCAGCTGACAGAAGAAACTACAATTCATCTCTAACCTGGACAGATAACTACAACCAAAATTACTAAGACTAACAAAGTAAACCCTGAGACATTTCTAACTTAGAAATGTTTGACTACAGAAATATACCCAGACCCGTCCCTACTCCTCTGTCCCTTCCAGAATAGATAGATGTATTCTTACTAGGAGCTGTCCATAAGAAACACCCACCCTAGCATGCCGTTAGTTCAAAACACACACACAGCACACCCAGAGCAAATGCCTGTACATGCATGTGCACACACACACATACACACAACTCTGCCCCTGGGACCGCCACGGTCAACACAGAGCTGTTGGGAAGGCTGAACTATCTTATTGATTAAGACAAAAAGGGCAACAAAACATAGCAGGTCTGACCTGTTGTGGGGGAAGACACTGGAGTTTAGGTATGACTCTGTACACACTGGCAAGAGCATCTTTAATATTTGAAATCTGAAATTAAACAAAGTGCATTAGAAGGAAGCTTTAGCAGAGAAAACTGAAAAGTTCTGTTTTGTTCAGACACTGTGGTTTACATTCTCATGAAACACAGCCAACAACGGTGTAATATCCTCCGAGTGCCCCTCTGACTCACAGGCAGGACATGCAGGCGCTGGAGAATGAGCCCCTCACACCGCCCCCCCACGGAGAAGACATCCCCACCCCACTCAGGCTCCACCCGCCAGACCACAGTCACACACACAAATGGCTCCACAGTTTCCGTGCTCATCTCTGCCCCACTCCTCCATCCACACCCAGAGCATCCTGCCTGGATGCCAGATGCAAAAGCTGAAAATCTCCTGACAGTAAATCAAACTACCTTTCACAGTCAGGACCTCTACTGGAGTCATACATCTTGCTACTTCTGATCCCTAACTAAGCACCTCCTGCACAAGGAGCTCAAATCAAAAAACATTTGTGGTCATTGTTGCTTTTATTATACTTGAAATCAGTTCTCTGATTGGCATGTTCTGGACAAGATGTAAACACATTCCCTTTATCTACTTGAACATGAATTCAGAGGACTGAAGGGGCCCTGCAAACACTCATGGCTTCTTGGAAGGATGTTCAAAGCCGATATGCTCCCCTCCCTACTCTCCACAGGGAGAGGAAAGCAGGCCCAGATACCACAGGGCTAGGCGATTCATTTCACAAAGTGTCAAGGGACCAAAATGATGGTTCAATATCCAGCCACAATACTGGAATTGTGAAATTGCTAAATTCACTGACTTTAAACCATGTTTTAATCCACACCTATGATAAATATAAGAACTATCTCAAAGTACCTGATATGTTCCTCTAAAGTGAAAGCCAGCAAAACTTACTCTATAAAGGGCCACAGAGTAAATATTTCAGGTCCCTAGGGTCACTCAGCCTCACTGGTGAATAGCTACTCAGGGAGGTGACTGCAGATGATGTAAAGGAATGGGCATGGCTGTGAACCAATAAAACTTTATTTACAAAAACAGGCTACCCTGAGCTGAAAATAATTACCTTTTGTACATGCTTACCAGCCAATATGTCATGTTTAAAGTCTGGTCATGTTTAAAGTCTGTAGTTTTATCATGAAAGAAATCATACTTTTATCATGAAAACAAAAACAAATTTTATGTTTCTTCCTCAAACAAAATATTAAAAAACTGAATGTGCTTTTTGAACTGCATTTCCACCTGCCCCGTCTGAACCTGGGACATGCTTCTCACCAAGGCACCCTAAGTGTGCACTTCAAAATCATTGGTTTCAGTACCCTTCAGTTCACTCAATATGCACAGAAAGACAAAATTTAAATAAAATCTATTGAAAAACATAATAGTCAAGTTGGTGGGAGGCTTGCTTGGGTCACTTTAAAATCTCAGGGCAGTGGAGTGACTGAAGTAATGATTTAATATTGTATGTGAACTCAGCAGATATACATTTGATAAAGAGCTGGAAGCAGGGCTTACCTGGTAATAACTGGTGGATGGTTTTATCCCCAATTTTTGGAGCACGCTAAAATTTAAATTAAGAAAAAAATTAGCTGTACAATGAAGGTTCATTTTCCTTTCCTGTTCTTTTCAAAGATTGTATTTCATAGTATAAATTAAGATACTGTTAAAGGAAATTGCCTATTTTCTATTGCTTTGGGTAATAAGTGTGTTAACAAGGACGGAAAATCCGTGGTGCTCAGGTCGTCCCGACCTCCTGCTGCTGTACCGCCCTCCCCAGCACCTGGGCCTGTCTCCGCAGCTCCGGATGGGGTCAGCACACACACTATCACCTATTGGCCATGCTGATTTTCAAAGAGAGTTAGCAACTGATTTTGGATTCCAGGCTTATCCCGGAGAACTACGTTTGATCAAAACTTTAAGTATGTTCAACATCTACAGCCTTGAATCATTTCCTAACGCACATGGTTTTAACCAGCTATAGCACATCCTGTCAAAGTACCATATGATTCACTTATAAACATAGGGAGTACAATATAAAAATTTCTCAGATTAATAAATCTAAAAAAAATACCCTAGCCTCCATCACACCTCTAACCGGGTTATGACCACACAGAGCACACGCAGAGCTGCAGGCCCTCCCTGCATGCCATCATCAGTGGAGGAAGACAAGACTGGCCAGGCCTGCCCTCCCAGCCATGATCTCTGACAAAAGTAGACCGTGTTACCAAGACAGTTTCTGTAAGGACTGCGTATCAGTAACCTTGGCATCTTTGTTGCAGCATTCCAGGAACACCCAGGAAGGGGCGGTAGGCAAGGGCCCTTGAAGCTCTAGAAGTAAGCTTGCCCAACGCTCGCCCTCTTGTGGCAGCATGGGACAAGCACCAGATTTCAAAGATGTCGTGCCCAAGAAATGCTAAATTGCTCAAGCTTTAAAATACTTATTACAAATTGCAATGATAATGTTTTTGATATACTGGGTTAAATAACATATAAAATTATTTTCACCTTTTTTTTAGGTCTTTTTAATGTGGCTACTAGAAAATTAAAAATTCTGATTATGGCTTGCATCGTATTTCTACTGGCCAGCACCGCTTTAGAGACCCAGGTTAGGTCATCAAGGAAGTAAGAGAGAGAGAGAAATATGTGGGGAAAGTTGGCATCTAGCCCAGAATACTCTACACTGCATTCTACTGAGTTAAGATTAGTCTGGCATTAATTCTCTGGTCCGTATCTGTGGGGAATCCGAGAACTTCAGTTCAACACATTTTGCATTTTTTTCAGGTTTGCTGCCTTCATATTATAAAGTGAATGAAAAACTGCTTGTTTATGATACTTTGATAGGCTTTCCTCTGAGAAAAAGATAACCTGTAGTAATGGTTTATAATATAGTGAAAACTACAACAGATTTTAAGTTTTGACTTCTTGATTTTAATTTTGTGAGTACTGAGATTTTAGACTATCCTTGGAGAAACTGGAAAGAATATACTTCCTCTAATTGCTCCATACTTATGTTCCCAGTAGAGCTTCTCAGGCAGGCCCTGGCACACATTTGCTGTGTGAACTCTTAAGGGCCAGACACCCCCATGTGTGGCCCTGCCGACTCTCCTGCCACGGCAGGACTCCGCAGTCTGCATGTGTCGAGCATGTATGTACACTACTGAGATTCGGCAAGTGTACGTAGGAGGTACTTAATAGATAGATGCTGGATAAAGGGATGAATGATTTAGGTATTTCTTAAAAGCTTTCAGCACTATCTCCTTTTCCTGTGTGTGGGTGGTAGTCAGCCAGACCCACTCCTCGTGGATCCAGACCTGAGGGGGTTTTTGGGGACAGAGGGTGCCCTCCGTTCTCCAGAAGGCCCGCAGGTGGCCTCTGCCCTGAGTCTTGCTCCCTGTCCTGGCAGCTCGCTGCCCTCCTGGGGCCACACTACAGCACTCTCCCAGCTGATCCCCACGGGAACTGTACGGTGGGTCTTATCTACGCTGGGGTGAGATGTGTCCACAGGTCTCACTCTTACTGCAGGACAGTGCAGCTCCCATGTGAAGACCCCACAGGTGACCATGCGGCACAGGACCCACAGCGTGCGGGTGTTCAGGTGGCGTCCTTAGCCTGGGCGCTCAGCATGGCCCATTTCAGTCTGGGGGAGGCTTGGAATGGGAGGGCAGCCCATCCAACCCCTTACAGCATGGAAACAGGACCCAGGGAGGCAGAACTGTACAGACCATTCATGTGGTTTCCAAAGCCAGATTAAAGGCAGGAGCTCTGAGCCGGGATTTTACACCTTATCTGCAGGGTGCTTCCCACATGATCCTGTTTCCCCGGAGGGCCGCCCCTCCTGTTCTGGCATGGACCCACCATCCAGTTCCAGCTGGACACCGATTCACTTCCCATCACAGTGACCTGGAGGCTATATGGGGGCACTGCTGCGCACTCCCTGCAGACGCCTGTGGGTGCTGGCCACATGGGCTGGGGGGCTGGCCTCCCTGGGCAGTTCTGACGTGCAGCCCGAGCACAGGACCTTGGCACTATTCTGGCTGCTCCGACTAAAGCCAGCTGGGTCGTCTGTCACGGTTGACTAGCGGGCGGGACTGCGCCCCCTGCAGCAGTTTCTCCGAGGTTGGCGGCTTGCGGGTGGCGTCGTGTGCCCCTTGCCCCCAGGGCTGTGGGGAGGGCAGGCAGTGGCAGGATTCCAGGGCCCAGCACCCTGTGAGGACCCTCGCCCACTGCCCCGTCCTGCGTGCTCCAGAGCACGGGGCCCAGGCCCGGAGGCTCTCGGTCTGCACGGAAACTGCCCTGTTTGCAGCCACGCTCCGGTCGGAGGAGTCACAGCCGGACCGCGACAGGGCCCGTGCCCAGGAGCCGTGCTCCTCGGGAGGGACACTGCGCCCAGGTCCCCGTGCCGGGGCCGGTGGGCCGCCTACCTGTTCAGGGCGAGCCCGTGGTACAGACCCAGGCTTTTGCCGAAGTACTTCTTCTGGGAATTGAGGGCGTCCAGCTGAGCGGCACAGGTCCCGTGCTTCTCCCACTCGTGCTTCCTGAAGGGTCAACAACCTCTGGTGAGGAAGGGAAAGAATTCACGGCGGAGAGGTTCGCGCAGACCCGCCCTGGGCCGGGCGGGGGGGTGGGGGGGTGGCGCGTAGGAAGGGCAGGGGTCCCGGCGCCGCAGGGGCAGCTCTGGATCCCGCCGGCAGCCAGCCTCCGGGGCGCACCTCCTCCCTGGCCTAGGCGGCTGATCCGCTCCAGCCCAGGCGGCACTTCACAAGGGCGAGGAAAGGCCACCTCTCTAGCACGCACGCACTCCCACGGCACCCGGAGTCCTGCAGAGAGCGAGTGCTTTACAACCGGGGGTTTGACACCCAGGCTGAGCAGTCGAGTGTAAGCAGCTAGAGGAGAAAGGGCCATGAGATGGATGCCCGAGCGGAGCCTCGGGCTGCCCGTGTCGGCCCCACCGTTGTGACAGCGTGGCGCACGCCTCCAGAACGACTGGCCATTTGGATTCGACAAAAATACTGTTCGTGGTAACTCCTCACATTTTATTGCAGATAAGTTACAAAATGTTTTCACATCCTCTATTTGGTTCTCACAACTCTGCAAGGAGGAAAAATCATGGCCGGTTTAGAAATGGGGAAACTGAGTCTCAGAGCGGCTAGCTAGGTCACTGGGCCGGAAGTGGCAGCGTCTGCACCCGAACCCCACTCGGCTCTCCCCTCTGGCCCCCTGCCGTGGCCTCGCGCTACCGTCCGGGGACAGCTGCATGCAATTCACACCCACGCTCAGAATGACTGGCAACTTGGCGATTCAGATGTTGAGCACGATTAGCATGGAAAACAAGGTGGGCGTCGGGTTCCACACTTCTCAGTGACTAATCCGAGCAGGTATAATAAACAACACTGGTGCAAGTATTCATACAATAATCGTATGCTGTCTCATAAAACTGCCATCAAAATGTGCCCTCCTTCACTGGTAAAGTTCACCCAGTGCCACTGTTAAAAGTTAAAAGTCTCTCAGACCTAAGAAACCAGGAGGAAAATAAAAATAGATGACTTTCTTCATCTAGAATAGCTTCCACAGCAATTTTTTTCATAACTTTGTATATTCTACAGAGAAGACAAAGGAGACTCTTTCCAGCTGATTGAAATGTAACATGGATTTGGGTGTCTCAGTTTCTGTAAAACAGAATAATCCTTACACTAAACCCCCTGTATAGAGTTAATGGGGATTATGAGCTGAAGCAGGCCGTGCACTTTACACAGGCCAAAATGGTGCCTGGCTCCTCATAAGTATCCAACACATGCCAGCTATTATTATTTTTGGAGCAAGCTTAACTCAGTAAATGTCAGGGATAAGAATATATGAACGTATTGATATTAATGTAGTTCAAAACATTTAGTCACATATCGTTTTTCATTTAACACAGCATTGCTAGTGACCAATCAAAGTGAGCATGCGTCACCCTCACGCCGCACAGGGCACGTGAGGAGACTTGAGGTCACCCTCCGCTATCACCTGCTTCGGGGATGACGGGCAGCTGGTGTTCAGGGGCTCTGTGCACACCCCACAGCGAGGCCGGGCAGCCAGCTGGGCATGAGCCAACTCTCGCTCTTTCTCTTAAAAGAATCGAGAAACAAACAAAAGTCCTCCTGTGCAGGGGGTTGTGTATGTAGTATTTTTCAATATGGTTAATCTCATTACTAGATCTAATCTTAGGGAATTATCTCAAGCACCAGGTGATGCCTGGACCCTCTCCTCTGCATACTTGATTCTCATTTGGGATTAAAGAGCAAAGGTTTCTGGCGGAAGTCTCTCTCCCCACTGACAGCAAAGCAGAGGTGGAGAAGCCTGTGGATGCCCCTGTGGACACCCCAGGAACTTGTACAGCAAAGGGGATTTGGGCAGTAGTGACCCAGATGCAGTAATGACAGCGATGGTAATGACAGTGCCCCGGAGACAGTTTCCACATCTCTCGTTTGTGCACAAGAGCTCTAGAAAGGATAAATATTAATCAGTGTGGGGTATTTACCTTTCCATTCAAAGCAAAAGTTTTAAGTGTCTAACTATCCAACCTGAAAAAGTCTATCATTTTGCCTTTATTAGCCAACAAAAATAAATGTGTAGTCTGCCCATGATTTTGATGAAATGCTCAAGGAGTCAGTGCACAGAAGACCTTTTTTGGGCATATTTGTTAGATTATGTTTAAGCCATTTGGGAAAAATGTGATTGGCTCTATCAGGGAACACTGTAACAACTGGTAAAATTATATTTTGCCAGGTTAACAAGTATTCCTCATTTTTTTTTTGCTTTTCTTTTTTTTTATAAGTTTATTTTGATATCATTAATCTACAATTAAATGAGCAATATTATGGTGATTACACTACCCTCTTCATCAGGTCACCCCCACCAACCCCATTACAGTCACTGTCCATCAGCATAGTGAGATGCTATAGAGTCACTACTTGTCTTCTCTGAGTTGTACAGCCCTCCCCGTGCGCCCTAACATTACATCTGCTAATCGTAATGCCCCCTTTTCCCCCTTGTCCCTCCCTTCCCACCCGTCCTCCCCAGTCCCTTTCCCTTTGGTAACTATTAGTCCGTTCTTGGGTTCTGTGAGTCTGCTGCTGTTTTGTTCCTTCAGTTTTTTTTTCTTAGTTCTTATACTCCACATATGAGTGAAATCATTTGGTACTTCTCTTTTTCGGCTTGGCTTATTTCACTGAGCATAATACCCTCTAGCTCCAACCATGTTGTTGCAAATGGTAGGATTTGTTTTCTTCTTATGGCTGAATAATATTCCATTCTGTATATGTGCCACATCTTCTTTATCCATTCATCTACTGATGGACACTTAGGTTGCTTCCATTTCTTGGCTATTGTAAATAGTGCTGCGATAAACATAGGGTGCATCTGTCTTTTTCAAACTGGGCTGCTGCATTCTTAGGGTAAATTCCTAGGAGTGGAATTCCTGGGTCAAATGGTATTTCTATTTTGAGTTTTTTGAGGAACTCCATACTGCTTTCCACAATGGTTGAACTAATTTGCAGTCCCACCAGCAGTGTAGGAGGGTTCCCTTTTCTCCACATCCTCGCCAACATTTGTTGTTGTTTGTGTTTTGATGTTGGCCATCCTCACTGGTGTGAGGTGATATCTCATTGTGGTTTTAATCTGCATTTCTCTGATGATTAGCCATGTGGAGCATCTTTTCATGTGCCTGTTGGCCATCTGAATTTCTTCTTTGGAGAAGTGTCTATTCATGTCCTCTGCCCATTTCTTAATTGGACTTTTTGCTTTTTGTTTGTTGAGGTGCGTGAGTTCTTTGTATATTTTGGATGTCAACCCCTTATCGGATACGTCATTTATGAACATATTCTCCCATACTGTAGGAAGTCTTTTTGTTCTACTGATGGTGTCCTTTGCTGTACAGAAGCTTTTCAGCTTCATATAGTCCCACTTGTTCATTTTTGCTTTTGTTTCCCTTGCCCGGGGAGATATGCTCATGAAGAAGTTGCTCATGTTTATGTCCAAAAGATTTTTGCCTATATTTTTTTCTAAGAGTTTTATGGTTTCATGACTTACATTCAGGTCTTTGATCCACCTTAAGTTTACCTTTGTGTATGGGGCGAGACAGTAGTCCAGTTTCATTCTCTTACATGTAGCTGTCCAGTTTTTCCAACACGAGCTGCTGAAGAGGCCATCATCTCCCCAATGTATATCCAAGGCTCCCTTATCAAATATTGACTGTATGTGTTTGGGTTGATGTTTGGATTTTCTATTCTATTCCACCGATCTGTGGGTCTGTTTTTGTGCCAATACCAAATTGTCTTGATTACTGTGGCTTTGTAGTAGAGCTTGAAGTCAGGGAGCGTAATTCCCCCTGTTTTATTCCTCCTTCTCAGGATTGCTTTGGCTATTCGGGGTCTTTTGTGGTTCCATATGAATTTTAGAATTATTTGTTCCAGTTCATTGAAGAAAGCTGTTGGTAGTTTGATAGGGATTGCATTGAATCTGTAGATTGCTTTAGGTAGTATAGCCATTCTGACAATATTTATTCTTCCTAGCCAAGAGCATGGGATGCATTTCCATTTGTTAGTGTCCTCTTTAATTTCTCTTAGGAGTGTCTTGTAGTTTTCAGAGTACAGGTCTTTCACTTCCTTCGTTAGGTTTATTCCTAGGCATTTTATTGTTTTTGATGCATTTGTGAATGGAATTGTTTTTCTGATTTCTCTTTCTGTTAGTTCATCGTTAGTGTATAGGAAAGCAACAGATTTCTGTGTGTTAATTTTGTATCCTGCAACTTTGCTGAATTCAGATATTAGTTCTAGTAGTTTTGGAATGGAGTCTTTAGGGCTTTTTATGTACAGTATCATGTCATCTGCAAATAGTGACAATTTGACTTCTTCTTTACCAATCTGGATGCCTTGTATGTCTTTGTTTTGTCTGATTGACATGGCTAGGACCTCCAGTACTATGTTGAATAACAGTGGAGAGAGTGGCATCCCTGTCTTGTTCCCGATCTTAGATGAAAAGCTTTCAGCTTCTCGCTGACCAAGTATTCCTCATTTTGAAGTATATTTTAAAGTGTGATACAAAAGACTTTCTGTTACTGTCCCCCATTTCAACTTATTAAGGCCATTATCTATTCTGAAACCATTTTCTAGAATATAGCTATGGGCAGGGCAACTGCTATACTCCTGAATCACTCATCTCCCAAATTTTCACTGAGTGATTTTCTTTTCTACTGAAGGGATGATTTCCAACTACAGACCTGGGACCCACAAATCCTGAAACCACTTCCCTGCCACACTCGGGTGACTGAAATCTCAGCCTGAGCACTAGTGAACCCAGAAGACAGACGCCATTTTCACTCCATTTGGTTTCAGAAAGCTTTCTTGTAAACTCTTTTCCTGAGAATTCTACACAAAAATACTTCCAAATGACTCAATTTGGACAAAATCTGATTAATTGTAATGTGAATTACAAATTGCCACATTAGAGGAAGATGGAGAAAATAAAGAATTATTTTTGGTTAACATACAATGTAAATAAAGGGAATGTTCATTTATCTTCTTCAGAAGTAGTCATTTAAGAAGATACCTTGGATTAAACACAACATTTTTCTCTTCACTCAGCCCCTGCTGTATTAATAAGAGTCTCATTGGAACAGCCTGTGGACTGAGCCCCCAGTGACCATCTCACCTCCTCTTCTCCTTAAGTCATGTGAATGAGGTAATAACGTCCATTCAGACACCTTTTTTCTTGACATATTTCAAGACAATAGCACAGCCTCCTAGAAACAGCCTCTCCTATGTGGTCTGGAGGTGAGATTTGGCTTTGTAGATATGCACGTGTTTGCCTTAGTTAAACCTTAGAGGAAATGTTTTAAATGCAGGAATGAATGAAGTAACAGACTAAAAACAAATTTATGAAGCAAATTCCAGTTGTTCTCATTTTCTGTCCCCTGAAGAAAGATGCCCCAAACTGCACACCGAATAACAAGCTGTTCTAGATTAAAGAATGTTCAAGCTTCTCAGCCCCAGAGGCACCCTCTGTTGCCTGCCCTCTGTGTCCCACAGCCCGCTTAGGTTGCAGTCACAAAGCTCTTGCCCTGGGGTTTCAAGATCGTGTCAGCTGCCAGAACTCAGACTTACCAGAAATGGCTGAGACTGAGTGGATGGATCACATCCGGCCAATACATCTTCATGTCTGGCAAAAGGTCCTATGTACAAAAACAAAACAAAAAACAATCTGTGTAGGACCTAACAACTCAAAGTCTAGAAGGTAAATTTAATAAACTAATACAGTAAAAGAACTGACTTCTGTTAATTAGTAACACTCAGGGGAGTAAAATGATTCTGTGCCTACCTTAATGAAGTGTTTCTTAAAACATATCTGAAGGTAAAATTTGAGTAATCATGGAAGTGCATTTGAAAATACAATTCTCATTGGTGAGTTGATAAACTGTGGTGCATCCAAAAAATGGACTGCTATTCAGTGCTAAAAAAAAATGAACTGTCAAGCCACGAAGAGATGTGGAGGAACCGGAAATGCGGGTCGCTCTGAGAGAGAAGCCGGGCTGGACAGACTACACCCTGTATAAGTCCAGCTCTGACATCCTGGGCAAAGTAAAACTATGGAGACAATAGAAGATGGATGGTTCCCAGGGGCTGGGGGAGGGAGGGATGACCAGTCTGAGCACAGAGGATGTTCAGGGCACTGAAAATACTGTGTGATGGTGGATACATGACACTATGCATTTATCAAAACCCATAAAACTAGGTGACACAAAAAGTGAACCTAATACGAACTATGAACTTTAATTAGGAGTAACATATCAAATCTGGCTCATCAATTTTAACATAAGTGCCACACCAATCCCAGAGGCTAATAATAGGGGAAAGTGTATGTGTGTGTGTGTATTGGGGGGAGGGGGATTGTGAGAACCTTGTACTTTCCACTTAGTTTCTCTGTTTTAGGTGTCTAAAGCTGCTCTAAAAAATAATGTCAACTAATTAAAACAACACAAAATACAATTCTCCTTTCCCCAGAGAAGAGCTCTTTTGGGCTGGGCAGTCTGAGCCCTCCTAGACTCAATAAACAGTTACCCTAAACTGAACAGTGTTCATTTTCAATTTCTACATACCTACTAGACCACAAAAAAGGTTGGATTAAAAAGGTGTCCACACAAACTTAGGATGACCCCACTTTGTTGCATTTGTCAGCACCCCCGCTGGTAAGGATCCAGCCCACCAACTATTCAACAATTTGACCCACAGCCCCCCACCTGCCCAGAGGCAACCCTGCCCTCACCTCCCCGTGGCCAAGCATGTCAGGATGCTGTCTGCCTGTCTCCATTTCCACCTACCTTCTACCTGCCACAGTCTGGCTGCCGCCCCACCAGCCCTCAGGGATGCAGGGTGGTGATATAATTTATTGCCCAAACAACGCCACTTTTATTTAGGATAAATGCTAAATTGGACAGTTTGCTACACAAGTAACCAGCTATTACTTGTTACTTCTGAACAAAGAGTGGCTTAGGGTCGCCCCCGACCTTGACCTGCAAGTGGCTCAATCCGAGGGGCATGTTCAGCCTCCTTTAGAGATTGGGCCCCACTTCTCTCACCCTCCCCACCCCCTAGCCCCCCTCCTCTGGCTGTCCTGCACAGTCCTCCGTGCCCCTCAGGCAGCGGGGCTCCTTGGGGCCTGCTCCTGCCTCTCCTCCACTGTCCACATTCACACTTACGGCCCAGGGTGATGGCGCCTGAGGTTCACCTG
Organism: Smutsia gigantea; assembly: GCA_032199065.1. Taxonomy (NCBI): domain Eukaryota; kingdom Metazoa; phylum Chordata; class Mammalia; order Pholidota; family Manidae; genus Smutsia; species Smutsia gigantea. The sequence goes on from JAVSCE010003871.1 coordinate 88,953, forward strand.
CAGCCACACCTCTGCTGACGCACGCAGCCCACCGGACGATTCCAGGGCCCTGCACGCTCAGCATCACCAAAGCTGACTCCTGATCCCACGCCTGCCAAAGCCCGGTCCCTGCCCGCGTGCCCTGTACCCAGGAAGGAGTCCGTCAGCCCTGAAGCACACATGCCCTTGCCACGTCCTGTTGGAGGCCTCCTCTTCCAGCCAGTCCATCCCTGGGCCTGTCCACTCTACTTCCAGGATACCCTCCCCCTTGCCACTCTCACGGCTCTTCGCCTCCTGCAGGAGCACCCTCATGTCCCCCACTACCGGCTCTTACTGCTGACGTGAAGGCAGGGCAACCATTAGAAAATACACATGGGGCTATCTCACTTTCCAGCTTTCATGCTTCCAGTGATTCCCGCTGGGTCTTAAGTCAGAGAAACAGTTCCCCACCCAGCCCACAAGGCTCTGTATGAACTGGGCCCAAACATTCTCTGGGCTCACTGCTCCCCCTCCCACCACACTGGCTTACCAGTTTCTCAAAGGCTCCGTACTACCCCAGGGTCTTTGCACATGCTGCCTCCTCAGCTTCCTTGCCCTTCAGCTAGTTGAGCCAGACTCCAGCGCCAACACCCCCTCCTCCGTGGAGCCTCACACAGGCCCACTGCCCTGAGCTCTCAGCGCTATTCTCCCTAGGCGCCCAGCTCGTATTTCTGCATGTGTGAGGTGACTTCATCCGTGGCTGTCTCCTCCGCTGTAAGCCACGTGGGGCAGAGACCACCTGTGGTTTTGCTCGCCATGTGTCTCCACTCTGTCCTAGCATCCCAGCACAGCTCCTGACAAACTACAGGCATCCAGGACATTACTGAATAAGTTAATCTCTAATTGCACTTTAGGGCCAAGGCATTCTGACTGGGAACATCCCTCATGGTATCAGGGGAGCAGAAGTGAGCCCAGGAGGAGGAACGTGTGCCTGAGGAGTGAGGCATGAGCAGGCTTTGGGGTGTACGGATAATTCTCACAGACGGTCCCTGGCCCTTCAGGCCTCCTGGCTCACACTCCCGAAGAACCTCAAGGAAAGAGAAAGGAGAAAAGAGTTCCCTTTGGACTGGATCCTGTGATGGGTTTGGAATAATTGCCTTGCCTTTTTGGAGGCTGTGCATAAGAAAGATCCACAATCGTAGCAAATCCTGATTCTACCCCATGATTTCAGGGAGTCCCCAGTGACCTCATGGACCCTGCCCTTTAAACCCAGGTACTAGTTACCCCGACAAGATGACTGGTTACCCCCAACGCGTTGTCAGCACCCCTGAGGAAAGGTGAGCACACTTATGTGCACGTGTGGGCATGCATGCATGCAGGTACCTCTGTGTGCGTGAGGTAGGAGGGCCTCAAAAAGAAATGTCTACTAACAACACTGGTGAACACGAGTCCATAGGTTATTCCGTAAGACATGCCTTTGGGCTAGGAAGGCCCATCCCTTCCTGCTCACTGGCCCTACTTAGAAACCTACCCACCCACAGCCAGGAAGGACAGCCATGGGTTCCATGGCCTATATCCAAGCCAGAGCTATCTACATAGGCCTTACCACATGCCAGCCGACCAGAGTCACCAGGGAGGGGGACTACAGGTGGCTGGCAGGCGAGAGCCAAGGTCGGCTTTGCACACACCTGCTTCCAGTGCACAGTTTGGGCCCGGAACACAGAGGGAGAAAGATTAGGTCCTAATTAGCATGTGGGATTGTTTTAAATATGCCAGCTGTTCAGTCCTGGTGAAGACACTCAGAACCCCTTCATGTTAAAACATGGCTTTGAGGGCACACTTAGGAAGGCAGGAGCTAATCCGGTGCAGAACTCTGCAGTGACACACTGCGCAGTACCTTAATCTCCTCTAGGTCGAAGTGCCATGATCTGTTACATGCTTCATCTCTATCAGGCCTTGAAATGAAAATTTAAAAAGACAACAGGAATTAGTCTTGTTTGGGGTGAATTCTAAATGACGCTTCCACCGAGGTCTGCAGAGAGCAGAGGAGGAGAGATTCTAAGCGGGAATTCTTTGTGCCACGGAGGTATCAGGGCGAGATCAGTGCGGTTCCAGCTCTAAGTGGTGATGAGAATCATGAGACAACAAATATAATGTGCTTGGGAAGTGCCTGGTAATGACTCAGGGTCCGCTAGCATGGTTTTTGAAACACCAAGCACCTCGCCCTCCCTGTTCCTGCTTTGGCCCCACGTGTTTAATTCTGGAGGTCAGCTCTCAGTCTTCTGGTGCAGCTTAATTCAAGAGTTCACCAAATCTCCTCTCTAGACCCCTAGCACGTAGCCAGTGCCAAAGAGAGCTGGCCCTGCAGCACGATAAAACCAGCGTGATGACCCCACCAGGGTTGGAGCAGCTGTGCCCTGTCATCCAGCTGGGAGAGAGGCCGAGGTGGGCATCAGGAAGACCCCAGACAGCCAAGGTCCCAAGGACTAAAGTGTCAAGGTCACTCCAAGAGCCTGACGCGAAGTGGGACTACAGCCAGGTCCCCAGTCTAATTTGTTCCTTATGAACTCTGGTCCCTGAGGAGCAAGCCTGTGCTGGCAAAGCCGGGATGGCGTCCCTCTCATGGAGGCAGCAACAAGACGGGTCCCTCTGACAGGCAAAGTATGTGCACAGTTTAGCGTCACAAATATACGAATAAACAAATGAATAAACTAGAAAGCTTCAGGCAATGCCAGAAAATTGCACTGGGGTGTCTGTGATGTGTGTATACTACAGAGACGTATGATTTATATAATACACACATTCATCTTCACATCTATTTACTAACCCCCAAAAGAACAAAATGAGAAAATTAAAATTTAGTGATGCCAGAATGTACCCAGAATCCCTAAATGCATATATCTAAACTAGGCTGTGACTGTTCTGTCAAAACAGAATTAACAACTGAATTAGTATTATGTTAGAAAGACTAAAAAATATTTTAAAATCAAGATCTGGTCTAATAAGTAAACTAACAAAAATTACTAGTATAAATGTTAAGAACAGACTCAAGCTAGAGTTTCAAGTTAGCTAGCTTCTTTTGACTCCAAGTCAATTTTAGATGTCTTAAGTGCTTGCCATAATCCATGTATTGTCCAGTAATCTGGAGGGCTTGTACAGTTGTTTCCAACTTCCTACAAAAAAAGAAACAAAAGAAAATAATTGGCTTAATTAAAATACATTTAGCAACCTTCCTTTCTTTTGACTACATCAAAGAGATACAGGACTAACACAAAATAAATTCCCATGGTCATTTATAACAATTTCATTCCAGCAACACATTCGTACAGAGGCTGGATGGTCTATCTGAAATGAGTGGGCCAGGCCTCAATTAGATAACAGAATTGAAAACCTATTTCTGCTTTTTTCATGTGCTCTCAAATTAAGGCAATCTAATGGAAACACTCAGATTTGCCCATAATTTTCTTATCATATAACCAAATATAAATGCGAACAAAAGGCTGATATTGCCCCGCCAAACTCAAGTCTGTTCAGGCTCCAGATCCAAATACATTCGTGAACAAATAAGTTTTGAAAATTCAGACATTTGGGGGCAAAAATGCCAAGACGAGAATAGGACATCCTTAATAATCAACATAAATGCATGAAGATAAAAATCTTGGGGTAATAATCTTTAAGGACCTCCAAATTGTTGAGCAAAAATGCAGTTTCTCCAAAACAAACCATCAAGGAATATATCCCGCCTCTCAGACAGGATGGGGCAGAACTGGTGCCCAGGGAGTGAGCACAGTAAGGAGGTGCCATGTCTGCGGAGGGGCAGGCTGGGCGCCCTGGTCCTAGCTGCATGCCCTTCCTCCTTGAGTCGCTGTCTGGGAAGGCGGCTCCCTTCCGCGGGTGGCCTGATCTGGGGTAGGTGCCCTGAATCCCCTGAGCAGGGAGGCAGCACAGGTGCCTGGGGAAAGCAGCGTGTTGCTGGGCTGCACCCCACCTCCCCCTTGGTCCCTCCACCAGGTGACCGGCTGGGGTCCCTGCCAGTTCTCCCTCCAGTGCCTCAGATGAGCCTTTACGGGGGTGACTGGGCCATCATGAAGCCTCCTCTCACATCAGCGCCTAGCCTGTGTGAGACCCACATGAGCGCCAAAACCCAGTGGGGAACGACGGGCTTGTCTGGGCACCTGTGCTGCCTGCTGCCTCACCAGGAAGGACACCAGGACGGGCCTGCTGCCCAGAGGGATACCCTGACCAGGACAGCAGAGCCCCTACCATGGCCACCCCGGATGGAAATCAATTCCCTAACAAAGATGTTTCCCTGCAGTGGAGTTTTTAAAAATCTCATGTCTAAAACCCTTGAGGCAGAAATGCCCCTCCCTACACATTTCTGATCAGTGCATGGGCTTTTTGCCATATACGTGCCTCACCCACCAAGCCACTGCTCTCAAGGCAGATCTTCCCGCACTCGTGGTCTGAGCTCCACACACAGGGACTTCAGGGGCCAACAGCTCCAGGATGTCCAGTGGCAGGAGCAAGAGCTGATCCCCCACAAAGCTGAGCTCCATCCTACTTCCACCCAGCTTCCCCCTCTACCCCCAGCATGTAAGGCACCAGAAACGCAGAGATTGAGGCATAAAGTCATCTCCAGCGGCATGATGTTGGTCGTGAGTTTCCGGATCACAGATTCATGATCCAGAGGACACATGCTGGTAAACCAACCCTTTGCCTGTCTCACTGGATCAAAGGGGCCAGTTGAGGCAGAAAGACTCACCTTGCACACTGTTGTAGGCCAGTGTTGAACCATAATTAGTTTTCTCCACTCATGGCTGCCACTGTTAAAAGACAAAGCACTTATTTTTCAAGAACTTTTTTAAAGTTACAGAAAATTCACCTATCCATTCATGCAACAAATACTGCATCATACCTGAACACAACGTGGGTTGGGGTGCTGCCCTGAGCAGGGACCGAGTCCCTGCTCTCCCCAAGGCACTTGCCAGTGAGGAAGACAGTGACCTCGTTGACTGAGAAGACACGTGGTGTCACACAGTGATAAGTGATAGTGAAACTTAGGCAGAGGAAGTGTGTCAGGGGTCGGGGGGTGGGGGGAGGTGAAATTCTCCATCAGGTAGCCAGGGAGGGCATCCCTGAAGGGAGCAGAGACCTGAAGCGAGGGAATGGGCCACAAAGGGCCCTCTCCCCAAGGATGCTCACACAGCTTAGAAACAGAAGCATTATTCCTTTGCTGCATTTGTGAAACCCCTGCAGCCTAAAGACTGAATTTCTTTGTAGTTCATTTGGCAGAAAATGTGCCGTGAACTAGCACGAACACTTGCTCTCTGCAAAACGGGTGACACATGACCCTACAGGGCTCCTTTCGAGGCCTCCGGGCGCTGTCTACAACCTGGATGTGATCCGCCTTCCCTGTGCGCCCTCAGCCACCGACTCTAAGACTCTCCTGCGTAGCCGTCCCCCTCCTGGGAGCTTTCAGGTTTGCAAGGCTTGGCCTGAGGGGAGGCTGAGGCAGCAAGGAGAGCATGCGAAAATACTCCTCTAGAGACAGGGAACAGCAGCAGCCACATGGGAATATCGTTCCAGTGGACACTTAATTCAGGGTGAATTAAATTTGAGGAGGAAAGATTCCAAAGTAAAACAGAATTAAGTTCTTACACATCAGCTTTTGTAAGCAACTGAGTACTGCTGAGTAAGTGCAGAATTCAACATGCAGATGTCAGGAGAACTTGGTTTCCAGTCTGAGCTAATAACCTAAGCACTCTATAAAAGAAGAAAGATGAACTGCAGCATGAGAAGGAGAGCTGGGTGAAGTGTTAGAAGCTTGCTTATTTTCTGGGTACAAAAAACTTTTTTACATAGGTGGAAACTGAGGCTAGAAGTTTAAGCAATGGCCAGGAAGGCTAGACCATCTGTATGCCGTTTACAATCAAACCATCAGACTCAGAACATCTGTAATACAATCTCCACCTACAATCCCAGCAAACGAATGATTTGTGAGGCTCAGAGAAGCATCTCCCTGCTGCAAAGAGAAAGGCCCCAGAGCAGAGCAGAGAGGAGCCCCCAAGTTCCCGGACTGGCTGGTATGTGGGAAAGCATCCCCTGACTTGGGAAGCCCTCCAGGGCCTGAATTAACTTTGTGTTCATGCCTGGCTAGTATTGGCTGTCCCATTATATCAGCTGCATGGATTAGGAGAGAATGGAGTGTACCACGTATTAAAGCCTAAGATCTTTGGCTAAGATTTATTGATCGCTAGTGACCAGGTATGGTTCTAAGTACTGTACTTTAACTGATTTCTCCTCCCATTGACTCTGGGAGCTAGGTGTTGTTATTATCTTTATTATTTCTGCTTTAGCCGTGGCACTCAGCCAGCATTCCACACCACCCCTCCAGTGACAGACTCTTAACCTGATGGCAAAAACTAAAGTAGCTATTTTTTCAGAAAATATACTTCCTGAGAACACTAAAACACAATGTTACCTTTTAAAGTATGTGATAAAACAGCACTGGTGCTTAAGTGCAAAGCAAAGCCTCCCTTACACCTGCCAGGTTAAGTATGAGATCTTTCTATTAAAGTGATCATTAACCCAAATGAGACAAAAGAAAAAAATTGAAACCTGGTACTCAGACCTAGGTTTCCACTACAAAAGCACAAAGCGAATCCTTTACAGCACAGCCCCTTTACCCCTAACTGGTCGCTGCAACACAGAATGAAAGGGGGAACGGAAGGGAAACAAAGAGCTCCAGTAAGAAACTCAGAAAGAGGAACCACCAGCATGTCAGCGTTATTGAACTGGAATCTGAACTAAACATGCGCGTCAACAAACTCAGGGAACTTCAGAGCACGGAGGCGCTGTCTACCCGGCATTCGACTGCCCACTGCTGCGACTCCAACCGCCAGGCGCAGGGCGCACCCCTCCTCCAGGTGGGCCCAGGTAGTTTACCTCCTCCAGAGGGCGCCCGTGCTGCACAGCCAGAAAATCGCCAGGCAGAAGGAGCTGAGGAGGACGCTGTGAGGTGCCCGAGGCTTCATCCTGCCAGACCCTCAGGAGGTTCAGCGGTCAAAGGTCAGAGGCACCAAATGCCCCGCCCAGGCCTTGCGTCCCTGAAAATGGACAGAGGGTTGCCCCCGGAGCAACTGGGTTGAACTGTATGGATCCATCTATTTGCCCATTTTTTTTTAATAAATGAAAAGCTTTTTTTTTCTAGCTTGCTTGACGGCAAGAATACAGTACCTAGTACATGTAACATACAAAGTATGTGTTAGTGGCTATTGTCATCTGTGCAGCTTCCGGCCCATAATATTAGTATCTAAGTTCTTGGTGAGTTCGAAGGTACTTGGACTTCTGCGGGGGTCAGTGCTCCTCACCCCCGGTGTTGTTCCTGGGGCCCCGGCCGGGCCCCCCTGCACCCCAGTGCGTCCTGTGCTCGCCCCCCGCCCCCCGCCTCCCGGGAGCGCCCCAGTGCCAAGTGTCCGGCCGCCTTACCCAGCCCGCCAGCCGCACACACGTCCCGGACAGCTCTGCACCACGACCCCCAGCCGCAAAGCCGCCCTGGGTGCTGCGGGACCCGCGGCCTCTGCAAACGCCTGCGCTTTTCCGCCTCTGGGCTTCTGGCCTGGGACACGCCCCCTGACGCTCCGAAGCCGCGCCCCCGATGCCGGGACACGCCCTCCAGGTCGGAACACGCCCCGATTCTGGGCACGCCCCCCGACGCCAAGAAGCCGCGACCCCGAAGCGAGGACACGCTCCCTGACGCCCCGAGGCTGCACGCACCCGGGTTGGCCCCTTGATGGGAACGGCGTCCCTGCCAGCCAGTCCCGTCCCGTCCGACCGGTGGCGTCGGCTTAGAGCCCGCCTCCCGCGCTCGCGGTGTCCGCGAACGCGCCTGGAGCGCCCGGGCAGAGCTGGCGGTGACGGGCGTGCCAGCAGAGGCCTTTGCAAGGTCCGCCGGGGAAGGCGGCTCTCCTTTGGGCCAGGTTGTTATCTCAACGGAGCTCGGCGCGGTTGTGCCCTCAGGACGCGGGCCCCGCGGCACGGTACGTGCGCCCCTGCAGCCCTGCGCTCCCTGTCGTGGGGCCTGCTAGGCGGCAGCCTCTGGTTAACCCTAGTGGCTCCACAACATTGTAAAAGGGCGCGTGCCCGGGACTTGGGCCATCGGTGGAGTAAACTTGCGCAGAAGTGTGTCCACTGGAGGCAGTGGACAGGATGGCCACAGCCATTTGCGTGAACAGATCATCCTTAAACCAGTGCTTATGCCTCAAAAGTAAGGGACTTCCATTACACAGCTTCTTGTTGATTTAGCTCCTTTTGAGAGCTATTCCCCAATCAGCTGCATTCCCGAGTCCGCTCTTGCCAAGTGATGCTCCAGCAGCGGCCGCAGATCTCAGCGGCTCGCTGCTGCATGCACAGAGAGGTTGACCTCCACTGGCTCCATGCTGGCTGTGGGTCAGCCGCAACTGCAGTCCGCGGCCTTTCCCTCGCTGGCACCCAGAGTGAAGGAACAGCCTTAGCCGGCACCTGCCACTTGGATGGCCAAGCAGTGACAGAACCCCGACTCGGCTCTGACCGTTGGGGGCTGATGTCTGATCTTCCACTTTAATTCTTTTGGCCAAAACAAGTCACATTCAAGCCTAACATCAAGGGAATAGAACATATACTCCTCCGACAGGTGGGGCGGGGTGGGGGGGCATTGCCTCTCAGCGCAGATGCTGGGTATGGGAAACAGCAGCAAATAACTGGGACATGGTCTGTCATAAGCGAGACGGCAGAAAGAGGCCTTGAAAAGTGGAGAAATGAAGGGTCGGAGGTGGATGTAGACTGCGCATATGTTCTAGGAAGGGGTTCCCTGCGCTCTTCCCACGGAGAGACAGGCTGGTGGGAGAGAGTGGCAGGGATCTCGGGAGAAGCACGGCTCCACCTGGAGAGCTCCCCGCGGGCGAGCAGCATCTGTGGGTGGGGAGTTTGTCAGATGAAAACTAATAAACATGAACACTCAGTTGCAGAACAGTTGAATGTGGCGAATGTCAGAGTGCAGAGTCTAACAGTGTCACCTCCCTGCAATATCTGCGCCTATTCCCGAGGAGACGGACTCAGGGAACTTGCAGGGCCCTGGCCAGGCCCTCTGGAGCCAAGGGAGGATTCTTGCTGAGTTATAGGTTACGTTTACTGGGTGTCTTCCAACCACACAGCTGGCCCTTGGCCCCCCCAGGGGAGGCTCAGGGCGAACGAGCGCTGAGAGCCACGCTGTCTCATTAGGGAGCAGAGGACGCACCGTGGTCAGGGTTACGTCCTCCAGCAGCAGATGGTCTGGGGTAAGTTCAGGTTTCTCAGTTGTTCTGTGCAAACTTGGTGAGCAGCCTTGCTTCTCTGAGCCTCGCCTTCCTCACTGGTAAAGGAGGAAAGCAATACTCTTAACAGGGTGCCTCGAGTCTAAAGGGGAGAATGTCAGCTGTGGCTCAGTATGAGGCCCCCGTGCCTGGTGTGTGTTAGGGCTCGGTGCTGCTTTCCCCTGTTACAGAGCCTCAAGAGCCTCCGCCGGGAGACAGGGCAGCACAGTCCTGTGGGAGCTGCAGAGATTCGGCCTTAGCCCCAGGCCTGATCTTGGGCTGGTTCTAGACCTCGTGTGTTACCACCCGACAGGAGCGGCTTTGTCCCCAGCCTCTGTTGTGTCCATTTGGGGTTCTGAAGCTCTAAGTAGCTCTGTCACTTTGGGGGATCTTCCCTTTAACACCCCTTTGCATTCTAAAGTATTTATATACCGAGGATTAGGACACTTCCTGGGTGTCTCTCTGGCCTTCCTCTTCTCAGAGCACCAGTATCTGTGCCCGGCTGCATCAGCCCGGCACCGGGGGACCCGTTTTGTTGAACTGTTGTGTTCTGAGACATGACAATGACAAAACGGGGACAGGAAAGGGACAGAGAAGGACCAATCGTTTCCCACAGTATGTTTTTTTCTTCAAGATGTCACTTTAACAGTTGGAACCACAAGGAAGAAACTTTTTTGGAACAGAGGATAAATAACACTGAATTGAATGAAATGGCATGATATTCTGAAATGTGAAATAAAGGAATGTATTACCTTTATTCTTTGATGACAAAGTTTAGAGCTCAAGGCCAAGGAGTCATCACCAAATTTTACCTAAAAATGCCTATTACTTATAATATTTGTAACTGTTCTCATAAAAGTATATGAAAAAGGAAAAGAAAAAAATGATTGGTCCTACACAGGTACATGTGTGCACACCCCACAACACATTCGTATATACTCTTACGTGGATGTGAGAACAGACTGCTTACTTGGGCTATTTTTAACAGTCACTTATCTTAAAAAAGAATAAGCAAGTAATTGTAGACTTCTACTACACCATTGAGCTGTTGCCTTCAGAGAAGCACTTCTGCAGTACGAACAATAGCTGAAGATTATGGCAACAGTTAATGTTTAGTTCTGATTAATAGTTTTTAATAGCTAATGTAAGTAAAAATAGCTAATGCCCAAGCACACCGTTAAGAGCGCTGGCTCTACATCCAGCCATGGAGTGGTATAAAGCTGCTTCATACCTACTGTGCGCCCTCAAACAAGGTCACACAAGGTTTTGGGAGGTGCTCATGAGCACAAGGAGGGGGCCTGGCACACTGCATTCATTCCACTCACCCCACCTTCTCCCTAGAAAGACATCCTCTGAGTGAGACGGACAGGGGCAGCCTGTACATTATACAGGAGGCTGCCCCGCAGAGAGAAGCTTGGGTTTGCTTTGAATTAAGCCCCATGATAACGATCCTTTATATAGAAGTGTCTACAAGCCAATTAAAAAAAATCTCTACTCATTCAAACGGGAATAAGCTTCCTCTTTCCCCCAAAGCAAATGGAGCAATGTGGGCCTCCCCCAGGTCGCAGCTCAGTCCTGAGCTAACTGCTTGTCCTTCTTAGGAGGCCTGCCCCGCCTCCTGCCACCACTGTCCTGCTTCCTGAGTCTCCTCCCACATCCACGGCATCATGGAATGCTGTGACAGCTTTTCTGTTTCCTCCCCTCTCAGCATTTCATAGCGAACGACAAACCAAACCCTACTGGCGTGTGGCATTTTGTATTTTCCAAAAGTGGCATGGCATTCTTTCCTGCCCAGAGACTCTTCCAGAATCTCGCTCTGCTTCTTCAGCATATGAGACCCCTCCTGCCTGTGAACCTGCATGGGATTGCCGACCCCCTGCCAGGCGGAAGACCACGCAAGGGATGCTGTGTGGCTTCTGGGTCCCATGGCCCCCACAGCCTTCTCTCTCAGCCTTATGGTGCTCACGGTGAGGAGGCCGGCCGTGGACTGTGGGGAAGTGCCAACCAGCCCAGAGTCCCACATGGAAAGCCCCACCTGGAAAGGCCCGCCTGGAAGGGAACTTATGGACCAGCAGCCACCACAAGCCGCTGACCCAAGCACCGACCTCGGATGCCTCCAGCTGAGGCCCCGACACCATCCGGCGGCCAAGTCAGCCTGCTGTGGCTTGTCCGAACCGGTGACCCACAGAATCAGTGGGTGTGATAAATGGTTGTGCACACCACAGAGTTTGGGTTTCCTTGTTCCACAGCCTGAGCAACTGGAACAAGTTTTATCAGTGGAGGGAACCAACAAAGGGGACAAGGATAGAAGCCAGAATTCTTTGAGAGCAATTGGTTTGTGCATTTCACTGGAATGGTGTAAGAAGTTTAACGTAATTATGAAATACAGTTTCTTAAAAAGGCAACCCTAGTAAATGGAAGCAAAGTGGAAGAAATGGAGGTAGCTGCGTATTGGGTAGTTGCTTCACCACAGGGAGAATTACTTAACATAACTTTAAAACACAGGGACTTGAAATAATGCAAGTGACCTGATGTGGCCTTAGCAGGACACATCCGAAGGCAAAAGGGCCGCAAAGCCCCTCAACTGCTTCCAGGTTCCTCCTCTTAGCAAGTAAGTACACAGGACTGTGACTGTGGAACCAGATACATAAAGTACACAGAGCAAGTAAGGACTGATAGAAATGCTACCAGGGACGTTTTAAGTATAAGAGAAAGACAATGCAGAAACAAAATTAAAGAAATTAACAATGAAAAGTTCTGTCATGCTGAGTCTGGATGGTAAATATCCATATGAACCCATGATATATTTTCTGTAAAAAGAAAAAACAAGACCAGCCAAAGAGAAAGCATTATTGGTGAGCTCTATCACTGAAAAGTGAGCGACCAGCTCAGCCCCTTGCCAGGACTGTGGTCTCTAATGTGAATTTTCACTAAAAGGAATCAGGGCTCCTGGGGAAATGGCTGCCTCCAGGCTGGAGAAGGAAACACTCAAGGGGAGCCTGAGATGAACACGTCCCATCGGAAAGGGTGGTGGCTATGCAACCCTGCTGAGGCCGCGTCAGGACTCAGAGCTGGACGTGAGGGGCTCCAAATGGCAAAACGGAATGGTTTTTGAGCAGCAAACAGAGTAACTGCAGTGGGTTGAAACATATGTTGAAATCCAAGAATGCTTAGTGATACCCAACACACACACACACACACACACACACACACACACACACACATCCTCATCAGTCACCTTTAGGGACCACAAAGGAGCCAACTCATGACTCTGAACACTTGCGAATACCGAGTAAGCATCACTCAACTATTCTTCCCTTCCTGTAGGGAGGGCACCTCAGGTTGATCAAATACTTGATGAGGAAAGTTCTCCTCTATAGAATTCCAGCTAAAAAATGAAGCTAAGAGTATTATAATGTTACCATTTTGCCCCCCAAAGTAAAATGACAAGTCTGGGCGATGATCATCAACAGAAGCTAAACTATTAGAGGAAGAGCGTGAAGGAAATCTAGAATGGACGCGTCAGCCTGAAGACACCAATGCCGTGATCAAGGCTGACATCAGAGGGAGACAACCAGACCTGATGACCTGGTTTGCGCTGACAGCACGTGCCCTGAACAGCTGGCGAGAAGCCTGCCTGGCTTAATGATACCCACTGAGTTTCTGTGTATTTTGCTTTTGGGCTGTTTGGTGCTATAGCTTCAGGTTTTCTTTAAAATGTTTCCCTTTTATCATTAAAACATGTTTCTTTTTGTATTGAAATATTGAAATATGTTTTTCTCAAATTCCACGTCAGTTAATATCCATGTTGCTCCTCCTGCCGTATTTTGGTAGCAGGAACCCTGGGTTCTTTCCGGGGAGATTTGTATCCAGAAACCATAGTCCTGCATTTACTGCCACAGGGTTAGACCAGGCCTGTCTAGTGGACGGAACTAGATAGCAGTTTGGTTTGTCCACGTGTTTCGTTCCTGTTCGTTTTAAAGAAAATACACCATGAATTCATGCTGATGTTTCTGAATCAAATTTACGTCGAAAGGTCTTTCATATTTTGTGATTTTTTTTTCTTATTTTGATATATCTTTGCATCTCCCTCAACTCTCAAGCATTTATGTGGCCACAGATTAAAATGGGGACTCTGCAGCCTAAATGCTACCTTGCTCCTTCTTTAAAACATATGTAGTCGTTAATTTGCCCTTTGCCTTGGGGCTGCTTTGGGCCTGGGAAGCTGATTAAAGCCCGACATGGTTTACCTGCACCAGATTAAGTTGATGACTCATGACTTGTCTTAACTAGCTGACAGTAAACAGATTCATCACCATTTTAAGAAGCTGTGTTGAGGAGTCACTGCTTATCATTAATACCAACCCTCTGTACATGTCTTCATGTTGTAAGTACAGTAAAAGCAGCAGGGGAAAAAAGTTAAATGTGGTCTCCTGGGGGAGTGAAGCCTGCTCCCCACTAGACCAGCAGTGGGAGGGGAGCCCAGCAGCTCACCCAGTAGAAAGGCAGCCATGGTGCATGGGCCCAGAAGACCAGAGGCCATGCTTTCTCCCCATCAGTGCTGAGCTGTTCCCACTGAAGTGCTAGCATTTCATTTTAGCATCCCTGCTGGGAGCAGCTGCCTCCACTGTGCTTCAGATCCCACCCACTGAAAATGTACAGCCTGGGCCTACAGTTAATAACATGGGGCTGTATGTGTGGAAGTTGCTAAGAGGGTAGATCGCCAAAGTCCTCATCACAAGAAAAGAAATTACAACTATGTGTGTGGATGGATGTTCACTGGACTTATTCTGGTGGTCACTTCAAAATATATACAAATATGGAATCATGTTGTACCTGAAATTAATATGTTATATGTCCATTTTTCCTCAATAAAAAATAAATCCTATCCATTCATCAAAACACAGCTCATGTTTCATCTTTGTCTTGAAACTTGATCTCCTCCATCTAATCTCTCCAGTTCCTTATCTGAACTCTAATTTCTCTGTAGGCAGAAGCCACTGAAAATATACTCTGAGATACTGATCTCACTACTCTTTAACTCATAATTATAAACTCTGGACAGAGCTGTGTCTTATAATTCTTGCAGGTCACTGCTGTGCTGTGGCTAGGCAGGCATGCAGAAGGCACTTGCTAATTTACTGTTTTAGTCCAGTTCATCCAGTCAGCCTAAAGCAGATTTCTTATATGCCTTTATAGGCTTAAAACATTCCAACTTATATTTATATAACAAATTCTGGATTAGAAAGCAGTTTCCTTAAATTATATTTTGCTCTAACAACATTGTAGGTAGACAAAGCAGGTGTTTATGTCCACTTCCCAGAGGAGCAAGCAGTTCAGCAGGTGTTGAAGGAGGCAGCTTGTCAGTGGGTGAGCCCTGTGTGCTGAGTCCTTATAGACTCTTCTTCCTCTTACTCTGTTGTGGAGAGCGGTTGGGACAGAAGGAGCAAGAGTACAGGACAGGACTGATTGTGTTTTGTGCCTAGTCTCCATCTAAGGCCTGAATCGGGCCTGACTCTGAAAGAAACCTTGAAAAGTTTCCTAAATTCCAGGAACAAGTATCTCAGGAATGTAGGGAGGTCTTACCTCAAGGCCAGCCACCTGGACTAGATGCCCCCAGGCTTATGTGACGTGAGTGATTGGATTAATGTCTGATTGGATTAATCTGTAGGCAATACTTGATTGGATTAAGGTCCTTGAAAAGGGCCTGTGATTCTAATCTGTAGGCAATTCATGTGTATATAAGCCATGCCAGAATAAAGCTTCTTTGCATTCTGCACCAGACAGTTTGCCCTCCTGTAGTCTTGTATATACAGCCCGACGCCCCCACTCAGGAACTGTTCTACTCCTGCCACCCTCTGTAGCAGTTGTGGAGAATATTTGAGAAATGTTACTTAAAACTTGGAAATAATACAAAAAGATAATTACAGGTCCTCCCAATATCATCCTAGACACCCTTTCACAGGCCCACCCAACAGTTACTTTATTATCAAACTTTTGGATCGCAAAATCCTTGATGCCCTTAAAATGACTGAGGAATCCAGAAAAATTTTGTTTAAATAAGTTATATTTAACAATATTTACCTTACTGAAAATTAAAACAGAACATTTAAAATTTTTATTGATTTAAAAATATAAACCCATTATGTATTAACATAAATAGCCTATTTTAAAAACAAAATTACTATATTTAATAAAAAATTTTTTTTATTTTGGTATTATTAATGTACAATTACATGAGTAACATTATGGTTACTAGACTCCCCCTATTATCAAGTCCCCGCCACATGCCCCATTACAGTCACTGTTCATCAGCATAGTAAGATGCTACAGAATCACTGCTTGTCTTCTCTGTGTTGTAATGCCTTCCCTGTATCCACCCCTGCTACATTATGTGTGCTAACTGTAATACCCCTTTTTCCCCCTTATCCTTCCCTTCGCACCCATCCTCCCCAATCCCTTTCCCTTTGGTAACTGTTAGTCCATTCTTGGGTTCTGTGAGTCTCCTGCTGTTTTGTTCCTTCAGTTTTTTCATTCTTATACTCCACAAATGAGGGAAATCATTTGGTACTTGTCTTTCTCCACCTGGCTTATTTCACAGAGCATAATACCCTCTAACTCCATCCATGTTGTCGCAAATGATAGGATTGGTTTTCTTATGGCTGAACGGTATTCCCTTGTGTATATGTACCACATCTTCTTTATCCATTCATCTACTGATGGACACTTAGGTTCCTTCCATTTCTTGGCTATTGTAAATAGTGCTGCGATAAACATAGAGGTGTATATGTCTTTTTCAAACTGGGCTGCTGCATTCTTAGGGTAAATTCCTAGGAGTGGGATTCCTGGGTCCAATGGTATTTCTATTTTGAGTTTTTTGAGGAACCTCCATGCTGCTTTCCACAATGGTTGAACTAATTTACATTCCCACCAGCAGTGTAGGAGGGTTCCCCTTTCTCCACATCCTCGCCAACATTTGTTGTTGTTTGTGTTTTGGATGTTGGCCATCCTCACTGGTGTGAGGTGATAACTCATTGTGGTTTTAATCTGCATTTCTCTGATGATTAGCGATGTGGAGCATCTTTTCATGTGCCTGTTGGCCATCTGAATTTCTTCTTTGGAGAAGTGTCTGTTCAGCTCCTCTGCCCATTTTTTAATGGGCCTATTTGCTTTTTGTTTGTTGAGGTGCGTGAGCTCTTTATATAATTTGGATGTCAACCACTTATCAGATATGTCATTTATGAATATATTCTCCCATACTGTAGGATGTCTTTTTGTTCTACTGATGGTGTCCTTTGCTGTACAGAAGCTTTTTAGTTTGATGTAGTCCCGTTTGTTTCTTTTTGCTTTTGTTTCCCTTGCTCGGGGAGATATGTTCATGAAGAAGTCGTTCATGTTTATGTCCAAGAGATTTTTGCCTATGTTTTTTTCTAAGAGTTTTATGGTTTCATGACTTACATTCAGCTCTTTGATCCATTTTGAGTTTACTTTTGTGTATGGGGTTAGACAATAATCCAGTTTTATTCTCTTACATGTAGCTGTCCAGTTTTTCCAACACCAGCTGTTGAAGAGGCTATCATTTCCCCACTGTATATCCAAGGCTCCTTTATCATATATTAATTGACCATATATGGTTGGGTTTATATCTGGGCTCTCTAGTCTGTTCTGTTGGTCTATGGGTCTGTTCTTGTGCCAGTACCAAATTGTCTTGATTACTGTGGCTTTGTAGTAGAGCTTGAAGTTGGGGAGCGTAATTCCCCCCACTTTATTCTTCCTTCTCAGGATTGCTTTGGCTATTCGGGGTCTTTTGTGGTTCCATAGCATTTTAGAATGATTTGCTCTAGTTCATTGAAGAATGCTGCCATATTTTGATGGGGATTGCATTAAATCTGTAGATTGCTTTAGGCAAGATGGCCATCTTGACAATATTAATTCTTCCTAGCCAAGAGCACAGGATGTGTTTCCATTTATTGGTATCTTCTTTAATTTCTCTCATGAGTGTCTTGTAGTTTTCAGAGTATAAGTCTTTCATTTCCTTGGTTAGTTTTATTCTTTTTGATGCAACTGTGAATGGAATTGTTCTGATTTCTCTTTCTGCTAGTTCATCGTTAGTGTATAGGAATGCAACAGATTTCTGTGTATTAATTTTGTATTCTGCAACTTTACTGAATTAAGATATTAGATCTAGTAGTTTTGGAGTAGATTCTTCAGGGTTTTTTATGTACAATAATATCATGTCATCTGCAAACAGGGGCAATTTGACTTCTTCCTTACCAATCTGGATGCCTTTTATTTTTTTGTGTTGTCTGATTGCCATGAATAGGACCTCTAGAACTATGTTGAATAAAAGTGGGGAGAGTGGGCATCCTTATCTTGTTCCCGATCTTAAAGAAAAAGCTTTCAGCTTCTCGCTGTTAAGTATAATCTTAGCTGTGGGTTTGTCATATATGGCCTTTATTATGTTGAGGTACTTGCCCTCTATACCCATTTTGTTGAGAGTTTTTATCATGAATGGATGTTGAATTTTGTCGAATGCTTTTTCAGCATCTATGGAGATGATCATGTGGTTTTTGTCCTTTTTCTTGATGTGGTGGATGATGTTGATGGATTTTCAAATGTTGTGCCATCCTTGCATCCCTGGGATGAATCCCACTTGATCATGATGGATGATCTTTTTGATGTATTTTTAAATTCTGTTTGCTAATATTTTGTTGAGTATTTGTGCAGCTATGTTCATCAGGTATATTGGTCTGTAATTTTCTTTTTTTTGTGGTGTCTTTTCCTGGTTTTGGTATTAGAGTGATGTTAGCCTCATAGAATGAGTTTGGGAGTATTCCCTCCTCTTCTACTTTTTGGAAAACTTTAAGGAGGATGGGTATTAGGTCTTCACTAAATGTTTGATAAAATTCAGTGGTGAAGCCATCTGTTTCAGGCGTTTCGTTCTTAGGTTTTTGATTACCAGTTCAATTTTGTTGCTGGTAATTGGTTGGTTCAGATTTTTATTTCTTCCTGGGTCAGCCTTGGAAGGTTGTATTTTTCTAGAAAGTTGTTCGTTTCTTCTAGGTTATCCAGTTTGTTACCATATAATTTTTCATAGTATTCTCTTATAAGTCTTTGTATTTCTGTGGTGTCCATAGTGATTTTTCCTTTCTCATTTCTGATTCTATTTATGTGTGTAGACTCTCTTTTCTTCTTGATAAGTCTGGCTAGGGGTTTATCTATTTTGTTTATATTCTCGAAGAACCAGCTCCTGCTTTCATGATTCTTTCTATTGTTTTATTCTTCTCAATTTTATTTATTTCTGCTTTAATCTTTATTATGTCCCTCCTTCTACTGACTTTGGGCCTCATTTGTTCTTCCTTTTCTAGTTTCATTAATTGTGTCTAGACTGTTCATTTGGGATTGTTCTTCTTTCTTGAGGTAGGCCTGTATTGCAATATATTTCCCTCTTAGCATGGCCTTTGCTGCGTCCCACAGATTTTGCAGTATTGAATTATTGTCATTTGTCTCCATATATTGCTTGATCTGTTTTTATTTAGTTGTTGATCCATTGATTATTTAGGAGCATGTTATTAAGTGCCCATGTGTTTGTGGGCTTTTTCATTTTCTTTGAGTAATTTATTTTTAGTTTCATACCTTTGTGATCCGAGAAGCTGGTTGGTACAATTTCAATCTTTTTGAATTTACTGAGGTTGTTTTTGTGGCCTAGTATATGATCTATTCTTGAAAATGTTCCATGTGCACTTGAGAAGAATGTGTATCTTGTTGCTTTTGGATGGAGTGTTCTGTAGATGTCCGTTAGGTCCATCTGTTCTAATACGTTGTTCAGGGCCTTTGTCTCTTTATTTTCTGTCTGGCTGATCTGTCCTTTGGAGTGAGTGGTGTGTTGAAGTGTCCCAAAATGAATGCATTGCATTTTATTTCCCCCTTTAATTCTGTTAGTATTTGTTTCACATATGTAGGTGCTCCTGTGTTGGGTGCATAGGTATTTATAATAGTTATATCCTCTTGTTGGACTGACCCCTTTATCATTATGTAATGTCCTTCTTTGTGTCTTGTTACTTTCTTTGTTTTGAAGTCTATTTTGTCTCATACAACTATTGAAACTCCTGCTTTTTTCTCCCTATTAGTTGCATGAAATGTCTTTTTCCATCCCTTTACTTTAAGTCTTTGTATGTCTTTGGGTTTGAAGTGAGTCTCTTGTAGGCAGCATATAGATGAGTCTTGTTTTTTTAATCCATTCAGTGACTCTACATCTTTTGATTGGTGCATTCAGACCATTTACATTTAGGGTGACTATCGATAGGTATGTACTTATTGTCATTGCAGGCTTTAGATTCGTGGTTACCAAAGGCTCAAGGGTAATTCCCTTACTATCTAAAAGTCTAATTTAACTCACTTCGTATGCTACTACAAACACAACCTAAAGATTCTTTTTTTTCCTCCTCCATTCTTTGTATGTTATGAATCATATTCTGTACTCCTTGTCTATCCCTTGGGTGACATTTATTTAGCCTTAGGAACACTTCCATCTGTAGGAGTCCCTCCAGAATGCACTGTAGAGTGGTTTGTGGGAGGTAAATTCTCTCAGCTTTTGCTTATCTGAAAATTGTTTAATCCCTCCTTCAAATTTAAATGATAACTTTGCTGGGTAGAGTATTCTGCATTCAAGGCCCTTCTGCTTCATTGCATTAAATATATCATGCCACTCCCTTCTGGCCTGTAAGGTTTCTGTTGAGAAATCTGATGATAGCCTGATGGGTTTTCCTTTGTATGTGATCTTTTTTCTCTCTCTAGCTGCTTTTAAAAGTCTGTCTTTATCCTTGGTGTTTGCCATTTTATTTATTATGTCTTGATGTTGTCTTCCTTGCGTCCCTTGTGTTGAGAGATCTGTGTGTCTCCATGGCTTGAGAGACTATCTCCTTCCCCAGACTGGGGAAGTTTTCAGCAATTACCTCCTCAATGACACTTTCTATCCCTTTTTCTCTCTTCTTCTTCTTCTTCTGGTACCCCTATAATGTAAATATTGTTCCGTTTGGATTGGTCACACAGTTCTTTCAGTATTCTTTCATTCTTAGAGATTCTTTTTTGTCTCTGTACCTCAGCTTCTTTGTATTCCTCTTCTATAATTTCTATTCCATTTACCGTGTCTTCTACTACATTTAATCTGCTTTTAAATCCCTCTATTGTATGTTTCCTTTCAGATATGGAATTTCTTTATGATTGAATCTTCATCTTAAGTTCGTTCCTGAGTTCTTGAATATTTTTCTGTACCTCCATAAGCATGTTTATGATTTTTATTTTGAAGTCTCTTTCAGGATGATTGGTGAGTTCAGTTTCATTTGGCTCTTTTTCTGGGGTTTGTGAGATTTTGGTCTGAACCATGTTCTTTTGACGTTTTATATTTCTGTGTGGTGCCCTCTAGTGCCCAGAAGCTCCAGTCTCTGGAGCTGCTGAGCCCCTAGAGTGAGGTTGGGGGTCACAGGGTAGTGGAGCTGGTGCCGTTTCATGAGGTCTGCTCTGTTTGTGTGGTCTGTATGCAGTCTGGTGCAGCCTTCTTACCTGTTGCTCTTTCAGGGTTAGTTCTATTAACTATATTTTTGCAATATCTGTGGTTTTGGGAGGAGTTCTCTGTCTCACCTCTCATGCCACTATCTTGAATCCTGTGTCCTATATTTTCTAAAACAAAAATGATTTAATAAGAAACTGGCATTATTTTTACCTTTTTTCACATCTCCTTAATGTCTGGTTTAATGGGAGAAAATAAGCTGATTATAGTTGCTGCTCCTATGTTCAGTCTGTTGCAATAGGTTGCTTGGTTAAAGTTTATAAAGAAAATCCAGCTCCACAAAGATATATAGTTGGAAATGGGAGAGTATTTTTATAGTCTTTACAATTCAAAAACAAAACTCTAAAATTTAGAAAAGATTAGCTGCAATGTGGAATCTGAATGTATATCAATGTGCTTTTTGTACTCTGTTACCTTAGAATCCATTGCTCTATTTGGAATTTGGAGTTATTTTTTGTCCACATGTACTAGGCCAAATAATGGCCCTGAAAGGCACCTGCACCTACTTCCATGAACCTGGGCATATCCCATCTTCTCTGGCAAAAGCGATGTTTGTTGATGTGACTGTTAGGGACATGGAGAGGGAGATGTAACAAGAGAAGAGAGAGATGCAACATGAAAAGAACTCAGCCCACCATTGCTGGCTTTGAAGATGGAAGGATTCCACGAGCCGAGGAATGTGCGGGCCTTGAGAAGCTGGAAGATGCAAGGGAGCAGACTGTCCCCTGGCGCCTCCGGAAAGGAATGCAGCCCAAGCAACACCTTGATCTTATCCCAGGGAGACCCATATCTCTCTTTGGACCTACAGAACTGCAAGAACAGGTCGTGTTGTGTAAGCCACCATGTTGTGGTGGTTTGGCACAGCAGCGCTGTCACCTGTGCTGTGTAGGCAGTGGTGTCATGCACCTGCCACTCAGAAAATGATGGTTCACTGAGTCATATGCAGATTTCTCCAACGTTGGCATGTTTCATTGTGCAATAGCAAAGAACCTTCATTAATATCACACTGACCTCATCAGAAAACCCCTTAAATATTAGGGAGTTTTCAAGTACCCATGGCAGATACCAGCTTTCCAAAGTTTTCACTTGAAAACTCCAACTTTATCATCGGCAACAAATATTGTCATTTGTCTTCCTTGAAGCGACAAGCTTTCTCAAGTAAAAACAGCCTTGTGGCTGGCATCTCAGCCCCAGAGCAGTGTAGGGGACAGCATACCATTCCCTCAGCCCAGCGCCCCTAATACCACCCTCTTTCTCTCACTGGGCACTGGAAAGCTGGGCCCCAGCATCAAGTCTAAAGAAGATACTACTCTCTACATCTTCACCAGGACTTTAGTATTGAACTGCCTTTTCTCGAAATTCATTTTAGTTTAAATTTAATTCTATTCCCTAAATAACTTTTTATGTAACTAAACATGATATATTAAATAGCTTAGTATTGAATACAAGTGACCCTCAGGGTCGGGGCTCATTCCCAGCATGGTTGACACTTTGGGCAGGTGATCCCTTGGGGGTGGGGGGTGTCCTGTGC
>JAVSCE010003872.1:0-21012 GCA_032199065.1 Smutsia gigantea
ACCCGGCCTCCTCTCAGCCTCCTTTGCCAACCCCTTAATGACAGGCCCCCCTTCTCTGTCCACGCTCACTCTAACTAATCCCTGACCATCTGCCTCCATGGCCCTAAGTAGCAACTACATTCTGATGAATCACAAACACAACCCTTTGGCCTAACCCTCTCCTCTAACTGATGACTTGCCTGCGTGGCATCCTCCCTTGGAGACCCAATGGGCATCCCAAACATGTTCTAACGTTAGACTCAGAATCTTCCCACAAAAATCTCCACATCCCATGTTGTCTCCACCTAACAAAATGGCAACTCCTTCCATCCAGTTCCTTAACTGAAATGCCTGGGGTCAACTTTGGCTTCTTTCTCTCCCTTTCACAAGAACTTGACAAGGTCAGAGAGCTATGTTGGCTCTACCCTTCAAGTCTATGCAAATCCGAATGACTTCTGACCACCGGCCTGCTCACACTGTATCCAAGCCAGCATCATTTCTCACCTGAATTTTGTAGGAAGCCCTAAAATAGGGTTCTTTCCCCCCTTTATTTCTCAACATAACAACCAGATTGATCCTTTCAAAACAAGTCAGCTCATGCAGTTCCTCTGCTAGAATTCACAATATCATTCTCCATATCTCTCAGCATCAAAGTCCTTTCAAAAACCAACACAGCACACACTCCCCCCCATGGACTAACTGGACCTTATCTTCTACCTCCCTCACTCATTAAATAAGCATGCCTTCCATTTTTCTGGAGGGAGCCACTGTCACTGTATTCCAAGATATTTACTGAAAAAGTTTCTTGTAAAAATGGTGTGGAATGAAGGACACAGTGCCTTTGTTTATCACATGTGCACAAATGTGAGGACCTGTGCAGAATTATCTCCTAATGGTACTTGCCCCTTTCTGACAGCTAAATACTCCTCATTTCAGCCACTTTTCTTCCTCTGCCAGACTATAACTCAACACATTTGTTATTTTAATTCTTGTCTATTTTATTTATTGATTAAACAAAGTCTGGCACATGAAGGAAGTTCAGTAGCATTTTGCTGAAAGAATAAATGAATGAATGGCAAAATACACAGGAACTAATCAAAATGCCAAAACATAGGGAGATGACAAAGAAGTTCATAAATTAATAAGATGCACCGATTTACCACAAGCTAAATATAATACTGGAATTTTTATATAATACTTGATAGTTTGAGAAAATACTTATGCTAACTTAAAAAAAACTTTAGTGTACTGGACTGAATATATATGTTGATTATTATTTCCATTTTCGTATATAAACACAAGCACACACTTTTGTTGTCCAAACGTTCTGTAATTTGTATGTATTATTTTAATTATGAAGACAAACATCCTCATTTTGAAATCTTTATTTCATTTAAAGATATAAAGGTGAGCACCTGAAACCACAGAAACTGGTTTCCATCACCTCCAGCAGGTACAGAAATCGTGTCCACACTCTGGAAGCAAGAAATTCTGGTAAAGCCCATGGTGATCGTTCACGGTCAATATTCTTCCGAAAACGGATACCAAGGGTGATGGACGGCACTGAAAGAGAAAGCAGGACATGAGCTCAGCAGCTCTGTCTCACTGCTCAGGAGAGGGTTTCTCCGAGTGAGCTTCAGGTCCGCTCCAGTCTCTGAGGGACAACCACGCCCCTCCCGTCCCGAGCCCCGCCCACTTCCGCGCTTCCAGGGCAAACTGCACCTGCAGCCCAGCCCCAGTTCAGAGCAGCGGGGCCACATCAGGGCCCTCCCGGCCCCCAGGCACAGCTGATGCCACCTCCCCATAAAATAGGAATTTTACAATTGTGTTAGGATAAACCTGAATTCAGTCTACGCTGGATTCATTATTACTCAGTCTCTATTAATGTAATCGTTTTTTTCCATTATTAAAGGAATGAGAGATGAACCACCACAGGCCCCTGGAAGTGCAGTGGGCCGCAGGCACTGCGCCTCTGGGTCTAATGGGAAAGCCTCCCGAGGCAAGTCCCCCAGCACAGGGGGAGGCCCAGGCAGCCGTGAACCCAGGGACGCAAGTGCTGGCGGGTTTGCTTCTGGTCCCGCCTGGGCCCGGCTCACCTTACTGTTGGGTCCCAGATGGGGCCCTGGAGTTGGCCTCTGTTCTGAGGTCTGCAGGGAGCTCCTGTGTCACTCCTACACCTGAGAGCAGGCCTGCCTCCCTGATTTCAGGAAGTTTGGTGCCTCTGACAAACTCCATGAGACAGAAAACCAACTGTGAAAAACTCTAAAACACTTACAATGGTAATTTAAAATATCGGAAATTTCTGTTGAGGCCGTCAATTGCTTTCATGTCTTCCGGAGTCAATTCAAAGTCGAAAACCTAAAAGGAAGAAGAGATCAGATGGCCTCTACCTGGGAACCAGGGGCCTTGCCAGCTGGGCAGAGACAAGGCCCTTCTGCCTGCAGTTTCCCACCCCTCTCCTCTGCTCCCCTTCACAAATGAGAGGCTTATGGCTCATCCACCTCACACCTTTCCAAGGGAGGTGCTTGTGAAAGAAAAGGGAAAACAAATGCCTTTTTTTTCCCCAAACAAAAGGACAGCTGGACAATCAGGAAGAAACATCTGACCTGATAAGAGCTTTCACCAATGGGGTTTCCTCCACCCTAGGTGGATGCCTGCTCCTCCTCTTGCTCCTCCTCCTCCTGCTGTTCATATCTGCTCTTCCTGCTCCTGCTGTTCCTCCTGCTACTCCTCCTCCTGCTCCTGATCTTCCTGCTCCTGCTACTCCTCCTGCTCCTCCTCCTAGTGCTCTTCCTGCTCCTGCTCCTCCTCCTGCTCTTGCTCTTCCTGCTGCTGCTCTTTCTCCTGCTTCTGCTCCTCTTCCTGCTCCTCCTCTTCCTGTTCCTACTCCTCCTCCTCCTGGTCCTCCTGCTGCTCGTCCTCCTCCTTCTCCCGCTGCTCCTGCTGCTCCACCTCCTCCTCCTGCTCTTCCTGCTCATGATTCCCTTCCTGCACTTCCTCCTCCTCCTCCTTCTCCTGCTCCTCCTGCTCTTCTTCCTGCTCTTCCTGCTCTGCTCCTCCTTGTCTTCCTCCTCCTGCTCTTACTGCCCCTGCTCTTCCTCTTGCTCTTCCTGCTCCTGCTCCTCCTCCTCTTGCTCTTCCTGCTCCTGCTCCTCCTCCAGCTCCTCCTACTCCTGCTCTTCCTACTCCTGCTCCTCCTTCTGCTCCTCCTGTTCCTGCTCCTCCTCCTCTCCTGATTCTATTCCTGGTCCTCATTCTCCTGCTCTTCCTTCTCCTGCACCTCCTCCTGCTCCTCCTGTTCCTCCTCCTGCTTTTCCTGCTCCTCCTCCTTCTCCTGATCCTGCTGCTCTTCCTACTCCTCCTCCTTCTAGTCTTGCTCTTACTGCTCCTGCTCCTTCGCCTGCTCCCCCTGATCCTGCTCCTCCTCCACCTGGTCTTCCTGCTCCTGCTCATCCTGCTGCTGCTCCTGCTCTGCTCCTCCTCCTGCTCCTGCTCTTCCTCCTGCTCCTCTTCCTCCTGCTCCTCCTGCTCCTCCTGCTCTTCATACTGCTCCTCATGCTCCTCCTGCTCCTACACCTCCTGTTCTTCCTCCTCCTACTCTTCCTCCACTTGCTCTTCATGCTTCTGTTCTTCCTCCTGCTCCTCCTGCTCCTCCTACTCTTCCTCCTCCTCCTCCTGCTCTTCCTGCTACTGCTGTTCCTCCAGCTTCTCCTACTCCTGCCCTTCCTGCTCTTGCTCCTCATCCTGCTCCTGGTCTTCCTGCTCCTGCTGCTCCTCCTACTCCGGCTCATCCTCTTTTTCCTCCTCCTCTGTTCCTCTTGCTCCTACTTTTCCTGATCCTCCTTCTACCGCTCCTGCCGTTCCTGCTCTTCCTCATCCTACTGCTCCTCCTCCTCCTGCTCTTCCTGCTCCTGTTCCTGCTCCTGCTCCTCCTGCTCCTGCTCCTGCTCTTCATGCTCTTGCTTCTCCTCCTCCTCCTGTTCCTCCTGCTCCTGCTGCTCTTCCTGCTCCTCCTCCTCCTCCTGCTCCTCCTCCTCCTGCACTTCCTGCTCCTCCTCCTCTTCCTGCTCCTCCTCCTGCTCCTCCTTCTGCACTTCCGGGTCCTCCTCCTGCTCCACTTGCCCCTCCTCCTGCTCCTCCTCCTCCTGCACTTCCTTCTACTACTCCTCCTCCTGCTCCTCCTGCTCCTGCTCTTCC
Organism: Smutsia gigantea; assembly: GCA_032199065.1. Classification (NCBI taxonomy): domain Eukaryota; kingdom Metazoa; phylum Chordata; class Mammalia; order Pholidota; family Manidae; genus Smutsia; species Smutsia gigantea. The sequence goes on from JAVSCE010003872.1 coordinate 4,177, forward strand.
GCCTCCTATTCCTCCTCCTGCTCTTCCTCCTCCTTGTCTTCCTGGTCCTGCACACCTCCAACTCCTGCTCCTCCTGCTCCTCCTCCTCGTCCTGCACCTCTTGCTCCTGCTATTCCTCCTGCCCTTCCTCCTCCACCTACTGCTCCTCTTGCTGTTCCTCCTGCTCTTCTTGCTCCTGTTCTTACTCCTGATCCTCCTCCACCTCTCTTCCTGCTCCTGCTCTTCCTCCATCTCTTCCTCCTCTTGCTCTTCCGGCTCCTGCTCCGCTTCTGCTCCTGCTCTTCCTGCCCTGCTTCTCCTGCTGCTGGGCTATTCTTGCTCCTCCTCCTCCTCCTGCACCTCCTGCTCCTGCTCTTCCTTCTCCTCCTTCTACCGCTCCTGCCCTTCCTGCTCCTGCTCTTCCTACTGCCCCTCCTCCTCCTGCTCCTGCTCCTCCTCCTGATCCTCCTGCTCCTGCTCCTCCTCCAGCCCATGCTCCTCCTAATGGTCCTCCGGCTCCTGCACTTCCTGCTCCTGCTCCTCCTACTGCTACTCCTCCTCCTCCTGATTTTCCTTTTCCTGCTCCTCCTTCTGTTTTCCCTGCTCCTGAAAATCCGCCGGCTCCTGCTCTTCCTGCTCCTGCTGTTCCTCCTGCTACTCCTCCTCCTGCTCCTGCGCTTCCTTCTCCTTCTCATCCTCCTGCTCCACCTCCTAGTGCTCTTCCTGCACCTGCTTCTCCTCCTGCTCCTGCTCTTCCAGGTTCCCCTCCTCCTCCTGCTCCTCCTCCTGCTCTTTCTGCTCCTCTTCCTGCTCCTCTTGCTCCTGCTCCTCCTCCTGCACCTCCGCCTCCTGCTGTTTCTGCTCCTGCTCTTCTTGCTTATGCTCCTACTCCTGCTCCTGCTCCTCCTCTTTCTACTGATCTTCCTCCTGCTCCTCCTCCTCCTGCTCCTCCTGCTCCTCCTGCTCTTCCTCGTCCTCCTCGTTCTCCTCCTCCATCTCCTGCTCTTCCTGCTCTTGCTCCTCCTCCTGCTCCTCCGCTTCTGCTCTTCCTGCTCCTGCTCTTCCTCCTGCTCCTACTGCACCTGCTCCTCCTTCTGCTCCTACTCCCCCTTTTCTTGCTGCTCCTGCTCTTCCTGCTGCTGCTCCTGCTCTGGCTCCTCCTCCTCCTCCTGCTCTTCCCCTCTTCCTCCTCTTCCTCCTCCTCCTGCTCCTCCTGATTTCCTAATAATGTTCTTCTTGGTCCTGCTCCTCCACCTCCTCCTGCTCCTCCTTCTCCTCTTCCTCCTCCTGCTCCTCCTGCTCCACCTGCTCTTGCTCTTCCTCCTGTACATCCTTCTCCTACTCCTCCTCATGCTCTTCCTCCTCTGCTCTTCTTGCTCCTGCTCCTCTTCCTGCTCCCCCTGCTCCTGGTCCTGTTCTTCCTGCTCCTTCTTCTCCTCCTCATCCTGCTCCTCCTACTCCTGCTCTTCCTGCTCTGGCTCCTCCTCCTGCGCCTCCTCCCCCTTTTATGCTCGTCTTCCTGCTCTTCTTGCCCCTCTTCCTGCTCTTCCTCCTCCTGCTCTTCCTGCTCCGGCTCCTCCTCCTGCTCCTCCTGCTCCTCCTCCTGCTCTTCATGCTCCTCCTCCTGCTATTCCTGCTCCTCGACTTGCTCCTACTCCTCCTGTGTTTCCTGCCACTGCTCCCCCTCCTGCTCTTGCTGCTACTGCTCCTCCTCCTGTTCCTGCCAATCCTGCTCCTCCTGCTCCTGCTAATCCTCCAGCTCTTCCTCCACCTCCTACTTCTCCTAGTGCTCTTCCTCCTGCTCTTCCTGCTCCTGCTCTTCCTCCTGCTCCTCCTCTACCGCTCTTCCTCCTCCTGCTCTTCCTCCAACTCCTCCTCCTCCTGCTCCTCCTCCTCCTGCTCCTCCTCCTCCTGCTATTCCTGCTACTGCTCCTCCTCCTGCTCCTCTCCTGCTCTTATGCTCCTCCTCCTGCTCCTCATGCGCCTCTTCCTACTCCTCCTCCACCTGCTCTTCCTGCTCCTCCACCTGCTCCTCCTCCTCCTGCGCTTCCTTCTCCTGCTCCCCCTCCTGCTCTTGCTGCTCCTGCTCCTCTTCCTTTTCCTGCTCCTCCTGCTCTTCCTGCTCCGGCCCCTCATCCTCCTGCTCTTCCTGCTCCTGTTCCCCTCCTGCTCTTGCTCCTTCTGCTGCTCTTCCAGCTCCTCCTCTTCCTGCTCCTACTCCTAATCTTGCTCCTCCTTCTCCTCCTCCTCCTCCTTTTCCTGCCCCTACTCCTGGTCCTCATGTCCTGCTCTTCATGCTCCTGCTCCTCCTCATCCTGCTCATCCTTTTCGTGATCCTCCTCTGCTCCTCCTGCTCCTGCTCCTATTCCTGCTCCTACTCTTCCTGCTCCTGCACGTCCTCCTACTTCTGTTACTCCTCCTCCTGCTCTTCCCGCTCCTGCTCTTCCTCCTGCTGCACTTCCTCCTGCTATACATGCTCCTGCACTTCCTGATCCTGCACTTCCTCATGCTCCTCCTCCTCCTGCTCCTGCTTTTCCTGCTCCTGCTCCTACTCCTGCTCCTCCTCGTCAGGCTCCATTATCTCCTCCTGCTCCTTTTCTACCTACTCCTCCTCTTCATGCTCCTGCTCTTCGTGCTCCTGTTCCTCCTCCTGCTTCTCCTATCTCCTCCTGTTCTTACTGCTCCTCCTCCTGCTCCTCCTGCTCCTGCTCCTCCTCATGCTCCTCTTTCTCATGCTTTTCCTGCTCCTGCTCTTCATGCTACTGTTCCTGCTCCTGCTCCTGCTCCTCCTCCTTCTCCTGCTCTTCATCCTGCTCTTCCTTCTCCTGCTCCTCCAGCTCCTACTGCTCTTCCTCCTCCTCTTCATGCTACTCCTCCATCTCCTGCTCTTCCTGCTCCTGCTCTTCCGCCTCCTAATCCTCCTCCTGCTTTTCCTATTCCTGGTCATACTGCGCCTGCTCTCTTCCACCTTCTACTCCTCCTGCTCCTCCTGCTCCTCCTCCTCGTCATGCTCCTCCTGCTCCTCCTACTCCTCCAGCTCTTCCTCTTCCTCCTACTGCTCCTCCTGCTCTTCCTCCTGCTCTTCCTGCTCCTGCTCTTCCTCCTGCTCCTCCTCTACCTCTCTTCCTGCTCCTGCTTTTCCTCCAGCTCCTCCTCCTCCTGCTCTTCCGGCTCCTGCTCCCCCTCCTGCTCCTGCTCTTCCTGCTCCTGCTTCTCCTGCTGCTCCGTCTCTTCCTGCTCCTCCTTCTACCGCTCCTGCCCTTCCTGCTGCTTCTCCTCCTCCTGCTCCTCCTTCTCCTGCTCCTGCTCCTCTTCCTGCTCCTCCTGCTCCTGCTCCTGCTACGGCCCTTGCTCCTCCTACTGGTCCTCCAGCTCCTGCTCTTCCTGCTCCTGCACCTCCTCCTGCTCTTCATCCTCCTGCTCTTTCTTTTCCTGCTCCTCCTTCTGCTCCTCCTGCTCCTGAAACTCCTCCGGCTCCTGCTCTTCCTGCTCCTGCTCCTCCTCCTGCTCCTCCTCCTCCTGCTATTCCTGCTCCTGCTCTTCCTGCTCCTGCTGTTCCTCTTGCTACTCCTCCTCCTGCTCCTACTCTTCCAGCTCCTACTCCTCCTCCTGCTCCTCCTGCTCCTCCTGCTCCTGCTCCTCTTCCTGCACCTCCTCCTCCTGTTGTTCCTGCTCCTGCTCTTCTTGCTACTCCTCCTGCTCCTGCTCCTGCTCCTCCTCTTTCTCCTGCTCATCCTCCTGCTCCTCCTCCTCCTGCTCCTCCTGCTCCTCCGGCTCTTTCTCCTCGTCCTCGTGCTCCTCCTCCATCTCCTTCTCTTCTTGCACCTGCTCTTCCTCCTCCTAGTCCTCCTCCTTCTCTTCCTCCTACTGCTCTTCCTGCTCCTGCTCCTACTCCACCTCCTGCTCCCCCTGCTCCTTCTGCTCCCCCTTCTCCTCCTGCTCCTCCTCCTGCTCCTTCTTCTACTCTTCCTCCCCCTGCACCTCCTCCTACTGCTCCTCCTCCTCCTGCTCCTCCTCCTTTTGCTCCTTCTTCTCCTCCTGCTCCTACTCCTCTTGCTCCACCTCCTCCTCCTCCTACACTTGCTACTCCCACTCCTGCTCCTGCTGCTCCACCTCCTGCTCCTCCTCCTCCTGCTCCTCGTCCTTCTGCTCCTCCTGCTCCTGCTCCTGTTCTTACTGCTCCTGCTACTCTTGCTCTTCCTCCTCCTGTTCTTTCTGCACCTGCTCTTCCTCCTGCTCCTCCTACTCCTGCTCCTGCTCTTACTGCTCCTTCTCCTGCTCCTCCTGCTCATGCTCCTCCTCCTGCTCCTCCTCCTCATCCTACTGCTCCTCCTGCTCTTCCTCCTGCTCCTCCTCTACAACTCTTCCTGCTCCTGCACTTCCTCCAGCTCCTCCTCCTCCTGCTCTTCCGGCTCCTGCTCCCCATCCTGCTCCTGCTCTTCCTGCTCCTGCTTCTCCTGCTCCTCCGTCTCTTCCTGCTCCTCCTCCTCCTCGTGCTCCCCTTTCTCCTACTCTTCCTGCTCCTCCTTCTACCGCTCCTGCACTTCCTGCTGCTGCTCCTCCTCCTGCTCCTCCTTCTCCTGCTCCTGCTCCTCCTCCTGCTGCTCCTGCTCCTGCTCTGCTACGGCCCTTGCTCCTCCTACTGGTCCTCCAGCTCCTGCTCTTCCTGCTCCTGCTCCTCCTCCTGCTCCTCATCCTCTTGCTCTTTATTTTCCTGCTCCTCCTTCTGCTCCTGCTGCTCCTGAAACTCCTCCGGCTCCTGCTCTTCCTGCTCCTGCTCCTCCTCTTGCTCCTCTTCCTCCTGCTATTCCTGCTCCTGCTCTTCCTGCTCCTGCTGTTCCTCCTGCTACTCCTCCTCCTGCTCCTGCTCTTCCTGCTCCTGCTACTCCTCCTGCTCCTTCTCCTAGTGATCTTCCTGCTCCTGCTGCTCCTCCTGTTCTTGCTCTTCCTGCTGCTGCTCCTTCTCCTGCTTCTGCTCCTCTTCCTGCTCCTCCTCTTCCTGTTCCTCCTCCTCCTCCTCCTGCTCCTCCTGTTGCTCGTCCTCTTCCTGCTCCCGCTGCTCCTGCTGCTCCACCTCCTCCTCCTGCTTTTCCTGCTCCTGATTCTCCTCCTGCACTTCCTCCTCCTCCTCCTCCTCCTGCTCCTCCTGCTCTTCCTCCTGCTATTCCTGCTCTGCTCCTCCTCGTCCTCCTCTTCCTGCTCTTACTGCCCCTGCTCTTCCTCCTGCTCTTCCTGCTCCTGCTCCTCCTCCTGCTCCTCCTCCTACTGCTCTTCCTGTTCCTGCTCCTCCTCCTCCTACTCTTCCTGCTCCTGCTCCTTCTCCTGCTCTTCTTCCTTTTCCTGTTACTCCTGCTCCTGCTCTTCCTACTCCTGCTCCTCCTTCTGCTCCTCCTGTTCCTGCTCCTCCTCCTGCTCCTGATTCTACTCCTGGTCCTCCTGCTCCTGCTCTTCCTTCTCCTGCACCTCCTCCTGCTCCTCCTGCTCCTCCTCCTGCTTTTCCTGCTCCTCCTCCTGCTCCTGTCCTCCTGCTCTTCCTGCTCCTATTCATCCCCTTGCTCCTCATGCTCCTGATGCTCTTCCTACTCCTCCTCCCTCTAGTCTTGCTCTTACTGCTCCTGCTCCTTCTCCTGCTCCCCCTGATCCTGCTCCCCCTCCTTCTCCTCCTCCTCCTGGTCTTCCTGCTCCTGCTCTTCCTGCTACTGCTCCTGCTCTGCTCCTCCTCCTGCTCCTGCTCTTCCTCCTGCTCCTCTTCGTCCTGCTCCTCCTGCTCCTCCTTCCCTTCATGCTGCTCCTCGTGCTCCTCCTGCTCCTACACCTCCTGTTGTTACTCCTCCTACTCTTCCTCCACCTGCTCTTCCTGCTTCTGTTCTTCCTCCTGCTCCTCCTGCTCCTTTTACTCTTCCTCCTCCTCCTCCTGCTCTTCCTGCTACTGCTGTTCCTCCAGCTCCTCCTACTCCTGCCCTTCCTGCTCATGCTCCTCATCCTGCTCCTGGTCTTCCTGCTCCTGCTGCTCCTCCTACTCTTGCTCATCCTGTTTCTCCTCCTCCTCCTGTTCCTCTTGCTCCTACTCTTCCTGCTCCTCCTTCTACCGCTCCTGCCCTTCCTGCTCCTGCTCATCCTACTGCTCCTCCTCCTCCTCCTCCTCCTGCTCCTCCTCCTCCTGCTCTTCCTGCTCCTCCTCCTCTTCCTGCTCCTCCTCCTGCTCCTCCTCCTGCTCTTCCGTCTCCTCCTCCTGCTCCTCTTGCCCCTCCTCCTGCTCCTCCTCCTCCTGCTCTTCCTTCTACTACTCCTCCTCCTGCTCCTCCTGCTCCTGCTCCTGCTTTTCCAGCTCCTCCTCCTGCTCCTCCTCCTCCTACTCTTCCTTATCCTGCTCTTACTCCTGCACGTCCTGCTCCTGCTCATCCCCCTGCTCTTCCTGTTCTTGCTCCACCTCCTGCTCCTTCTCCTCCTGCTCTTCCTTCCCCTGTTCATCCTATTCCTGCTCTTCCTGCTCTTGCTCCCCCTCCTGCTCTTGCTCCTCCTGCTGGTCCTCCAGCTCCTGTTCTTCCTTCTCCTGCTCCTCCTCCTCCTGCTCTTCCTGCTCCTGCTCCCCCTAATGCTCTTGCTCCTCCTGCTGGTCCTGCTCCTGCTCTTCTTGCTCCTGCTCCTCCTCCTGCTCCCCTCCTCCTGCTCTTCCTTTTCCTGCTCCTCCTTCTGCTCCTCCTGCTCCTGATCCTCCTCCAGCTCCTGCTCTTCCTTTTCCTGCTCCTCCTCCTGCTCCTCCTCCTCCTGATCTTCCTGATCCTACTCTTCCTGGTCCTGCTCTTCCTCCTGCTCCTCCACCTCCTGTTCCTGCACTTCCTGCTTCTGCTCCTCCTCCTGCTCCTGCTATTCCTGCTCAAGTTTCTCCTCCTGCTCCTGCTCTTCCACCTCCTCCTACTCCTCTTGCTCCTCCTCCTGCTCTTACTGCTCCTCCTGCTGCTCCTGCTGCTCCTTCTCCTCCTCCTGCACCTCCTCGTCCTGCTGTTCCTGCCTCTGCTCTTCTAGCTGCTGCTCCTGCACGTCCTCCTTCTCCTGCTCTTCCTCCTGCTCCTCCTCCTGCTCCTCCTGCTCCTCCTGCTCTTCCTTCTCCTACTCCTGCTCAACCTGCTCCTCCTCCTACTCTTCCTGTTCCTCCTACTACTCCTCCTGCTCTCCTTCTGCTCCTACTCCTCCTGCTCTTCCTGCTCCTGCTCCTCCACCTGCTCTTCATGATCCTGCTCTTCCTCCTCCTCCTCCTCCTGTTCTTCCGACATCTGCTCCTCCTCCAGCACCTCCTCCTCCTGCTCTTCCTGCTCCTGCTCCTCCCCCTGCTCTTGCTCCTCCTGCTGGTCCTCCTGATCCTGATCTTCCTGCTCTAGCTCCTCCTCCTGCTCCTCCACATCTTGCTCTTCCTTTTGCTGCTCCTCCTTCTGCTCCTCCTGCTCCTGCTCCTCCTCCTGCTCCTGCTCTTCCTGCTCCTGCACTTTCCCTTCTCCTGCTCTGCCTCCTGCTCTTCCTCCTCCTGCTCCTCCAGCTGCTACTGCTCTTCTTCCTCCTCGTGCTACTCCTACATCTCCTGCTCTTCCTGCTCCTGCTCTTCCGCCTCCTATTCCTCCTCCTGCTCTTCCTCCTCCTGGTCTTCCTGGTCCGGCACTCCTCCAACTCCTGCTCCTCCTGCTCCTCCTGCTCCTCCTCCTCTTCCTGCTCCTCCTGCTCCTGCTATTCCTCCTGCTCTTCCTCCTCCACCTACTGCTCCTCTTGCTGTTCCTCCTTCTTTCCTGCTCCTGTTCTTCCTCCTGATCCTCCTCCACAGCTCTTCCTACTCCTGCTCTTCCTCCAGCTCCTCCTCCTCTTGCTCTTCCGGCTCCTGCTCCGCTTCTGCTCCTGCTCTTCCTGCTCCTACTTCTCCTGCTGCTCCGGCTATTCCTGCTCCTCCTCCTCCTGCACCTCCTGCTCCTGCTCTTCCTGCTCCTCCTTCTACCGCTCCTGCCCTTCCTGCTCCTGCTCTTCCTACTGCCCCTCCTCCTCCTGCTCCTGCTCCTCTTCCTGATCCTCATGCTCCTGCTCCTCCTCCTGCTACTCCTCCTCCTCCTGATTTTCCTTTTCCTGCTCCTCCTTCTGTTCCTCCTGCTCCTAAAATCCGCCGGCTCCTGCTCTTACTGCTCTGCTCCTCCTCCTGCTCTTCCTCCTCCTGCTCTTCCTCCTCCTGCTCCTCCAGCTGCTACTGCTCTTCTTCCTCCTCGTGCTACTCCTACATCTCCTGCTCTTCCTGCTCCTGCTCTTCCGCCTCCTATTCCTCCTCCTGCTCTTCCTCCTCCTGGTCTTCCTGGTCCGGCACTCCTCCAACTCCTGCTCCTCCTGCTCCTCCTGCTCCTCCTCTTCTTCCTGCTCCTCCTGCTCCTGCTATTCCTCCTGCTCTTCCTCCTCCACGTACTGCTCCTCTTGCTGCTCCTCCTGCTCTTCCTGCTCCTGTTCTTCCTCCTGATCCTCCTCCACAGCTCTTCCTACTCCTGCTCTTCCTCCAGCTCCACCTCCTCTTGCTCTTCCGGCTCCTGCTCCACTTCTGCTCCTGCTCTTCCTGCTCCTACTTCTCCTGCTGCTCCGGCTATTCCTGCTCCTCCTCCTCCTCCTGCACCTCCTGCTCCTGCTCTTCTGCTCCTCCTTCTACCGCTCCTGCCCTTCCTGCTCCTGCTCTTCCTACTGCCCCTCCTCCTCCTGCTCCTGCTCCTCCTCCTGATCCTCATGCTCCTGCTCCTCCTCCGGCCCTTGCTCCTCCTAATGGTCCTCCGTCTCCTGCACTTCCTGCTCCTGCTCCTCCTCCTGCTATTTTCCTTTTCCTGCTCCTCCTTCTGTTCCTCCTGCTCCTGAAAATCCGCCGGCTCCTGCTCTTACTGCTCTGCTCCTCCTCCTGCTCTTCCTCCTCCTGCTCTTCCTGCTCCTGCTCTTCCTCCTGCTACTCCTCCTCCTGCTCCTGCTCCACCTCCTAGTGCTCTTCCTGCTCCTGATCCTCCTCCTGCTCCTGCTATTCCTGCTCCTGCTTCTCCTCCTGCTCCTGCTCTTCCAGGTTCCCCTCCTCCTCCTGCTCCTCCTCCTGCTCTTTCTGCTCCTCCTCCTCCTCCTCTTGCTCCTGCTCCTCCTCCTGCTCCTCCTCTTCTGCTCTTCCTGCTCCTGCTCTTCCTCCTGCTCCTACTGCACCTGCTCCTCCTTCTGCTCCTACTCCCCCTTCTCTTCCTGCTCCTGCTCTTCCTGCTGCTCTTCCCCTGTTCCTCCTCTTCCTCCTCCTCCTGCTCCTCCTGATCTCCTTCTAATGTTCTTCTTGCTCCTGCTCCTCCACCTCCTCCTGCTCCTTCTGCTCCTCTTCCTCCTCCTCTTCCTCCTGTTCCACCTGCTCTTCCTCTTCCTCCTGCACCTCCTTCTCTTACTCCTTTTCATGCTCTTCCTCCTCTGCTCTTCTTGCTCCTGCTCCTCTTCCTGCTCCCCCTGCTCCTGGTCCTGTTCTTCGTGCTCCTTCTTCTCCTCCTCCTCCTGCTCCTCCGCCTCCTGCTCTTCCTGTTCCTGCTCCTCCTCATGCGCCTCCTCCCGCTTCTATGCTCCTCTTCCTGCTCTTCTTGCCCCTCTTCCTGCTCCTCCTCCTCCTGCTCTTCCTGCTCCTGCTCCTCCTCCTGCTCCTCCTGCTCCTCCTCCTGCTCTTCCTGCTCCTCCTCCTGCTATTCCTGCTCCTCGACTTGCTCCTACTCCTCCTGCGCTTCCTGCCCCTGCTCCCCCTCCTGCTCCTGCTGCTCCTGCTCCTCCTCTGTTCCTGCCCCTCCTGCTCCTCCTGCTCCTGCTACTCCTCCAGCTCTTCCTCCACCTCCTACTGCTCCTCCTGCTCTTGCTCCTCCTCTTCCTGCTCCTGCTCTTCCTCCTGCTCCTCCTCTACCGCACTTCCTCCTCCTGCTCTTCCTCCAGCTCCTCCTCCTCCTGCTCTTCCTGCTCCTCCTCCTCCTCCTGCTCCTCCTCCTCCTGCTATTTCTGCTACTACTCCTCCTCCTGCTCCTGCTGCTGCTCTTATGCTCCTCCTCCTGCTCCTCATGCGCCTCTTCCTACTCCTCCTCCTCCTGCTCTTCAAGCTCCTGCTCCTCCTCCTGCTCTTCCTGCTCCTCCACCTGCTCCTCCTCCTCCTGCGCTTCCTGCTCCTGCTCCCCCTCCTGCTCTTGCTGCTCCTGCTCCTCTTCCTTTTCCTGCTCCTCCTGCTCTTCCTGCTACTGCGCCTCATCCTCCTGCTCTTCCTGCTCCTGTTCCCCCTCCTGCTCTTGCTCCTTCTGCTGGTCCTCCAGCTCCTACTCTTCCTGCTCCTACTCCTAATCTTGCTCTCTCCTTCTCCTCCTACTCCTCCTGCTCCTCCTCCTCCTCCTACTCCTCCTCCTCCTGCTCTTCCGGCTACTGCTCCCCCTCCTGCTCCTGCTCTTCCTGCTCCTGCTTCTCCTGCTGCTCCATCTCTTCCTGCTCCTCCTCCTCCTCATGCTCCCCTTTCTCCTGCTCTTCCTGCTGCTCCTTCTTCCGCTCCTACCCTTCCTGCTGCTGCTCCTCATCCTGCTCCTACTTCTCCTGCTCCTGCTGCTCCTCCTGCTCCTCCTGCTCCTGCTCCTGCTACGGGCCTTGCTCCTCCTACTGGTCCTCCAGATCCTGCTCTTCCTGCTCCTGATCCTCCTCCTGCTCCTCATCCTCCTGCTCTTTCTTTTCCTGCTCCTCCTTCTGCTCCTCCTGCTCCGGAAAGACCTCCTGCTCCTGCTCTTCCTGCTCCTGCTCCTCCTCCTGCTCCTCCTCCTGCTGCTATTCCTGCTCCTCCTCTTCCTGCTCCTGCTGTTCCTGCTGCTACTACTCCTCCTGCTCCTGCTCTTCCTGCTCCTGCTACTCCTCCTGCTCCTCCTCCTAGTGCTCTTCCTGCTCCTGATCCTCCTCCTGCTCCTGCTCTTCCTGCTCCTGCTTCTCCTCCTGCTCCTGCTCTTCCAGCTCCTACTCCTCCTCCTGCTCCTCCTCCTGCTCCTCCTGCTCCTGCTCCTCTTCCTGCACCTATTCCTCCTGTTGTTCCTGCTCCTGCTCTTCTTGCTGCTGCTCCTGCTCCTGCTCCTGCTCCTACTCTTTCTCCTGCTCTTCCTCCTGCTCCTCTTCTCCTGCTCCTCCTGCTCCTCCGGCTCTTTCTCCTCCTACTCGTGCTCCTCCTCCAACTCCTGCTCTTCTTGCTCCTGCTCTTCCTCCTCCTAGTCCTCCTCCTTCTCTTCCTCCTACTGCTCTTCCTGCTCTTGCTCTTCATGCTGCTGCTCCTTCTCCTGCTTCTGCTCCTCTTCCTGCTCCTCCTCTTCCTGTTCCTCCTCCTCCTCCTCCTGCTCCTCCTGTTGCTCGTCCTCTTCCTGCTCCCGCTGCTCCTGCTGCTCCACCTCCTCCTCCTGCTCTTCCTGCTCCTGATTCTCCTCCTGCACTTCCTCCTCCTCCTCCTCCTCCTGCTCCTCCTTCTCTTCCTCCTGCTTTTCCTGCTCTGCTCCTCCTCGTCCTCCTCCTCCTGCTCTTGCTGCCCCTGCTCTACCTCCTGCTCTTCCTGCTCGTGCTCCTCCTCCTGCTCCTCCTCCTACTGCTCTTCCTGTTCCTGCTCCTCCTCCTCCTACTCTTCCTGCTCCTGCTCTTTCTCCTGCACTTCTTCCTTTTCCTGTTACTCCTGCTCCTGCTCTTCCTACTCCTGCTCCTCCTTCTGCTCCTCCTGTTCCTGCTCCTCCTCCTGCTCCTGATTCTACTCCTGGTCCTCCTGCTCCTGCTCTTCTTTCTCCTGCACCTCCTCCTGCTAATCCTGCTCCTCCTCCTGCTTTTCCTGCTCCTCCTCCTGCTCCTGTCCTCCTGCTCTTCCTGCTCCTATTCATCCCCTTGCTCCTCATGCTCCTGATGCTCTTCCTACTCCTCCTCCCTCTAGTCTTGCTCTTACTGCTCCTGCTCCTTCTCCTGCTCCACCTGATCCTGCTCCCCCTCCTTCTCCTCCTCCTCCTGGTCTTCCTTCTCCTGCTCTTCCTGCTACTGCTCTTGCTCTGCTCCTCCTCCTGCTCCTGCTCTTCCTCCTGCTCCTCTTCGTCCTGCTCCTCCTGCTCCTCCTTCCCTTCATGCTGCTCCTCGTGCTCCTCCTGCTCCTACACCTCCTGTTGTTACTCCTACTCTTCCTCCACCTGCCTTTCCTGCTTCTGTTCTTCCTCCTGCTCCTCCTGCTCCTTTTACTCTTCCTCCTCCTCCTCCTGTTCTTCCTGCTACTGCTGTTCCTCCAGTTCCTCCTACTCCTGCCCTTCCTGCTCATGCTCCTCATCCTGCTCCTGGTCTTCCTGCTCCTGCTGCTCCTCCTCCTCTTGCTCATCCTGTTTCTCCTCCTCCTCCTGTTCCTCTTGCTCCTACTCTTCCTGCTCTTCCTTCTACCGCTCCTGCCCTTCCTGCTCCTGCTCATCCTAATGCTCCTCCTCCTCCTCCTCTTCCGGCTCCTCCTCCTGCTCCTCCTCCTGCTCTTCCGGCTCCTCCTCCTGCTCCTCTTGCCCCTCCTCCTGCTACTCCTACTCCTGCTCTTCCTTCTACTACTCCTCCTCCTGCTCCTCCTGCTCCTGCTCCTGCTTTTCCAGCTCCTCCTCCTGCTCCTCCTCCTCCTGCTCTTCCTTCTCCTGCTCTTACTCCTGCACGTCCTGCTCCTGCTCATCCCCCTGCTCTTCCTGTTCTTGCTCCACCTCCTGCTCCTTCTCCTCCTGCTCTTCCTTCCCCTGCTCATCATATTCCTGCTCTTCCTGCTCTTGCTCCCCCTCCTGCTCTTGCTCCTCCTGCTGGTCCTCCAGCTCCTGTTCTTCCTTCTCCTGCTCCTCCTCCTCCTGCTCTTCCTGCTCCTGCTCCCCCTAATGCTCTTGCTCCTCCTGCTGGTCCTGCTCCTGCTCTTCTAGCTCCTGCTCCTCCTCCTGCTCCCCTCCTCCTGCTCTTCCTTTTCCTGCTCCTCCTTCTGCTCCTCCTGCTCCTGATCCTCCTCCAGCTCCTGCTCTTCCTTTTCCTGCTCCTCCTCCTACTCCCCCTCCTCCTGATCTTCCTGATCCTACTCTTCCTGGTCCTGCTCTTCCTCCTGCTCCTCCACCTCCTGTTCCTGCACTTCCTGCTTCTGCTCCTCCTCCTGCTCCTGCTATTCCTGCTCAAGTTTCTCCTCCTGCTCCTGCTCTTCCACCTCCTCCTACTCCTCTTGCTCCTCCTCCTGCTCTTACTGCTCCTCCTGCTGCTCCTGCTGCTCCTTCTCCTCCTCCTGCACATCCTCGTCCTGCTGTTCTTGCCTCTGCTCTTCTAGCTGCTGCTCCTGCACGTCCTCCTTCTCCTGCTCTTCCTCCTGCTCCTCCTCCTGCTCCTCCTGCTCCTCCTGCTCTTCCTTCTCCTATTCCTGCTCAACCTGCTCCTCCTCCTACTATTCCTGTTCCTCCTACTACTCCTCCTGCTCCTCCTTCTGCTCCTCCTCCTCCTGCTCTTCCTGCTCCTGCTCCTCCACCTGCTCTTCATGATCCTGCTCTTCCTCATCCTCCTCCTACTCCTGTTCTTCCGACATCTGCTCCTCCTCCAGCACCTCCTCCTCCTGCTCTTCTTGCTCCTGCTCCTCCCCCTGCTCTTGCTCCTCCTGCTGGTCCTCCTGATCCTGATCTTCCTGCTCGAGCTCCTCCTCCTGCTCCTCCACATCTTGCTCTTCCTTTTGCTGCTCCTCCTTCTGCTCCTCCTGCTCCTGCTCCTCCCCCTGCTCCTGCTCTTCCTGCTCCTGCACTTTCCCTTCTCCTTCTCTGCCTCCCGCTCTTCCTCCTCCTGCTCCTCCAGCTGCTACTGCTCTTATTCCTCCTCGTGCTACTCCTACATCTCCTGCTCTTCCTGCTCTTGCTCTTCCGCCTCCTATTCCTCCTCCTGCTCTTCCTCCTCCTGGTCTTCCTGGTCCTGCACTCCTCCAACTCCTGCTCCTCCTGCTCCTCCTGCTCCTCCTCCTCTTCCTGCTCCTCCTGCTCCTGCTATTCCTCCTGCTCTTGCTCCACCATCTGGTCCTCCAGCTCCTGTTCTTCCTTCTCCTGCTCCTCCTCCTCCTGCACTTCGTGCTCCTGCTCCCCCTCCTGCTCTTGCTCCTCCTGCTGGTCCTCCAGCTCCTGTTCTTCCTTCTCCTTCTCCTCCTCCTCCTGCTCTTCCTGCTCCTGCTCCCCCTAATGCTCTTGCTCCTCCTGCTGGTCCTGCTCCTGCTCTTCTTGCTCCTGCTCCTCCTCCTGCTCCCCTCCTCTTGCTCTTCCTTTTCCTGCTCCTCTTCCTGCTCCTCCTCCTCCTGATCTTCCTGATCCTGCTCTTCCTGGTCCTGCTCTTCCTCCTGCTCCTCCACCTCCTGTTCCTGCTCTTCCTGCTTCTGCTCCTCCTCCTGTTCCTGCTATTCCTGCTCAAGCTTCTCCTCCTGCTCCTGCTCTTCCACCTATTCCTACTCCTCCTGCTCCTCCTCCTGCTCTTACTGCTCCTCCTGCTGCTCCTGCTGCTCCTTCTCCTCCTCCTGCACCTCCTGCTACTGCTGTTCCTGTCTCTGCTCTTGTAGCTGCTGCTCCTGCTCGTGCTCCTGCACCTCCTCCTTCTCCTGCTCTTCCTCCTGCTCCTCCTCCTGCTCCTCCTGCTCCTCCTACTCTTCCTTCTCCTCCTCCTGCTCAACCTGCTCCTCCTCCTACTCTTCCTGTTCCTCCTACTTCTCCTCCTGCTCCTCCTTCTGCTCCTACTCCTCCTGCTCTTCCTGCTCCTGCTCCTCCACCTGCACTTCATGCTCCTGCTCTTCCTCCTCCTCCTCCTCCTCCTGCTCTTCCGACTCCTGCTCCTCGTCCAGCACCTCCTCCTCCTGCTCTTCCTGCTCCTGCTCCTCCCCCTGCTCTTGCTCCTCCTGCTGGTCCTACTGATCCTGATCTTCCTGCTGTAGCTCCTCCTCCTGCTCCTCCACCTCTTGCTCTTCCTTTTGCTGCTCCTCCTTCTGCTCCTCCTGCTCCTGCTCCTCCTCCTGCTCCTGCTCTTCCTGCTCCTGCACCTTCCCTTCTCCTGCTCTGCTTCCTGTTCTTCCTCCTCCTGCTCCTCCAGCTCCTACTGCTCTTCCTCCTCCTCGTGCTACTCCTACATCTCCTGCTCTTCCTGCTCCTGCTCTTCCGCCTCCTATTACTCCTCCTGCTCTTCCTCCTCCTGGTCTTCCTGGTCCTGCACTCATCCAACTCCTGCTCATCCTGCTCCTCCTGCTCCTCCTCCTCGTCCTGCTTCTCCTGTTCCTGCTATTCCTCCTGCTCTTCATCCTCCACCTACTGCTCCTCTTGCTGTTCCTCCTGCTCTTCCTGCTCCTGTTCTTCCTCCTGATCCTCCTCCACCGCACTTCCTGCTCCTGCTCTTCCTCCAGCTCCTCCTCCTCTTGCTCTTCCGGCTCCTGCACCGCTTCTGCTCCTGCTCTTCCTGCTCCTGCTTCTCCTGCTGCTCGGCTATTACTGCTCCTCCTCCTCCTCCTGCACCTCCTGCTCCTGCTCTTCCTGCTCCTCCTTCTACCGCTCCTGCCCTTCCTGCTCCTGCTCTTCCTACTGCCCCTCCTCCTCCTGCTCCTGCTCCTCCTCCTGATCCTCATGCTCCTGCTCCTCCTCCGGCCCTTGCTCCTCCTAATGGTCCTCCGTCTCCTGCACTTCCTGCTCCTGCTTCCTCCTCCTGCTACTCCTCCTCCTCCTGATTTTCCTTTTCCTGCTCCTCCTTCTGTTCCTCCTGCTCCTGAAAATCCGCCGGCTCCTGCTCTTACTGCTCTGCTCCTCCTCCTGCTCTTCCTCCTCCTGCTCTTCCTGCTCCTGCTCTTCCTCCTGCTACTCCTCCTCCTGCTCCTGCTCCACCTCCTAGTGCTCTTCCTGCTCCTGATCCTCCTTCTGCTCCTGCTATTCCTGCTCCTGCTTCTCCTCCTGCTCCTGCTCTTCCAGGTTCCCCTCCTCCTCCTGCTCCTCCTCCTGCTCTTTCTGCTCCTCCTCCTCCTCCTCTTGCTCCTGCTCCTCCTCCTGCTCCTCCTCTTCTGCTCTTCCTGCTCCTGCTCTTCCTCCTGCTCCTACTGCACCTGCTCCTCCTTCTGCTCCTACTCCCCCTTCTCTTCCTGCTCCTGCTCTTCCTGCTGCTCTTCCCCTGTTCCTCCTCTTCCTCCTCCTCCTGCTCCTCCTGATCTCCTCCTAATGTTCTTCTTGCTCCTGCTCCTCCACCTCCTCCTGCTCCTTCTGCTCCTCTTCCTCCTCCTGTTCCTCCTGTTCCACCTGCTCTTCCTCTTCCTCCTGCACCTCCTTCTCTTACTCCTTTTCATGCTCTTCCTCCTCTGCTCTTCTTGCTCCTGCTCCTCTTCCTGCTCCCCCTGCTCCTGGTCCTGTTCTTCGTGCTCCTTCTTCTCCTCCTCCTCCTGCTCCTCCGCCTCCTGCTCTTCCAGCTCCTGCTCCTCCTCATGCGCCTCCTCCCGCTTCTATGCTCCTCTTCCTGCTCTTCTTGCCCCTCTTCCTGCTCCTCCTCCTCCTGCTCTTCCTGCTCCTGCTCCTCCTCCTGCTCCTCCTGCTCCTCCTCCTGCTCTTCCTGCTCCTCCTCCTGCTATTCCTGCTCCTCGACTTGCTCCTTCTCCTCCTGCGCTTCTTGCCCCTGCTCCCCCTCCTGCTCCTGCTGCTCCTGCTCCTCCTCCTGTTCCTGCCCCTCCTGCTCCTCCTGCTCCTGCTACTCCTCCAGCTCTTCTCCACCTCCTACTGCTCCTCCTGCTCTTGCTCCTCCTCTTCCTGTTCCTCCTCTTCCTCCTGCTCTTACTCTACCGCACTTCCTCCTCCTGCTCTTCCTCCAGCTCCT
>JAVSCE010003873.1:0-13304 GCA_032199065.1 Smutsia gigantea
AGTAAATTCAAAAAGATTGAAATTGTACCAACCAGCTTCTCAGATCACAAAGGTATGAAACTAGAAATAAATTACACAAAGAAAACTAAAAAGCCCAAAAACACATGGAGGCTTAATAACATGCTCCTAAATAATCAATGCATCAATGACCAAAACAAAACAGAGACCCAACAATATATGGAAACAAATGACAACAATAATTCAACACCACAAAATCTGTGGGACACAGCAAAGGCCATGCTAAGAGGGAAGTATACTGCAATACAGGCCTACCTCAGGAAAGAAGATCAATCCTAAATGAACAGTCTAAATTTACAATTAACAAAAATAGAAAAAGAAAAAGAAATGAGGCCCAAAGTAAGTAGAAGGAGGGACATAATAAAGATTAGAGCAGAAATAAATAAAATCGAGAAGAATAAAGCAATAGAAAGAATCAATGAAAGCAGAAGCTGGTTCTTCAAGAAAAAAAACAAAATAGATAATCCCCTAGTCAGATGTATCAAGAAAAAAAGAGAGTCTACACACATAAACAGAATCAGAAATGAGAAAGGAAAAATCACTATGGACACCACAGAAATACAAAGAATTGAGAGAATACTATGAAAAATTATATGCTAACAAACTGGATAACCCAGAAGAAATGGACAACTTTCTAGAAAAATACAACCTTCCAAGGCTGACCCAGGAAAAAACAGAAAATCTGAATAGACCAATTACCAGCAACGAAATGGAATTGGTAATCAAAAAACTACCTAAGAACCCCTGTACCAGATGGTTTCACTGCTGAATTTTATTAAACATTTAGTGAATATCTAAAACCCATCCTCCTTAAAGTTTTCAATAAGCAGAAGAGGAGGGAATACTACCAAACTCATTCTACGAGGCCAGCATCACTCTAATACCAAAACCAGGCAAAGACACCACAAAAAAAGAAAATTACAGACCAATATCCCTGATGAACATAGATGCAAAAATAATTAACAAAATATTAGCAAACCTAATTCAAAGATACACCCAAAAGATCATCCATCATGATCAAGTAGGATTTATTCCAGCAATACAAGGATGGTACAACATTCAAAAATCCATCAACATCATCCACCACATCAACAAAAAGGACAAAAACCACATGATCGTCTCCATAGATGCTGAAAAAGCATTTGACAAAATTCAACATTCATTCATGATAAAAACTCTCAACAAAATGGGTACAGAGGGCAAGTACCTCAACACTGTAAAGGTCATATATGACAAACCCACAGCCAACATTATACTTAACAGCAAGAAGCTGAAAGCTTTTCCTTTAAGATCAGGAGCAAGACAAGGATGCCCACTCTCCCCACTTCTATTCAACATAGTACTGGAGGTCCTAGCCATGGCAATCAGACAACACAAAGAAATAAAAGGCATCCGGATTGGCAAGGAAGAGGTTAAACTGTCCCTGTTTGCAGATGACATGATATTGTACATAAAACCCTAAAGAATCCACTCCAAAACTATGAGATATAATATCTGAATTCAGCAAAGTTGCAGGATACAAAATTAATACACAGAAAATTGTTGCATTCTGATACACTAACGATGAACTAGCAGAAAGAGAAATCAGGAAAACAACTCCATTCACAATTGCATCAAAAAGAATAAAATACCTAGCAATAAACCTAACCAAGGAAGTGAAAGACCTCTACTCTGAAAACTACAAGACACTCATGAGAGAAATTAGATTCCAATAAATGGAAACACATCCTGTGCTCATGGATAGGAAGAACTAATATCGTCAAAATGGCCATCCTGCCTAATGCAATCTACGGATTCAATGCAATCCCTATCAAAATACCAACAGCATTCTTCAATGAACTAGAGCAAATAGTTCTAAAGTTCATATGGAACCACAAAAGACCCCGAATAGCCAAAGCAATCCTGAGAAGGAAGAATAAAGCAGGGGATTACACTCCCCAACTTCAAGCTCTACTACAAAGCCACAGTAATCAAGACAATTTGGTACTGGCACAAGAACAGAACCATAGACCAATGGAACAGACTAGAGAGCCCAGATATAAACCCAAGCATATATGGTCAATTAATGTACAATAAAGGAGCCATGGATATACAATGGGGAAATGACAGTCTCTTTAACAACTGTTGTTGGCAAAACTGGATAGCTACATGCAAGAGAATGAAACTGGATTATTGTCTAACCCCATACACAAAAGTAAACTCAAAATGGATCAAAGACCTGAATGTAAGTCATGAAACAATAAAACTCTTAGAATAAAACATAGGCAAAAATCTCTTAAATATAAACATGATCAACTTTTTCCTCAACACATCTCCTCAGGCAAGGGAAACAAAATCAAAAATGAACAAATGGGACTACATCAAACTAAAAAGCTTCTATACAACAAAGGACAACATCAGCAGAACAAAAAAGCATCCTACAGTATGGGAAAATATATTTGTCAATGACATATCTGACAAGGAGTTAACATCCAAAATATATAAAGAACTCACATGCCTCAACACCGAAAAAGCAAATAACCCTCTTAAAAAATGGGCAGAGGATCTGAACAGACACTTCTCCAAAGAAGAAATTCAGATGGCCAACAGGCACATGAAAAGATGCTCCACATCGCTAATTATCAGAGAAATGCAAATTAAAACCACAATGAGTTATCACCTCACACCAGTTAGTATGGTCAACATAGAAAAGACTAGGAACAACAAATGCTGGTGAGGATGCGGAGAAAGGGGAACCCTCCTATACTGCTGGTGGGAATGTAAACTAGTCTAACCATTATGGAAAGCAATTTGGAGGTTCCTCAAAAAACTAAAAATACAAATACCGTTTGACCCAGGCACTCCACTCCTAGGAATTTACCCAAAGAAAACAACTTAGATACAAAAAGACATATGCACCCCTATGTTTATTGCATCACTATTTACAATAGCCAAGATATGGAAGCAACTTAAGTGTCCACCAGTAGATGAATGGATAAAGAAGCTGTGGTACATATACACAAAGGAATACTATTCAGCCATAAGAAGAAAACAAATCCTACCATTTGCAACAACATGGATGGAGCTAGAGGGTATTATGCTCAGTGAAATAAGTCAGGCAGAGAAAGACAAATACCAAATGATTTCCCTCATTTGTGGAGTATAACAACAAAGCAAAACTGAAGGAACAAAATAGCAGCTGACTCACAGACTCTAAGAAGGGACTAGTGGTTACCAAAGCGGAGGGGTGGGGGAGGGCAGGTGGGGAGGGAAGGAGAAGGGGACTGTGGGGTATCATGATTGGTGCACATGGTATGTGTGGGGTCACAGGGAAGACAGTGTAGTTCAGAGAAAAGAAACAGGGACTCTGTATCATCTTACTACACTGATGGACAGTAGCTGCAATGGGGTACGGGGGAGGACTTGATAATAAGGGTGAATGTAATAACCACATTGTTTTTCTTGTGAAATCTTCATAAGAGTGTATATCAATGATACCTTAAAAAAAACATCTTCTCTTCAGGCCAGCAGACCACATGGACCCTGAATTTGTGTAGGGGTTAAGGAGAAAATATTCCCACCTCCCAGAGACATCATAAAACAAGCATACACCAACTATAACTTAACTTAATGAAATTACATCTAATGGAATAAAATTACATTTAAGGAAAATTTGTTCTTTAAAAGTTTGCTTGGACTTCTTAAGACCATAAAGAGGGAAAAGAGAACAACAACAAAAATATGGCCAGGGGCCTCTCAACCAGATTTCTTTTCTCTTTCCCTCAACTAAGCACTGACAATATATAAGTACCTGCAAACTCCAAGGTGGGCATCTCTTCAGAGGACTAAAGTATGTCTTTGAAGTTAAAATTTAGACACTAAAAAGTTAAAAACCATACTTCTTCCCATTACAATCAGTATAAGATTTTTGATTGGGGCACCCTGGATTCTCAGAGACACTCAAATCCACAAGTTGCACCTCTGATGACAGACAGACCACTGTGGCTACTGGATCCTGGAAATTCAGGACCACAGGTGAGAAAATGCTGGCATTACCATTTCTCCTTCTCCCAACCATCTGTCATGCAACCTTGACATAGTATCACATCCTTGCCTGCCACACAGCGGTGGGGTGGGGGATGGCCAGGACCTGCATCTGGACCTGAACCCTTCCCACATGGAGCAGGGTGAGGCTTTTCAGCAAGTGGACAGAGGCAGAGGTAACACAAGCTGAGGCCCTGGGGGCGGCACTTCTTCCAGCAGCTGTGTTCCTGGGAAAGTCCCATGCCTCCACCCTCCAGCTCCCTGAGCTCTGCTTGGTGGTTTCAACTTCCTCTTTAGTTCCTTGCTAAACTATCTGGTAGTTTGTAGTTTGCTAGAAAGTACCTAAGCAGATAGCATATTCTGTTTGAGGGACAGGTCAATCCAGACACATAGCAAACTATCTTTGAGATTCTATTTGTGCACTCTGAAATATATCCTCCTCATAAACTCTGTCACATCATTCTGGGGCAGCCTTCGAAAATGCACAACCAGACCTGTGCCATCCCACCACTCAATACCCTTCCCCACTTCAATCTGTCCTCCAAGCCACTGGCTGATTAATCTTCTAAGGACATTTATGAAGAGAGGGGTGCTAGAAATTTCACTGACAGTTGTCTAAGTGTTTAGGTTGTCTGAACAAAGGAAAATAAATATTAAAAAGCTGCATCTCCTCCTCTAAAATGCAAATAGCATATACACTGGCTGTTTAATTAGTATATGAATATGGAACTAGACCAGAGAAAGCACTTTCCTTAGCACCTTATCTGTTAAAAATAGAAAAAAAAAACTTTTTTTTTTGGAATCCACAGACTCAGGAATAACTGTATTACACCAAACCACTCTTTCCAAAGCCATCCTTTGTATTAGAATCCTACTTGTCTCATCTTCTAGTAGTTTTACTTATAGATTTTGTTCTGTAAGTTACAATACATGACAGAATCAGCTAGGCACGAAGGAACTACTCAATATTAGGAAAAAAGATTTGGTCACAAAAATGTTCCATGATATATACACAAGCAACCAAAGGTTTTAAAGCATATCACATCACCAGTGTCACAAAAGTGACACTGAGAAGTACTTGAAATAAGTACTTTTATTTGATAAGTAACAAAAGCACTTGAAATAGAAGCCACAGAAACCGTTTCCCCCAGAAAGAAATATCACCACCATCTGAGTTTACATTCAAACTCAGATTTTTGCTGTAACTTGAGCAATGGAAGAAAGTACTCACACGAATTAATCGTACCTGGTTTTCTATGGCTTTTCTGTTCTTTGGGTCGCTCACCACTGACAGCTGTAACTCTGCCATCTTTTTCATCTTGCTGTCCATATCTATCTTCTGCACAAGGTTTTTGGTCTGGTTCTTCAGTAGCCGAACTGTGTCCTCTTTCCCATGCTTCTTTGCAAAAAGGGATGCACAGGCTGAATGGATGGCAGTGACCCAGTTTTCCAGATCTGTCTGGCTAGTGGCCTAAACACAGAGGGGGAAAAAAACCTATTTGAAATTGCGGTACCACAACGTATTCTCCAAACCGGGAGGCTGGGCTTTAATGTGTAAAACCCAAGAGGTACCTTCACTTCATAAACCTGTTTAATTTCAAAAACACACCCAACCACTCAGGTGAGGTTCACAGGCTTCCTTGACTCCAGAGGGTCTAAGGGAGCATTGAGAGCAGAGCAAAATAATCATGCAACCCCAAATATGACAGGAAGACAAACTAAAAACAAGCTGTAAGCCAAAGACAGGGGAGGGATAGAAAAACCAGGGCACATCCACTCAGGGCTACGTCATGCTGCTCTCTGAAAGGTGGCTTACCTTCATTATTGTAATAGACTGAGAAAACATGAGGACTAAAATGTTAAACTTAGAAAACTGAATATGAAATTTCATTGATGGTATGGATTCAATGATGAAAAATACCAATTAAAGAATACTGTGGGGAAAGTGCACAATAACATTATGACAGCCTCTGAATCTCGGGAATAGAGGTAATGGTCTTCTTTCTCTTCAGGACCTTCAGACACAATGACCATATACTATTCTCACTTAAGAAAAATCACTTATTTTAAAAACAATGAAGCCTGAATAAGGTGGAATGGGCCATGATGTATGATTCTAAGCAGACTGAGAAACACGTTTCATTCCCTTGATGTCCAGAAATGACCACATACATTCAAGCCACAGGGTGGATCCTTCAATGATCTCTGGGATCATATAATAGGACTTACTGGGAAAATGTCTTTAAGAATATTTTGTCTGGATCACAAAATATTAATTTCACACTTGCCCTGAAGAAGTCAAGCAGATCAATCTAAGATATTTACCTTCCCTACAATTCAGATCAATATCAATTCATTACTTTGCTTTAAAACACCACAGAAGGTTTAAGCAACTCTCCTATTAAGAGAAGGAAAATCCAGCCCTGACTCTTGTAAATCAAGTCAGGCTGGGGAACCATAAGGCTAGAGGTCGGTGGGCATACCTGGTACTGGTGCTGGGAAATCATGTTGCAGGGAACACTTCAGAGAATTCCAGATCCCCAAAGTCAGCCAAGAGAACACTCTGTTGTTCTGCAGAGCTCTTGGGAGTGTCCAGGACCAACTTCATCAGAGACCTGAACCCAGGACCTATGAGATTTTCCATGACCCTTTTGGCCAGATAGAATCTATAGTGTAGTACTGGGTGTGGTTTGGGAAGCATTTCAGAAGCACACTTGACTGCCCGGCCATCACCACCATATTATTTACCCTTACAGCAATCCTATCAGCTACTGTTATCCTACTGGGTGAAGGATCCGGAGCTCAGAGCAGCTCAGTAAGTGCTCCAAGATGACAAAGACACACCCACAGCGGCAGCAGGGTCCACGCCTAAGCCTGGCCCCAGGGTCGGTGCTCAACACCAGTCTGCTCCTTGACTTCTCATTCACTAGAAAGCTGTTACAGTTCCTAACAGCAGACAACCTGATCTTAACATGCTAAGCCACTTCCTCTCTGGTCTACGAGGGTTTTCCTGAAAAGCTGCTTCTCTCACTCCCACTGGGATTCTTGGGAAGAACCTAATCCTCTCCTGTCCATATTCTCTAGGCTTCACTTGAAAAGCTTCCACTCTGGGGTGCCAGGCCTCACACTCATGAGCTCCCAAACTGCTCCAGAACAGGGAGCACGATTTTCCTCTATTCACATCTTGACGAGCATCCCATGGCCCACAGCCTGGCACTTCACGAGCACCCGGGGAATGCTTGCTGTAGCAATTCCCTGCTTAAGCCCCAATCCAAAGCCCAACGAAGCTTTCGCTCTATTTCATTGCCAAGTTGCGCCTCTTAATTCTGTTCCTTCTCATCCTAATAGTATACAAGCCACACGTCAACCCCACATTTAGAAAGCCGAGGAGTACCTGGAAAAGGTAGACATCCCCAAAGGAGTTGCTGAGGCAGAACACACCCTCCTTCTTCGGGTGCTCAGGGACAGACTGCACTATGCTGTCTTCTGCAAACAGGGCACACCGCGGGGCGCTCCTCTGGTCCGCGGAATTCTTCCCGTAGGTCTCATAAAACAGCAGGGTGCAGCCTGGGAGAGAGACAAAGTAACTCCCCTGGTTACATATCCTGAGGATCTAGGACAGGAAGGAGAAGTAAGGAATTCATCTAAAAAAAGGAAAAGAAAAAACATGAATGAAAACTATTTAATACACCAGGAAATCCTGGTATCCCAAACCTGCCTCTTTGTGTTAGCCTAACTTAGGTGGAAAGGAGGTGTTTTTATAAATGTGATTTTGGTAATGACGATACCAAGCATACAGTCGCTCACTCTGTGTCAGGAACTCTGTGCTTCACAGACACTGGCTCATCCTGCCACCCTGCCAGCCCGAGGGGAAGGCGTGGGTATGGACCCCTTTATACAGATGAGAAAGCTGGGCAGGTGCCACAGCTGGATGGCGGTGGGACAGGGGTCTGATCCCAGGCACTCTGGCTCCAGAACCTGAATTCTTAACCACCCCACCACATTATTTAAGATCGGAATGCAGGAGGAGGAAGAAAATCCCATGTTCATTAATAAGAGAGCTTTTAGACTTATCATTCGTACTAACAAGAAACTGAGTTACCTGGGGACCTTTGTTTGCCATTTGTGAAAAAGGACTCAGTTTATTCTCCAAATGCCATGTATAAAATGATTTAATTTTAGAATATTTTTTATATCAGTGATAGAAAATATTACTACAATCTTATTAATTTACCTTGAGAGAAAAATGGAATTAAATGTCACTGAATTTTAAAATGCTACTCTAGAAATGTTACTACATACATTTGCAAGTCTATAGCTTGCAAGTAATAAGCTAATAAAACATTGTAGGTAAAAGTTATTAAGGGTCTCCTTTGAGAATTAGATAGGAATGCCTTCCAATTATCAGATGCAATTTTTAAAGCAAATTCTACAATGCTCACAAGTATGTTCTCCTGCTGAGTATCCTTTAAAACCTTCTTCCAATAAACATCTTTGAGCACTTCTTCTGTGCTGAGCTCTGGCATACAGAAGATACGACTGATAAGTCACTATCCCTGTGCTCTGCAAACACCCTTTACATTGACAGTAAAGCCCCACAGGCTGCTTTCACCTGCCCTGTAAATGAATGTATGTACTCCACTGCATGGCTGCTTTACCTTGCTCTGTTGAATCCTCATTCACAAAAGCTTCAGTGTTTAAAAAATGATTTCATTCTTACCAGTTTCACTTCTTCCTTTAAAAACACATCTCCATATGGACAACAGGTTTATACAATGGAACTCAGTGAAGCACAGTAGCCAGAAGAAAAGATGCCTACACCTGGCTCTGCAACCTGAACATTACTGGGGCAACACTTTCTCCCTCTGTGGTCCTTTAGGATCTCAAGAAGCACTAGCAATCTTTCCTCCCCAGAACAGAACTCACCCAAACTCAGGCTAAGAGAGGTTCTTAGAACAAGGGGAAGCAGCAGGAGTTTTACGGCTAGAGCAACTTCCACTGAGCCAGCCTCTTTCTCCAACCGCAGAGGCACTTAAAAACAATGCCCTAGTCTTTGCTGTCTGACACTACGCCCTGTTTGTCATACCATGACCTGGGGGCCCGGAGACCAGGGGAAAGGTGACAGGGCAAGGCCAGCTCTGCCCAAGTCCAAATTCTTTCCAGTAGTTTAACAGTGACTCTCGTTTTCCCTAACATTGTACGCCCGGTGGCTGTGGTTTGAATCATCACATCTAGAGGAAATGAACCCAACTTGGGGCAGATGCCAAGATGCTGTCAAACCTAACATCCCATCTACAACAGACTGCGACTCTAACACGGACGCGTGAAACCAAAACAGGACATTTTGTTTGAGAGCAAGGCCAGGATTTAAAACAATATGCAGAATGTGTTACTGTCGAGTTTAAAGAAAAGGAAATCAATTGTAAATCTATGACGTTAGGTGAACTTCATCTGCGTCTCTACCACTGAGCATGGAGACAGAAGGAAGGGGCTGCACCCATGTCAGGAAAGCCTCTGCCCCCACCCAGGGTTGTGGCTATTGGCCCTGCCCAGTCCCCACCAGGGTCTGAAGGGTTGACCATAGAAGCTATTACGGCTACAGCAGCAGAAAGTGAAAGCAGACTGGACAGCAGTGGAAGTACAAGAACAGAAGTATCATTACAAATATCACCAGTGGAAGGAGAGCAGTTAGATGTGTCTTGCCTCAGATCTACCTTTCCCTTGACATCCTCTCGATCCACACTCATCACCCCATTCCCCAGCTTGGCCTGTTGCAGGGCAGAACCCCCAGCATCCTAAAATTACTTCAGGAACCCCTCATGACATCGGGCATATGCTGTGCATTCTGAGGGCTATCTTTAATGACCTTGCCAACTTTTCAGCCCAGGAAGTCCCCTCTGAACTGTCTGAAAATCCACTCATCAGAAAAGACAGATGGAAAGCAAAATGACCCTTCTTAAAAATATATTACCTGGAGGATGGGTGGAAGGGAGGGACAAGGGGGAAAAAGGGGCAGTACAATTAGCAGACGTAATGTTGGAGGGGGCGCAGGGAGGGCTGTACAAATCAGAGAAGATAAGTAATGATTCTATAGCATCTCACTACGCTGATGGACAGTGACTGTAATGGGGTTGGTGGGGGGGACCTGATGAAGGGGGTAGTTTAATAACCATAATATTACACATGTAATTGTAGATTAATGATACCAAAAAAAATTATTTAAAAAAATGTATTACCTCCTCTCCTCGAAGCCCTACAAAACATTTATGCCCTTAGCATATCTATACATTCGATGTAGGTATATAACCAGATGGCTTGCTAATAGCTGCTCTCTCCAGAACACTGTTTCCAATTTATTTACATAGACACTTCATGGATAATTTTTAAATTTTGCAAAAAATGTACTTGTGTGTATGTTCTGAAGATCAAACCAAATAGTTGAGTCCAAACATTACAACTTGGATCCTAAGCCAAGAAAGTTGCACTCAAACTATGGAATTCCCAGAGGAAAGAGGTGCAGAAAGCCACATGGAAAAGGTTATGCTGGGAAAAAACATCTTTATCGTATGCCTTTCCTTGGCTGAAAAGGAAACAAAGGAATGTGTGCTTGATAACATTTAGACTACAATGCACCCTTTCTCCATGGGGCTTGAAGCATTTTATAAGAAGCACCAAGGCAGCAGGGCACAGAGTGGACTGCAGATCTTACCACTGTCAAAGACAACTCAGGGCCATCACTGCCTGTGGGGAAGTCAGAGCCTGAAGTCCCTGATACAGTATGCGTGTGTCGGGTGTGGGATGCAATAGATGCAGGAACCTGGAGATGAGCTCTTCCAACCCTCAGTGACACCTGCCCGAACTCTGGGAAGCCTCCAACACTCTGGTTCTTCACAAATATCTTCAGGAGCAGGGAATTCAGGAAGGTGGTGACTTGCCTCTTGCCCGTGGCTCTAGTTGCTCTTGTTTCTTACATTAATCCAGAATCAGCTCAGCTTCCATCTGTGAGTCCAATGCTAGCCTCTGGGAACCAGAGTAAAATCGGTATCTCTTCTATGAGGCTGTGCTTCATGCCCAACCCAGTCCTTACTTCCTCCAGGCTAAATATTCCTAGATCCTTACACCATCCTGCATATGGCATGACCCTAAATCCCTCCAGTGTCATTCATGGCCCTGCTTCTCAAAGTACGATGTGGACACACAAACATACACAGACACATCATCACCAGCCCCCACCACCACGGGGTGTACACCAGGGGTTTTCATAAGACAAGCAGGGAACAACTTCCCAAGGAATCAGTTTTCACAAACAGACTTTACACTTTAAAAAAAAAAAGGACACATGATGGTGTCTATCTATTATAAATACCATGCAAATAGGAAGTAGCTTCAGACCATGATCACAAACAATTTCAGATGCCTGCTGCCTGAAGCGGACATGTTCACTCCCCTCTTCAGTTAGAGATCCTTCAGGTAGAACCTTTTCCAGAACCGTCGTCTTGTTTGCTAACATGTCTCCTGCAATAGCATGGCCCCAAGGAAGTGGCCAGGTCTTACCAGGTGGAGGGAGGACTGCTGCAGTCACAGACCACATCACAGTCACTTTGACTTCAGCCTCATCACAGTGCAAACTCATTCCACGAATGGCCTGTAGATCAAACCCCGAAATCTTCTGCACAAATAATACTTTGCAGCCACATCTCCCTATTCTGTACTTGGGTACTTATTTGGTTATTAAACCTTAAAGCATAGCTTTTCCCTTCAAAATATTATCTTGCTAGAGTTGACATGTCTTCCCAAACCTCTTCCATCATTCAGTGCAAGTGCCTCCCCAGGGTGCCCAAACAACAAGCGCTTTGCCTCCCTCAGCCACAATATATCACAGGATCCAAAACCAGAGTTGGAAAAAAGGACTGCGCTCTGCGTAGAACGCTGGGTCTTGGGGTTTACAAACCCTCCGGTTTGTCAGGAAAAGGTGTTATTTAAAGACGAAATGCTTTGACGAGGGCACCTTTCCCAGAGGGGCGTATGGGTAATTTTGCACGGGTGCCAGCTCTCAAGGCAGGCAGAGTGGGTGGGGGCTTGCAGTTTCTAAACATGGGGCAGGAAAAAGATAGAAAGGAGCACGCAGAGGGCTTCGGGCCTTTCACACATGCTGTCTGCAGATGAGATTCCTGATTCCCGCGTCTGCTTTCTCCCGTGATAAGAAAGGGTGTCGCCCAATAATGAAGTTTGACTTTGAACACCACACTCAGTTCCTGACAGTCACAGAATGGTCGTGCAGAAACGCCAGAGGCCGGGAGGCTGTTCTTCCTGTTGACATTGTATAAATCAGCACTGTATCGACTTAGAGCCGTGCTCCTCCTCAGGACATTGAGAAAGCTTCGAATCTATACACCCACAGGGAGCTAGGCAGTTACAATTGTTAAATGGCAATGCTTGGGAGAAACCTTTACCATCTTAACAAATTCTTATTCCCATTTCCTTTACATTAAAAAAAACACACATTTGTTTGTGATGATAACAATTAGACTCTCTTAGTTCATAAGGGTGGGATGGCACAAATCAAATAATCCAGATGAAATTCTTAGTTGTACGCATTGAGAAGGATACCTCTCTGGAGTTCTGAACATGAATTTCAGGATCTACGTTCCAAATAACTACACTACATTTGGTTACTTACTCTCCCCCACATGCAGGAAAAGCGTTCAAGACTGGTACAGAAATACCTATAATAGGCAATAACTATTCAATTCAATCAATATTTATTAGCATGAATAATATATATGACTGCTAAGTAACTTATATAGTATTGAGAAAGTATGTATAGTAAAGCCTGCCAGCAGATTCTGTATCAAATCTCTTCCCATTAAATTAAATGGACCAACCCCCTGACATCTCCTGGGAAGCGGGCAGCTGGAGGAAACAATGCCGGTGGCCCTTGAATCAGTAACGCACTTACCTTTAAGTGTTACCCAGAACTGCTTCCACTTCCTCCGAGCCACCAGCTCCAGTTTCCTTTCCTTCTGCAGTGTGACAAGTGGTTTGAAGAAGAGCCACCCAGCTTTCCGGACCACCCCTTGTTCCTTCTCAAAGAGCAGATCCAGTTGCTCCAAAGAGCTGAGTGACTCACTGCTGGACTCCGCGGTTTCCGTGGACGTTTCTACGTTCTCCGTGTTGGTCCTGCTCATCTCCAACTCTCGCATGAAATTCTCATAAATGTTCTGTTGGAGGGGATCGCTGCCGATCACATGAGTAGATTCACT
>JAVSCE010003874.1:0-24380 GCA_032199065.1 Smutsia gigantea
CCCATGACTTATTTTATAACTAGAAGTTTGTACCTTTTGACTCCCTTCACCCGTTTGCTTCCCCAACAAACACCAATTTGTTCTTTGTATCTGTGACCCTAGTTGGTTTGTTGGTTGGTTTTAGATTCCACATATAAGATTCAGTATTTGTCTTTCTCTGACTTATTTCATTTAGTATAATGACGTCTGGGTCCATCCATGTTGTTGCAAATGGCAAGATTTCATTCTTTATGGCTGAGTGATACTCCATTGTGTGTATGTATATACCACATTTTCTTTATCCATTCATCCCTGGATGGAATGGCTGATGTTGATTACTGTGTCTGGCAATCCCTTGTTTAAATGGATGCTCTCCCTTTAATTGTCACAACCACCTGTTGGAGTAGGTACTTGATTTAGCTCTATTTTGCAGATGAGACAACTGAGACATAAGACAGATAAAGCCATTTGCCCCAGGTCATGCAGCAAGTAAGTGACAGAGTTGGAATTTAAACCAAGTCTGACTGACCGGTGTCCCTACACTCTATTGTTTTTTGGAGGGTGTTTTCTGAATACTTTGATGTCCATTTGAATCTTCACTTCCCAAAAAGTAGGTCACAGATTATTGTTTACATTTTCTAGAGGGCAGAAGACTTGTCCAAAGTGATATAGCTAACAAGTATTGGAACAGGGATGGGAATCCATGGCTTCTTGACTCTTATCTCATGTGATTTCCTCTCCACTGTACTATATATGTGCCTTTAACTAGTTAACAATAGCTGTTTTCGAGCCATGCAGACCTAAGGTCAAATACAGGCTCAGCCTCTTAGTAGCTGTTTGATTTTGGACAAGTCACTCAGCCCCTCTGGGCCCTCACTACTTTTTATGATTATATACTCCTAAGATTCTGTTCGATCTGAATCCACGATTTTTGCATGTGGCTGATAAAAACAGTATGAATTGTCAACTATTATAAATCTGCACAAAGTGATTATAGCCAATCAAAAGGGTTTGGTAGGGTCACTGTAGTGGAGCTAAGGTGAAAGCACTGGTCTAGAAATCAGACCTGGGTTAAATCCATGCCCTATCCTGTCCTAGCATGTGTGTGTTTAGCAAGTTACTGAGGTTCTCCGAGCCTCAGTTTCATCATCTTTAAAAATGGAGACAATACAGGTATAGCTCATAGTGCTCGTCAGCTGAGATCAATCTAGTGTTTTCACCAAAAAGCACCTGCATACTCTCCTGCAGTCCTTGTTTAAAACTGTTGGACTTCCAGCAAATGGTTTGATTGTTTGCCAAATGATAGGCAAATATGGAATTATTTTCATGGTCAAAATACAGACTAGATTTCTTGCTTCAACAGCAGATATACTAAACTTGGAATGATACAGAGATTAGCACAGTCCCTGCACAAAGATGACATGCAAATTCATGAAGCATTTCATATTTTTACTTAGAAATAATACAAGCTAGATGTTTTGACAGCCAGAAGGGATAAACCTCGTATAAATTCAAGGTCATGCACTCAGCCCAGTTACATACACCATTAGAATATTGAGAAGACACATCAGTCAGTAAACCCCAAATTGTATGTTGATCATAGGTAATAAATCCCCATGTCAGGAAGACATGTCCCTGAGGACTGTGCTGTAATCAGTTGGTAAAGCTCTGAGGAACATTCCTCCTTTTCCAGGAATGCACCACACACAGGAATGATGTAGTACCTCTCTCATAGGCTTGTAATTTCTGGGTCTGCCACAAAACCAGTGCTCCAACAATGTTAGTTAAATCTGAATATCATTTCTGTAAGAAGTATACCTTCTGTTGAGTTCTTTGGTGATGAGGAAGGTGTCTCCACCGTTGAAGGATCCTAAGGAAAGGTCTGGGAAGTTAGGCAGGTGACTGCACTTGCCTCCTGATTGATTCCCCCCTCCTGGAGAGCCAGGGGAGCTGCAACAGACCAGTCTGGTTGCAGATGCCACTTAGAGGAAAAAGACAGTTCTCTTGTCTCCTTGGGTGGAACCCTCGTAATTTCCCAGAAGTTCAAAACAGGATACTTTCATGAAGCATTGTATTCATCCTTGACTGCACATCTCAGTCACCTGTGGCATTTTTAACTACATATTCCTAGGTGCCACCTCTGAGGTATTTAGTAGGTCTAGAATGGCGCTGAACTTGTGTGTTCTTTAAAGCTCTCCAAGTGACTCTGATGCCGGGTTGAGAACCGCGGCCCTGTGGATATGGACTGTCAGGTAGGCAATTCTCCCTCTGCCCCAGAATTTCCCTTCTAACCCAGATTGAGGTGACTTGTTCATGTATGGACTAAGGCCAGAGGCTGGGAGTCTCTTCTTTGTAGTCATGCCTTAGGAGATTTAGTGTAACCACACTGTCACAGAAAGAATCAAGTGTCCTTTAAACATCCTGACGACTGAGTGTGTGAGTTAGGTTACACCAGGTAGTCATAGAACCACCCAGAGTCTGAGTAGAGTGTTCCCCAAACTAGCGTGGTTTGTGATAATTTCACTATGGGCCAAAGCTCTGCAGCAGTAGGGAGGGAACAAGGAATGGTCTGCTCAGGTCTGAAGGGTTGTGGAACTCCTCAGAATGAGGCCTCCAGGGATCTCCTGTTCTCATGTCAACATTCTAAATGTCCCTCTCTTCATTCCTGTTGGCCCCCAGACATTCCAGCTGTTTCCTCCTCCACTAAGCCTTTTCCCTGGTCTCTTAGAGTCTCCCTTGCCCCCCACCAAAATGGACCCCCTAATAAGCACTTGGGCCTTCTTCTTTTGAAGGACCGAACTGCTGATCTAAATGAAGTAAGACTGTGCAGGAGAAAATGACAAACATGGGAGAATTACAAACATTCTAGAAATATCAGAGGTCCCCATGACCATTGTCTTTTATGCAGAGTTCTGGATTCTCTATCAGCTAGTTCCCACAAACTCCCAATGTACTCTTTCCTCTTGTTCATCAAAGTCCCATTTCAGAACTTTGCCATTCTCTGGGTCTTATGGTAAAACATTTCTCATTTATTGTATACCTACTATGTGGCAGGTTGATTCTCATAGATTATGGAATTTAAAAATCACAATAACCCATTTTGGCAGCCATTGTTATCCCCATTTTACAGATAAGGGAACTGAGGTTCAAGAAGCTTGGAAGTCACTTACCCAAAATCATACAAGTAGGATGTCTCTTCTTTATTAAAAGTCCTTGATAGAGACATAATCCTGGAAAAACAATGACAATCATCTCAAATGCTTTTTGAGAATGAGATGGAGTATAAAATTGGGAATAAGATATGTCAGAAGAGAAGGTAAACTTGAAAGTCATTCAGACCCAAGGCTCTACTCATCATAGGAAGGGCAGCCCTACCCTTGGGAAGATAATAGGAATGTAATCCTCTGCCTCCTTCCCTTTTCAGGATCCTAAAGCTTTCATAAAATAGCATTCTGGCCATTACGGCTTTCTCATCTGCCTGCCACTAGCACAAAATGAAATGAATCTGTGCATCCCTTAGACAAATACCCCTTCCATTTTAGCCAGATGGGATTTGGGGAAGCAGGTGGTAGGGACCCAGGCTGTTTGAGTAGTGAGTTCTTACTGTAGGGTACTGTTTACTCTCTGGGGACTTCTTTTTACCATTGATGTCAGTGTTTAAAACCAAAACTCTATGCAGTGACTTGGTTTTTAAAGCAGAATTACAGTGCTTTGAAAAAAACTTCTCATTCTGGTTTGGTACTCTGTTGAGAACTGGGATTTTGTTTGTCTGCTGGAGCTCTTTGTTGTGATCCTGAAGGAAGGCCACAGGATTCAAACTCGAGCCAAATTCCTGTTACATCCAAATTCCTGCACATTACCTTCCCTCTGGACTTCACACTAGGCTGTGAGGCTTAGGACCAAGCCCTTGTAACCTCATTTCCTCATTCCTGCCGCTGAGGGTGAAATTTGGCAGGTGTTGCACAGTAGACAGGGTTTTCGCCTTATGTCTAGAGGGTCTGGGAGGAATGCTGCCACTCAGTGCAACTCCAGGTTACTATGATTGGCCCTCCTAGCAGTTCCTGTAGCTCTCAGGTATGGGTCCAGGCCTTTCCCACCCTAAAAATGGGGTAGGAAAGGTCCTCATTTTAGAGAGGTAAAAGCAAAGGTGACATGGGGTTAATCTATGCCTAAGGATGTTGTCATTGGGGACCATCCCCAAGAGCAGTGGCCTGAGTTCTAGTCCCAACTCTGCTACTCATTGTTAGTGAGGAAATCACTTGGGTCTCCATTCTTTCCAGTTATTCTTTGATAAAACGAAGGGATTGACCAAGGTCAGCAGTGGTGAATACCAGCATGCATGCCAAGTCTTCTTTCCCCTCACTCCCACCCTCTACACCAGTACAAAACTTCACAGTTCCATTTTCTGTATACCTCAAAACCTACACATCTCTTTACCCCATTCTCCCCAAACAATACTTTTTCCTGCCAAGACGAGACCTCAGCATTGCTCTCAGCATGAACTGCAGCACCAGAAATGGGTGTGAGTATGAATCCTCTTTGACCCAACAATTGTCTAGCTCTGACAAGGCTATGAAACTGAGGCAGACAGTGGACTGCCTGCTTGTCAGTGGTTGCTCTAGGAACCTCCAGGGAGCAACAGTGTGGCTAGAATTGGGTCCTGGGCACGAGATTTCACTAAGGACCCCCTTTGCCCTTGGTTGGTTACATAATCAGCAGCCTGCCAGGTAGGGACTGCATGGCCATCTTGATGCCTGACAAAGAAACAAAAGCAGCTGCAGACAGGGACTGTGGCCCCTACTGGGCCCACTTGCTCTCTAAGCGACAAGGTTAGGCCTCAGCAAACTATCCAACAGAGGCTCTGCAGCTCCCTCAGGCAGGTTACTTGATGTCAGCAGATGTAGGATATTAGGAGGCTTGCAGACTTTCTGGCAATCTTAATTGAGGGAAGGTAGAAGATTGAAAAGTTAGGGAGAGGATTTCTTTGCCAGCCCCGTGTAGAAACTTCCAGAAGTTGACTTAAGTCTCTGCTTCCCTTCTGTTCAAAATGACTTTGCTAAAGAGCAAAAAGACCTGAATGGTGGAAGGACAAGATTACTTTGAGGCAGGGAAGCCAGAAGAGACGCAGGGAGGCAAGTGGGTGTGCCTAGTACACCAAGAGACATGGAGCATGTGAGCTCTGCGCAGGGAAAGGAGCTTGCCCTAAGAGCCAGGAAATTACCTCTCAGGACTCCTTTAGAACCCGAGCAACTGAGGCCACCAATAACCCTGCTCCGGGGGGACCTCTTACAAACTTTGAACTAGAGAACTTGATTCCTCCGCAATTTCCAAACTGTGGCCTGCTTATTAATTATTAATCAAATCTTAGAACAGTGTACCCACGTGCCAGGCATCTCACTAAATCACAGGCAGCGGCTTGTTTGTAACCATGGAGAATTGCAGACAGACCCAGGGAGCCACATGAGATGCCAGTTACCTTCACCCACTGCCCTATGATGGGACACACGCTCTTGGCTCTCTATAACATAGGAGAAACTCTCTGTGGCCGTGACAGTCTCTCCCTGCCTGTTCTTCCTGCTCGAGACGATATAAACTGGTTTGAGGTCATTGAGTGGAAGATGCAAGATAAGTACAAATGGTTGCTAATTAAATTCGAAAGGCAGGAAAGATATCTTAGCAGAGCTGGCTAGTACCCACCTTAATAGCAAATACAATTGAGCCAGTCCCCAGAGCACTGGCCTCTTTTCCCCCCTCTCAAAAGGCTCTTTCTTTGGCCTGCTTTTGTCTCCCTTGTAGTTCATATGGTATCACAGGTGTACAGCCTCAGCCTCAAAGGAGCCATTGTGACCTTATCCAGCCTGGGATCTGCTGAGTGAAGACAGTGGCACCCCTCCGGGTTGCTTGGCGCCGTTAGGCTTACAGGGGAAGGCCCTCCACCATCCTGGGGAGGTGACTTGAGATCTAGCCAGGCTGTTTGGGTGCCTCATTTGCACCCCACAGCATAGCCATGGTTCCTTTGGTGAGCTTAAAAACAGGAAGCCCACACACAAGGAAGAAATTGCCCATTACACCAGAAGTCCAATTCCTGGAATTCAGACTCTGGCCCTGTTTTCCTTCCTGTCTCGTATCCTTGACAACGTTAGCACTGTCTGCAGGAGCAGCAGTGTCTGGTATTGATGGCCTTCTGTGGGGCAGCCTGGGGCTGGTCTCCCTGGTGAGATGCAGCTGGACTAACACACCTCCCCACCAGGGCAAGTAGCATGTGTCAGGCCTGGCCCCTGCCCTCACCCACCTGTGTTAGCAGCTTCAGCGTTCCATCTCCTAGACCTCCATCCCTGCCCCACTCTCCTGTCCTCCCATTTCTGTGACTTTCATCTGGCACAGAGCAGCTAGGCTCCTCAGAGGACAGAGATGAAAACTGAGAGCAGGTTGGAGCCCGATGAAGCACTCCCCATACTGGTGTCTGGAGGCAGGTAGTTGCTGGGGGTGCTGTGAAAGTAGTGTCCCAGCTGAGTTGATTCTGGAAGCTCTGGATTCCACAAAGCCAAATGGGTTTTTTACTGGAGGTCTTCTCAGGGCCTTTATGACTTTAATGTACAGTCTGAATCTCATAAAGGGGGCTTAGTAGGCAGTGTTTCCCAAACATATTGGCCCCTAGAGAATACCTAAAATTACCTCTCAGGACAAGAATTCCACTAACACAGGGTCAGAGACGCTGGCTTAGTGCTCAACACTCTGAGCTTTGGATCAAGCTTAAGATCAAGTCTTGCCACTTACTAACAGTTTAACTTTGAGCAAGTTATTTAACTTCTCTGAGCTTCAGTTTCCCATCTCTAAACTGGGATGATAACACTCACCAAGTAGGTGTTTTGAGGACTAAATAACATCGTCTATATAAAATGTTAAGCACAATGCCTGGAGCTTAGTGAACTGTCGACACTGTCATTTAATTGCCCAGCAAGATCGCCCAGATTAAGTTTGTCTACTACCCTAGACACAGCTGACCCACCACTCCATACATACACCAGCAGAGTGCCCTCTGCTCCTTACCATAATGGGGGCCACCTGCCTGAAGCTGTGACTAGAATACCTTCCTCCCCACTCCAAGGCACACTTCCTCTCTATGTCAGTCCCAGTTGCCCATGCCAGAAGCTCAGGAGCCATCAAAGACTTCCCACTGCCCCCACATGGAGTTGGACACCAAGTGACATCAATGCCACTTCTTATTTAAGAGATTCCAGGTTATCAAATCCTTCTGTCCATTCCCACAGCTGGAATCTAGACTACACCTATTGCCTGGCCTGTGGGCTCACATTCTTTGCCATGTCCTTTGGCAGGGAAGCTTTCCTTTCTCTCGGTCATCCCAGTAAACTCATTTTATCCTTCAAGCCCCAGCTAAGTCATCACTCTTTCCAAAGCCCCTTGGCTAAGCCTTTGTTTTCTTCCTCCAGCTGTTCAACTCAGTCAGCCTTAGTTCCACAAGCCTACCTCTCACCATCAAGCTCCCAAGCAGGAGGTTTTATTTTTTTCACCTTTAAACCCCTTGGCACACTACCTGACACCTAGGAGGACTGTCCATAAATATTTGTTGAATGAGATTTACTTGAAGGTTCCAAAAAGTTGCTGTCTTCCTTTCAGTGATTCAGTGATTCTATTCAGGGGTCTAGCCAGCTAATTGTTGCAAACCCTTGGTTGTTCCTACCCTTGATAGTAGCAGACTTCTCCAGCATCTACTGTGTATCAGGTACTCTAGTAAATTCTTTGTGTATATTAACTCAGTTAATCCAGCGAGCTGGGTGCTGGTGTTCTCCCCATTTCACAGATGAGTATTTTGAGATTTAGCTGGTAAATGACCAGAGCAGGATTCAGACCCATTGTTGCCTATTTCACTCCAAATCCATGCTCTACCTTTCATCTATAAACTGAGATCCACCTGTATTCTCATCTTGACCCTGGTCATCTAGACTTTTGAGAAGTAGAATTTTATTGCAGATCTGATCAGCACTTCCCTGTGAGGAATGAGTTTTTGCTTAGACCAAACGCTTAAGAAGAGCCTCCATTTTTATTTACACCCATCCTTCAGGAGTATTCTCCTAAATGGCCAGAACCAGGAAAAGCAAGTATAACCCTCAATAGGGTTACCACTCCCTGTGGTTTGAGCCTCTCCTCTGACTCCCTAAATGACTAGCACTTGTATGCCACATTTCCTCACCAGAGAAGAAAGTTGGGTGATTTCTTGAGGAAGCATTCTTGAGCACTGTTTTGGTCCCAGGCACCATGCTAAACATTGAGTTAAGACTAAAAGTCCTCTGCCTTTGTGAGCTCACAGTATAATGGGGAGACAACACACACACACACACACATTCTGTCTGTAAAACTAGGAGATAAGGAAAAAGTACACTGAACTGAGTCTGAAAGACCTGGATCTAAATCCAAATTCATATCTGCAACTCCAAAATCCAGAAAACTCTGGAAACTGACAGCTATGTTTTTTGTTTTCACAACTCATTTAGAAGCAAAACCTGATCTAACGTGGCATTTTTATATGGTCTTTATTCATCCAATTTAGTGTGAATATGAATATTCATATGTTTTGCTGCAGAAACAATGTGTGTGATCACAGAGCGCTGTCCTAGCTCCCCCTGGTGGGAGGTGAGGAGGGTGGTATAGATAATGAGTGGTTCTGAACTCCAGAGCACACTTTGTCCCGAGAGTTTTTAGAAAAGGAATGTGAATGGTGTAGGGGGTCACGGGGAAGACAGTGTAGCACAGAGAAGGCAAATAGTGAATCTGTGGCATCTTACTACACTGATGGACAGTGACTGCAATGGGGTATGGATGGGGACTTGATAATATGGGTAAATGTAGTAACCACATTGGTTTTTCATGTGAAACCTTCATAAGAGTGTATATCAATAATACATTAATAAAAAGAATGTGAACCAATTGAAAAAAATGTATAAAAAACTTTATAAACTAAAAAGTAATTAAATCACGTTAGTAATTAAATCTTAAATGGTATAGTCACCCTTTCTGTGTAATAGCACTGAGGATGGAACAAGTGATTTTTTTTAGGACTAAAACAAGTATCAGAAGATGTTTTGGGAAAGTAGAATTTGAGCTGGGTCTTAAAGGGTGAGTTGAAATTCTCACTTTGTGGAGAAGCTGTGGAAAAGAGATTCTGCACTGAGGGAAAAAGCATACAGACGATGTACAGAAAAGATGTCTTAAGTAGCTGGAGCTCATGGACTTTGTCAGCTTACAGAAACTCTGATTATCTGTCAAAATGCAAGCAAAAGGCAGTAAAGATAATATAAAGGGGCAGCTAGTCCACAATCCATTTGCTCTGGGCAGAATTTTTCTTTGGAATGCAGCCTTATACACACGTTCACAAGAAATATCACTGTCCAGCCGATGCTTCCCGGCTTAGCCAGCCAAGGAGGCGGTGGAGCTGCTGGTCCCCCTCAGCCTCACCAGGCAGGTCCAGTGAGGATCAGACCCACACACCACCACCCCCAGCTGCTGCTCTTCTTGCTGCCCTCGGCTTGGTCAGGGGTTAGCCCCATACCAGCGGGCTTCTCTAGAATCAGACTGCCAGGATCAAATCAGATTAGCCACTTACTACTGTTGGTGGCCTTGAGCAAGCTATTTACCTCTTTTGTACCTTTTTTCCTCAGCTGTGAAACCAGAATAATAGTAGAAAGCTGGCATGAAGAGCACTTAGCCGAGTGCTGCACTGGTAAGCACTCAAACCGGAGTTGTTATTACTGCTACTACAAGGACTTCCCCTCCTCCAGCTGTGCATAAATATAGACATTTCTTAATACTTACCTCTAAAAAAAGTCCTTTCTTTATTCTCTCTGCCCTGGTCATAAATTCCTTCCAACTTACCCATTTTCTGTTAGAGAGTGTTTCCACTTCAGCTTTTTACTGCTGTTTCTCAGGCATGCTGACGTATGGCCTCCCTTACTTTGGTCATGATCCAATGCAGACCTTCTCAGATCTCAGGGGTCCTTGTAGGCAGTTAGGGGGATTCCCAGACAAATTTGGGGATGCATATCCAGAGCAAGGTAAATAAGAGTGCTGACTTTGAAAGTAGATAAGCCCTGCCACTGACCAGTTATCTTAACCCTGTGCAAGTTTCATAAGCTCAAAGGGCCTCCATTTCCTACTTGATAGAATGGGAATATTCATACTGTCCTTACAGGAGTGTACATATTAAACGAGATTATATATTTAAAGCCTTTAGCACAAGACTTGGTGTATAATAAACACCTTATAAATACCTGCCACCATTATTACTATTAGTACAAGTCATTTCTTGAAAATCACACTTTTACCCCAAATGGAACCTCGGGTATAATTAAAAGACCAGATTTCTGCAGGAAGTGGGTAGAATTACATCAGCTTAGTGCAGCCACATTGTTGCATAATGCTAAGAACCTCTGGTTGGCAGTTATTTGTGCCTCTGGTAAGTAAAAATGAGAATTATTGCTTAACAGGTACATTTGGGCAGAGAAAAACACTGCAAACATGAAATCTTAAGGGTGTGGAGAAAGACAGAAAAGGAGGCTGATAATTAAAAAGTCACAAGGACTCGCTGGTCTAGTACACCAATCAGCACTTTCTGGTTGGAAAGTCTGTTTTTATAAAAAACAAAAGTAACATTTGGGAATTGTCAGGGCCCCCCTCAAAAGCCCTTCGGCATGTTTTACCCATTATCTGAAGTTCCACTGGATAAAGACGTTAGTCCCATGGTGTCTAGGGCCCACCATGTGAAGAGAGTTATAGCACATTGACTTGAAATGGGAGAAGCTTTAAGAAGTGATAAAGTCTCAGCAACCACCACCACCCCCACCTTATAAATGGAGAAACAGGCCTAGAGCAGGGAAGAAACTTGCCCACGATGACACAGCCATTGTGCAATGGGGCTTCACAGTGAAGACCTTCAGCTCTCTGTGCAGCGTTCTTTCTGACAGACCACGATTCTCACCTGGAAGGGAGTTCTTTCTGGACTACACAGGCCATCTCTCTGTTTTCCTTACCCCCTCTGCAATGAACCAAAATGTCTCCTCTCCCCTATGTGTACTGGGGCCAAAAAAAAAGGGGGGGGCTAGCCCAGGGTTTCCCAGTTAGGTCTGTTCTTAAGAACTACTCAGGGTGCCCCTTATCTTGAGATTCTGGTTCAGTAGGTCAGAGCTGGGGCCTGAGAATCTGTATTGTTAGTTAAGTACACGGGTGATTCAGATAAGCAAGCTTTGGGAAACACAAGGCTGACCTGGGTCAGCACATTTTCTGTCCTAGAATGGGCGGTGGGGTTGAGAGGCCACTAGGGATTTTCCACTTGCAGTGAACAAGAGAATTAACCTGTATCCCATGTTAATTCCTTACAGCACCTTGCTCTTTTCTGACAGAACCCTAATTCCTGGGCACACAGGGGCAGCTCAAAAATGTTGCTGCCTGACCTACTTTGAGGACTGATTTCAGGAAAAGACACCCTGTCTAGCCTGGGTGACATTAACATCTCTCTCTGGCTTGTGCTTAGACTGAAGAACCTCGAGTTAGCTGCTGTGGGCAGATCAGACGTCCATGTGAAGATGCTGGCAGCCCCTATCAACCCATCTGACATAAATATGATCCAAGGTAACCTTGGTTTCTGTGGCTTATGTTAATTGGATTTTTGCTTAGCCGCCACCTCATTTTCATTCCTCCTCAGGTGTGGGTGTGAAATTCTTGTGATTAGCAGCAGCTGTTCTCCAGATGGGCTGGCCTCCCCTCTGGAATGTGAAGCTTTTCGAGAATTAGATCGCAGTGGGAAGTAAACCAACCACTGTGAAGGGCCTGCAATATGCTAGGCTCATTTCATACATTATCTATTCCTTGTAATAACTGTGAACCAAAAGAGTATTGTCCCCATATACAGATGAAGAAGCTAAGACTCAGAGAGGTTTGGTTAATACACAGCTGGTCAGAGGCAGAGGCCAGATGGGGCTTAGGTCTGACTCCAAAATTCATGCTCTTAAACTACCAAAGCTTCACTGATGACCTTCTGTGCTCCTCTCCCTTAGGAAACTACGGCCTCCTTCCCAAGCTGCCTGCCGTTGGAGGGAATGAAGGTGTTGGACAGGTGGTAGAAGTGGGCAGCAGTGTGACTGGGCTGAAGCCTGGAGACTGGGTGATTCCAGCAAATGCCGGTTTGGGTGAGTTTCTCCAGGTGTCTGCAGCCTTTCTTTGTTCCAGATTCTATTTCACCAACACTGTAGATGTTTGCTCATTGGCTCATGTAATTACAAATGCAGGGCTTATTACTGAGTCCATACACCTACCTGCAGTAGGGATGGGAGCTGAACAGGGAGAGCAGAAATTCTGTTCCTTTTGCTTTGGAGGTGATGCACCTTCTCTCTCATCTCTTGGGCCCATGTTGATCAGAACTGTGATTCTCTGAATCCCTGCATCCCTGATTCCTTCTGTAAGGTACAATGGGGAATCCAAATAGGACAGCACCTTCCCTCCAGGAGATTAAAATCTAATTGAAGAAATCTCCAAACCAATAACCTCAATAAAGGGAGTGCAGCAGTTCACAGGCAGCAGAGGGCACTTCCCGCTACTCTGTGTGCCCATGTGAATGTGTGAGACTGTCTCAGTCAGTCTTAGGGAAGGATAGGGCTTCACGGAGGAGGCTTCATGGAATGGACCTTTGATGAATGAACTTTGTTAGGTGGAGTTGAACCAAAAATCATTGTATTTGGAGGAAACAAAATGAGCAGAGACACAAAGGTAAGTTTGGAAAATGGTGAGAAATCCAGTGTAGCCTCAGTAGAAGATTATACATGGGAGAGGATTACATTAGTGAAAAATGAAAGAAAGTCACCAAGGTCATGGGGCCACATGGGGGAAACTCTGCAAAAGCCAAGCTAAAGAGTTAGGATTTTCTTTGATTTGTAGTAAGTAGTCATTGGTGAGTTTTGTCTTGATGGTTCTTGAAACACAAACACTATACAACTGGATCCTGACAGCAACCTTAAGAGGGAGACAGGGAAGATATTACTCACCCCATTGGACATATGAGGAACTGAAGCTTGAGAAGAAGCCCTTATCCAAACTCAAACAGCAGAATGAGAGAGAGCCAACCAAACTCGTCTCCTGGTTTTCCCTCTACCCTCCAGTGTTAGGGCCCCTTGGGTTGTAACTTACAGAGAGTCAACTCAAATTTGCTTTACAAAAAAAGAAGTTGATTGGTTTGTGGAACTGGGAAGTGCAAGAGATAGAAAACTTCAGGCATGGCTGGATCTAGGAAGCCCAATGCTATCAGAGCATTTTCTCTTTTTCTCACTAGTTCCCAGATGGAATCTCCCCACACA
Organism: Smutsia gigantea; assembly: GCA_032199065.1. Lineage (NCBI taxonomy): Eukaryota > Metazoa > Chordata > Mammalia > Pholidota > Manidae > Smutsia > Smutsia gigantea. The sequence continues at coordinate 13,341 of JAVSCE010003874.1, forward strand.
GTGATAATAGTAAGAGCAACAAATATTTTTTGTCCATTCCATTTGCACTAGGCATTGCTCTAAGCACTTTATGTATATTAACTCAAGTATTTCTATAACAATAAAGGCAGATATCATTATTCCCATTTTGCAGATGAGACAAATGTAAAGGATTAAGCAGCTTGCCCAGGATCCCCCAGCCAGTAATTGGTAGAGCTAAAATTAAAACCCACTCTGATATATACTTTTCATAGATAGCCACCAGCAGCCTGAAGTTTACATGATCTCGAGAACAAACAAATGAATATGACCTCCACAGTCCATCTAACACAACCATATCCATCACCCAGAAGTGCTTTGACCAACCCAGCCTGGGTCCCTGCCCATCCATGAACCCATCGCCAGGGGTGTTTCACAGTAAGCATCTCTGATGCAAACATTTTCACCACAAACATTTCACTGCATGACATTGGCCGTAAGGCAGTTTTGCTGTAAAAGATCAATTAAAGAAAAATAAAAAAGGGACATTCATTAAAAAGGACATAATGAGACATTAGTAATGAATAACAAACTATTGCAAAATACAAAATATATGAATGCATTCAAAGTGTATAGTGTAGATTCATGGCAATTTACTCAAATAACTGATTTTTATTTTGTATACCTAAGCACTTGCCTTCAAAGTCTTTCATTCATAGTATTATTATTATTTGTTTGCTTATTGGTTTGTCTTCTTTGGCATCACACTTTCTTTTTTTGCTAAAATTTCTTCCTCCGTTAAGAGAAGCATCAGTTTCCAAATGCTAGGATACATATTTGTAACTGAGGTTTGTCTTGCATTGTGAAAGCCTCCTACACTTTGTTCTTAGCATATGGTCACATGTATGTTGAAATATGTTCCAAAGTTGTTCAGAATATGTGGGTTCAAAATTTTATACCACTACGTAGACCATTATGAGGGCCAAGATTTATATAAAAGTGGGAATATTGACTGCATCAATGTAGAAATGAAACCAAACTGTCAACCAGTTGATGAAACCAACGGACTATCAAACCAAACTACCAGTTATTTTTTGCTCTTTTATAGCAGAATTGCTCTACAACCAATTAGTTAGTTATGCAATGACAATGCTTGCAACAGAGATGCTTAAGGTGGAACGCCCAAGAACCACCAGGGGGATGGGGTTGGGCCACTCCTGTTGCCTTGTTGAATCTCTTGCCCTCCTCTGTTGTATAGAGGGTGGGGCCTTGTGGTTGACAGCCCAGAGATGAGGAGGAAGTAGCTCTAGAAAGTAAAAGGTACCAGGTGGGAAAAAACCAGTAACAGAAGTCTAATAGAGGCTCTTTGCTTCTCTGAGATCAGAGAAGTTGCCAATGGCTTTCCTCTCCTAGAGCCACTGGGCAATGAAATAGCCTAGCATGTGAGCAGACGGAGAGCTTCAAGGATTCACTGGATACTGACTGCTTTCAGCCAGCCCCTGTGCTGAGTGAAGGGTACCTAAGATGGGTCAGACAAAGTCTCTGCCCTCAAATGCTCTTGGCCAGGGATGGGGAGCCCGGGAATGGAAAAATAACACTTAATACAATACAGTATAATAAGTGCTGTAATTGCAGGATTGACACATGGTCAAGTGTCCCCTCCCTTGCAAAGAATGAGGAGAGGCTTCCCAGAGAAGTGATGGTTAGCCTTGTATTGGAAGACTGATTAGGAGCACAGTGGGCTTGGTGAGCGAGGGCTTCCCAGACAGGAAGTGTTGCAAATGCAAAGGTAGGTGACAGGAGAGGCACAGTGCCACTGGAACTGCAGGTAACTCAGTGTAGCTGGGTCATGGTAGGATGGGGAAGGAACAACATGTGGCTGGAGAGGTACAGTGGGTACCAGTCATGGAGGGCTTGTATCCATTGTCAGAGCATCAGATGAAAGAATGATTTGATCAGACTTGTGCAGTGCAGAGAATGCTCTGGAAAGGCAGAGGGTGGAGTCAGGAAGCTAATAAGGAGGTGGCTGAACAGTTCAGGCTTCAGATGATGAGGATATGAATAAGATAGTGCTGTAGGGGGGATTAAAGATGGTGGCATGAGAGGTGAGACACAGGCTTCCTCCTAAAACCACATATAATATGAAAATATAATTAATACACCTAATCCTGAAAGAGCAACAGGAAAGAGGACTGTGCCAGACTGCATACACCTGGAGAAAAGAGCAGACCTCACAGAATAGGGTAACATACCAAAGCTGTGCCCCAGCGGGACCCAAGCCTTTCCCCCACCCCAGCTTACCAGCAGGAGGAAGAGAAACAGAGCAGGGAGGAAGTGGAGGCCTGGGACTGCTGAATACCTAACTCCGGAGATCTGCTCTGGGAGCACAAACCTACATTTCATGGCGCTTGCATGATACTCTTGTGATTACGGGGTTGGAAAGCTAAGACAGGCAGAATTCCTGGAGAGACTGAGATTCCAGCCACTTGTGGAAAGCAGGGATCCATATCCCACTGCTCTGGGACAAAAGAAAGGCGGGCAGTCTGAGAGACATCCTAACAGGGAAGCCCTTACCAAGAGGGCTGCTAAAGGGGCAAAAATTGCACAGAGCTTACTGCTCAGGAGAGAGGAGAGGTAGACAAAATTGTCCGGGTGCACTCTGCCCAGCAGGTTGGGAGCTTTGCCATATAGACTGTCATATTTAAGGAGGAAAAAGAAATTTTCCTCTTTACATGATCTTCAGGTGCTCCAGCTCTCTAGCTGGCTACACAGCTCTAAGGAACCCCTCTGTGATACTCAGCCTACTGCGCCTTTCTCCCGGCCAGCCCCACCTGGCTCGCAAACCAGCAAACCCAACCCTGACATTAGGCAAGACAGAGGGAAGATCTGTATACAGCAACTACAAACGCAAAGCATAGAGGCTTATACCTGTGTGCTCGGCCCACTGATTCAGGCAGTGGAGACAGGCATAGCAACCGGGAAGCAGGAATCAGCTCTTTCCTCCCCCCAGGCACCAATACCACTCCCCTGCAACCCCCGGCATTGCGTCAGGGGCTGAGCAGCTCCAGGGAGTAGAGCTTCTGGGCACTAGAGGGCGCCATATACAAATATGAAATGCCAAAGGAACCTGGTGCAGAGTAAAATTATTAATACAACTCCTGAGAAAGATTTAAGTGACATCGACCTCATGACTCTTCCTGAAAGGGAGTTCAAAAAAAAATCACTGACATGCTCATGGAGGTACAGAAAGATATTCAAGAACTCAGGAATGAATTCCAGTCGGAGATCCAATTGTTGAAGAGCACAATGGAAGGTATTAAAAGCAGATTGGATATGGTGGAGGAGATAATAAATAAGATAGAAACTAGAGAAGAGGAATACAAAGAAGCTGAGGCACAGAGAGAAAAAAGGATCTCTAAGAATGAAAGAATATTGAGAGAACTGTGTGACCAATCCAAACAGAAAAATATTCGCATTATAGGGGTTCCAGAAGAAGAAGAGAGAGAAAAAGGTATAGAAAGTGTCTTTGAGGAGGTAATTGCTAAAAACTTCCCCAATCTGGGGAAGGAGATAGTCTCTCAGGCCATGGAGATGCACAGATCTCCCAACACAAGGGACCCAAGGAAGACAACACCAAGACATATAGTAATTAAAATGACAAAGATCAAGGATAAGGACAGGCTATTAAAAGCAGCCAGAGAGAGAAATAAGATCACATACAAAGGAAAGCGCATCAGGCTGTCATCAGACTTCTCAACAGAAACCTTACAGGCCAGAAGGGAGTGGCATGATGTATTTAATGCAATGAATCAGAAGGGCCTTGAAACAAGAATACTGTATCTGGCAAGATTATCATTTAAACTTGAAGGAGGGATTAAACAATTTCCAGATAAGCAAAAACTAAGAGAATTTACCTCCCACAAACCATCTGTACAGTGTATTTTGGAGGGACTGCTATAGATGGAAGTGTTCCTAAGGTTTAATAGCTGTCACTGGAGGTAATAAAACCACAGTAAAGAAAGTAGAACAGCTTATTACTAAACAAATGCAAAATTAAATTAACTATCCCCAAAGTCAATCAAGGGATAGACAAAGAGTACAGAATATGATACCTAATATATAAAGAATGGAGGAGGAAGGAAAAGGAGGAGAAAAAAAGAACCTTTAGACTGTGCTTATAATAGCATATTAAGTGAGTTAAGTTAGTCTCTTAGATAATATGAAAGTTAACCCTGAACCTTTGGTAACCATGAATCTAAAGCCTGCAATGCCAATAAGTACATACCTATCGATAATCACCCTAAATGTAAATGGACTGAATACACCAATCAAAAGACATAGAGTCACTGAATGGATATAAAAACGAGACCAGTCTATATGCTGCCTACAAGAGACTCACTTTAAACCCAAAGACATACACAGACTAAAAGTGAAGGGATGGAAAAAGACATTTCATGCAACTAATAGGGAGAAAAATGCAGGAGCTGCAGTACTTGTATCAGACAAAATAGACTTCAAAACAAAGAAAGTCACAGGAGACAAAGAAGGACATTACATAATGATAAAAGGGTTAATCCAACAAGAGGATAAAACCATTATAAATATCTTCACCCAACACAGGAGCACCTACATATGTGAAACAAATACTAACTGAATTAAAAGAAGAAATAGAATGCAATGCATTCATTCGAGGAGACTTCAACACTCCACTCACTCTGAAGGACAAATCAACGAGACAGAATATAAGTAAGGAGACAGAGGCATTGAACAACACAATAGAACAGATGGACCTAACAGACATCTACAGAACTCTACACCCAAAAGCAGCAGAATACACATTCTTCTCAAGTGCACATGGTACATTTTCAAGAATAGATCATATACTAGGCCACAAAAATAGCCTCAGTAAATTAAAAAAGATTGAAATTGTCCCAACCAGTTTCTCAGACCACAAAGGTATGAAACTAGAAATAAATTATGCAAAGAAAATGAAAAATCCCACAAACACATGGAGGCTTCACAACATGCTCCTAAATAATCAATGGATCAATGACCAAATGAAAACAGAGATCAAGCAATATATGGAGACAAATGACAACAATAATTCAACACTACAATGTCTCTGGAATGCAGCGAAGGCCATGTTAAGAGGAAAATATATTGCAATATAGGCCTACCTCCGGAAAGAAGAACAATCCCATATGAGCAGTCTAAACTCACAATTAACGAAACTAGAAAAAGAAGAAAAAATGAGGCCCAAAGTCAGTAGAAGGAGGGACATAATAAAGATTAGAGTAGAAATGAATATAATTGAGAAGAATAAAACAATAGAAAGAATCAATGAAAGCAAGAGCTGGTTCTTTGAGAAAATAAAACAAAATGATAAACGCCTAGCCAGACTTATCAAGAAAAAAAGAGAGTCTACTCACATAAACAGGGTCAGAAATGAGAAAGGAATAATCACTACGGATACCACAGAAATACAAATAATTATTAGAGAATACTATGAAAAATTATATGCTAACAAACTGGATAACCCAGAAGAAATGGACAACTTTCCAGAAAAATACAGCCTTCCAAGGCTGACCCAGAAAGAAACAGAAAATCTGAATAGACCAATTACCAGCAACGAAATTGAACTGGTAATCAAAAACCTACTTAAGAACAAAACCCTGGACCAGATGGCTTCACCACTGAATTTTATCAAACATTTAGTGACGACCTAATACCCATCCTCCTTAAAGTTTTCCAAAAAGTGGAAGAGGAGGGAATACATCCAAACTCATTCTATGATGCAGCTTCACTCTAATACCAAAACCAGTCAAAGACACCACAAAAAAAGAAAATTAAAGACCAATATCCCTGATGAATATAGATACAAAAATACTCAACAAAATATTAGCAAACCATTTCAAAAATACATCAAAAAGATCATCCATCATGATCAGGTGGGATTCATCCCAGGGATGCAAGGATGGTAAAACATTCGAAAATCCATTATCATCATCCACCACATCAACAAAAAGAAGGACAAAAACCACATGATCATCTCCATAGATGCTGAAAAAGCATTTGACAAAATTCAACATCCATTCATGATAAAAACTCTCAACAAAATGGGTATAGAGGGCAAGTACCTCAACATAATAAAGGCCATATACAACAGACCCACAGCCAATATTATACTTAACAGCGAGAAGCTGAAAGCATTTCCTTTAAGATTGGGAACAAGACAAGGATGCCCAGTCTCCCCACTTTTATTCAACATAGTTCTGGAGGTCCTAGCCACGGCAATCAGACAACACAAAGAAATAAAAGGCATCCAGATTGGTAGGGAAGAAGTCAAACTGTCCCTGTTTGCAGATGACATGATATTGTACATAAAAAACCCTAAAGAATCCACTCCAAAACTACTAGATCTAATCTCTGAATTCAGCAAAGTTGCGGGATATAAAATTAATATGCAGAAATCTGTCGCATTCCTATACACTAACAATGAACTAGCAGAGAGAGAAATCAGGGAAACAATTCCATTCACAGTTGAATCAAAAAGACACTCCTAAGAGAAATTAAAGAGGACACTAACAAATGGAAATGCATCCCATGCTCTTGGCTAGGAAGAATAAATATTGTCAAAATGGCTAAACTACCTAAAGCAATCTACAGATTCAACGCAATCCCTGTCAAACTACCAACAGCTTTCTTCAATGAACTGGAACAAATAATTCTAAAATTCATATGGAACCACAGAAGACCCCGAATAGCCAAAGCAATCCTGAGAAGGAGGAATAAAACAGGGGGAATTACACTCCCTGACTTCAAGCTCTACTACAAAGCCACAGTAATCAAGACAATTTGGTATTGGCACAAAAACAGACCCACAGACCAGTGGAACAGAATAGAAAATCCAAACATTAACCCAAACATATACAGTCAATTAATATTTGATAAAGGAGCCTTGGATATACAATGGGGAGATGACAGCCTCTTCAGCAGCTGGTGTTGGAAAAACTGGACAGCTACATGTAAGAGAATGAAACTGGACTACTGTCTAGCCCCATACACAAAGGTAAACTCAAGGTGGATCAAAGACCTGAATGTAAGTCATGAAACCATAAAACTCTTAGAAAAAAACATAGGCAAAAATCTCTTGGACATAAACATGAGCGACTTCTTCATGAACATATCTCCCCGGGCAAGGGAAACAAAAGCAAAAATGAACAAGTGGGACTATATCAAGCTGAAAAGCTTCTGTACAGCAAAGGACAGCATCAGTAGAACAAGAAGACATCCTACAGTATGGGAGAGTATATTTGTAAATAACGTATCTGATAAAGGGTTGACATCCAAAATATATAAAGAACTCACACACCTTAACAAACAAAAAGCAAATAATCCAATTAAGAAATGGGCAGAGGACATGAATAGACACTTCTCCAAAGAAGAAATTCAGATGGCCAACAGGCACATGAAAAGATGCTCCACATCGCTAATCATCAGAGAAATGCAGATTAAAACCACAATGAGATATCACCTCACACCAGTGAGGATGGCCAACATCCAAAACACAAACAACAACAAATGTTGGTGAGGATATGGAGAAAAGGGAACCCTCCTACACTGCTGGTGGGACTGCAAATTAGTTCAACCATTGTGGAAAGCAGTATGGAGGTTCCTCAAAAAACTCAAAATAGAAATACCATTTGACCCAGGAATTCCACTCCTGGAATTTATCCTAAGAATGCAGCAGCCCAATTTGAAAAAGACAGATGCAACCCTATGTTTATTGCAGCACTATTTACAATAGCCAAGAAATGGAAGCAACCTAAGTGTCCATCAGTAGATGAATGGATAAAGAAGATGTGGTACATATACACAATGGAATGTTATTCAGCCATAAGAAGAAAACAAATCCTACCATTTGCAACAACATGGATGGAGTTAGAGGGTATTATGCTCAGTGAAATAAGCCAAGCCAAAAAGACAAGTATCAAATGATTTCACTCATATGTAGAGTATAAGAACAAAGAAAAAAACTGAAGGAACAGAACAGCAGCAGACTCACAGAACCCAAGAACGGACTAATAGTTACCAAAGGGAAAGGGACTGGGGAAAATGGGTGGGAAGGGAGGGATAAGAGGGAAAAAGGGGCATTATGATTAGCAGACGTAATGTTGGGGGGGCACGGGGAGGGCTGTACAACTCAGAGAAGACAAGTAGTGATTCTATAGCATCTCACTACGCTGATGGACAGTGACCGTAATGGGGTTGGTGGGGGGGACCTGATGAAGGGGTAGTTTAATAACCATAATATTGCACATGTAATCGTAGATTAATGATACCAAAATAAATTATATTAAAAAAATAAATAAATAAAGGATACTGTAGGCATTGTAAAACTTCAAAATCATTTTGGCAGTAGCAATGACATAGCCAACAGGAACTCTTCTTCAGATGAGTTCAAAGGTCAGGTCTGTCATGTTTCATGCCAACTATTCTAACACTAATGATGTAAAACAGACTCAATGAAACATTATTATCAGACACTATAACTGGGTAGTGGAAGAAAAAGATGGATAGAAATATATATCACTGGAGAAATTTTTTGTCTCATTGCAGACATACGCTAGCTACTCCTATGTTTTAGCTTAATAGGTCACGCTCAGTACAGGAAAATAGGGAAAACATGCCCGACTTAATTTTTTTCTCATCTAGATAAAATTTGTCAATTTTCATTCTGAAAAAAAAAACTGAATCATCTTTCTTGTCCTACCATGTACTACTTAGGAGGCTGCCATCATTTGCACCTTAGCACTGCAAGCACCTCCCTTGTCTCTTTCCAAGCAATATTCCTGAAAGGCAATCTGATCATATCACTCCCTCCTAAAACTCATCCAAAGTTTCCTATTGCCTTTGGGGAAAAATGTAAACTTCTTCAACTGGCTTACCACCACTCCCCCACCCCATAGCATCCTATTGTTTCCATATCATTAGCATCACACACCACAAGGTAATATAATCATAACTGTCTGGTTTAATGACTCCCTTCCCAGCTAGCTGAGTGAACTCTCTGAGGTAGGGACAGTGTTGTGTGCTCACAGCTGCAGCTCCAGTGCCTTGTAGGGCCTGGCCAGCTGGGGACACTGGAATTAATCAATCATCTTCCATGATATTATGTTCTCCTGAGGACTGGGGATATTGTTCTCATACATCTGGAACCAGGTGAAGAATAACTGTGTTAGTGTCATTAATGAGGTCCTGCCAAATGCTAGCTATAGGACAGGTCCTGACCATTTTTGAGGACCCCTCTGTCAGATGAAGACTCAGGACCCCATTTTGGAATAATGTTTTATAAATGCATAAAATAATATAAAAATCTAAGGAAGCAATTATATCCCATTATCAAATTATTTTATTTGTGGTACAGTGGTAAATATGCCTTGTTATTCTCTCATTAAATAGGAAGGTCTAGTGGTAAAGTCTAGTAACTACCATAATTTCAAAGTATTGAGGAGCATAAATGACATGAGATATCTCTGACAACTATCATGTTGATAAGACACTATCAGCAATATTTATTAATGAGAAAGTCGCATGTACTACTAATACTATGGCTACTGGCTCCACTCATAATTAGACAAAACACTAAAAAAAAAAAAGAATAAAATACCTAGGAATAAACCTAACCAAGGAAGTGAAAGACCTATACTCTGAAAACTACAAGACACTCATGAGAGAAATTAAAGAAGATACCAATAAATGGAAACACATCCCATGCTCATGGATAGGAAGAATTAATATTGTCAAAATGGCCATCCTCCCTAAAGCAATCTACAGATTCAGTGCAATTCCTATCAAAATACCAACAGCATTCTTCAACGAACTAGCGAAAATCATTCTAAAATTCATATGGAATCACAAAAGACCCTGAATAGCCAAAGCAATCCTGAGAAGGAAGAATAAAGCAGGGGGATTATGCTCCCCAACTTCAAGCTCTACTACAAAGCCACAGTAATCAAGACAATTTGGTACTGGCACAAGAACAGACCCACAGACCAGTGGAACAGTCTAGAGAGCCCTGATATAAACCCAACCATATATGGTCAATTAATATATGATAAAGGAGCCATGGACATACAGTGGGGAAATGACAGTCTCTTCAACAGCTGGTGTTGGCAAAATTGGACAGCTACATGCAAGAGAATGAAACTGGATTATTGTTTAACCCCATACACAAAAGTAAACTCAAAATGGATCAAGGACCTGATTGTAAGTCATGAAACTATAAAACTTTTAGCAGACAACATAGGCAAAAATCTCCTGAATATAAGCATGAGTGACTTCTTCCTGAACGCATCTCCTCTAGCAAGGGAAACAAAAGCAAAAATGAACTCATGAGACTACATCAAACTAAAAAGTTTCTGTACGGCAAAGGACACCATCAACAGAACAAAATGGCGCCCTACAGTATGGGAGAGTATATTTGTAAATAACATATCTGACAAGGGATTAACATCCAAAATATATAAAGAACTTACACGCCTCAACACCCAAAAAGCAAAAAACCTGATTAAAAAAATGAGCAGAGGATATGAAGAGACAGTTCTCCAAAGAAGAAATTCAGATGGCCAACAGACACATGAAAATATGCTCCACATCACTAATCACCAGGGAAATGAAAATTAAAACCACAATGAGATATCACCTCACACCAGTAAGGATGACCAGCATCGAAAAGACTGAGAATAACAAATGCTGGCCGAGTATGCAGAGAAAGGGGAACCCTCCCACACTACTGGTGGGAATGTAAGCTAGTTCAACCATTGTGGAAAGCAATATGGAGGTTCCTCAAAAAACTAAAAATAGAAATACCATTTCACCTGGGAATCCCACTCCTTGGAATTTACACAAAGAATACAACTTCTCAGATTCAAAAAGACATATGCACCCCTATGTTTATTGCAGCACTTTTTACAATAGCCAAGATATGGAAGCAACCTAAGTGTCCATCAGTAGATGAATGGATGAAGAGGTGGTACATATACACAATGGAGTACTATTCAGTCATAAGAAGAAAACAAA
>JAVSCE010003875.1:0-16140 GCA_032199065.1 Smutsia gigantea
AACTCATTCTACAAGGCCAACATCACTCTAATACCAAAACCAGGCAAAGACACCACAAAAAAAGAAAATTACAGACCAATATCCCTGATGAACATACATGCAAAAATACTCAACAAAATATTAGCAAACTGAATTCAAAAATACATCAAAAGGATCATCCATCATGATCAAGTGGGATTCATCCCAGGGATGCAAGGATGGTACAACATTTGAAAACCCATCAACATCATCCACCACATCAACAAAAAGAAGAACAAAAACCACATGATCATCTCCATAGATGCTGAAAAAGCATTTGACAAAATTCAGCATCCATTCATGATTAAAACTCTCAACAAAATGGGTATACAGGGCAAGTACCTCAACATCATAAAGGCTATATATGACAAACCCACAGTTAACATTATACTTAACAGTGAGAAGCTGAAAGCATTTCCTTTAAGATCAGGAAGAAGACAAGGATGCCCACTCTCCCCACTTCTATTCAACATAGTACTGGAGGTCCCAGCCACAGCAATCAGACAAAACAAAGACATGCAAGGCATCCAGATTGGTAAAGAAGAAGTCAAATTGTCACTATTTGCAGATGACATGATACTGTACATAAAAAACCCTAAAGATTCCATTCCAAAACTACTAGAACTAATATGTGAATTCAGCAAAGTTGCAGGATACAAAATTAACACACAGAAATCTGTTGCTTTCCTATATACTAACGATGAACTAACAGAAAGAGAAATCAGAAAAACAATTCCATTCACAATTGCATCAAAAAGAATAAAATACCTAGGAATAAACCTAACCAAGGATGTGAAAGACCTATACCCTGAAAACTACAAGACACTCCTAAGAGAAATTAAAGAGGACACTAATAAATGGAAATTCATCCCATGCTCTTGGCTAGGAAGAATTAATATTGACAAAATGGCCATCCTGCCTAAAGCAATCTACAGATTCAATGCAATCCCTATCAAAATACCAACAGCATTCTTCAATGAACTAGAGCAAATAGTTCTAAAATTCATATGGAACCACAAAAGACCCTGAATAGCCAAAGCAATCCTGAGAAGGAAGAATAAAGTGGGGGGAATTACACTCCCTGACTTCAAGCTCTACTACAAAGCCACAGTAATCAAGACAATTTGGTACTGGCACAAGAACAGAACAATAGACCAATGGAACAGACTAGAGAGCCCAGATATAAACCCAAGCATATATGGTCAATTAATATATGATAAAGGAGCCATGGACATACAATGGGGAAATGACAGCCTCTCTCTGGTGTTGGCAAAACTGGACAGCTACATGCAAGAGAATGAAACTGGATTATCTAACCCCATATACAAAAGTAAACTCAAAATGGATCAAAGACCGGAATGTAAGTCATGAAACCATAAAACTCTTAGAAAAAAACATAGGTAAAAATCTCTTGAATGTAAACATGAACAACTTTTTCCTGAATACATCTCATGTAATGGAAACAAAATAAAAAATGAACAAATGGGATTACATCATGCTAAAAAGCTTCTGTACAGCAAAGGACACTATCAGCAGAATAAAAAGGCAGCTACAGTATGGGAGAATATATTTGTAAATGACATATCTGACAAGGGGTTAACATCCAAAATATATAAAGAACTCATATGCCTCAACACCTAAAAAGCAAATAACCCTAATAAAAAATGGGTGGAGGATATGAACAGACAATACTCCAAAGAAGAAATTTAGATGGCCAACAGGCACATGAAAAGATGCTCCACATCGCTAATTATCAGGGAAATGCAAATTAAAACCACAATGAGATATCACCTCACGCCAGTTAGGATGGCCAACATAGAAAAGAATAGAAACAACAAATGCTGGTGAGGATGTGGAGAAAGGGGAACCCTCCTACACTGCTGGTGGGAATGTAAATTAGTACAACCATTGTGGAAACCATATGGAGGTTCCTCAAAAAACTAAAAATAGAAAAACCACTTTACCCAGGAAATCCACTCCTAGGAATTCACCCTAAGAATGCAGTAGCCAGTTTGAAAAAGACATATGCACCCCTATGTTTATCACAGCACTGTTTACAATAGCCAAGAAATGGAAGCAACCTAAGTGTCCATCAGTAGATGAATGGATAAAGAAGAGGTGGTACATATACACAATGGAATATTATTCAGCCATAAGAAGAAAACAAATCTTACTATTTGCAACAACATGGATAGAGCTAGAGGGTATTATGCTCAGTGAAATAAGCCAGGTGGAGAAAGACAAATACCAAATTATTTCACTCCTCTGTGGAGCATAAGAACAAAGCAAAAACTGAAGGAACAAATCAGCAGCAGACTCACAGAACCCTAGAATGGACTAACAGTTACCAAAGGGAAAGGGATTGGGGGTGGTGGGTGGGAAGGGAGGGAGAAGGGGAAAAAAGGGCATTACGATTAGCACACGTAATGTAGCGGGGGGGGCACGGGGAAGGCAGTATAGCGCAAAGACAAGTAGTGATTCTATAGCATCTTACTACGCTGATGGACAGTGACTGTTTTGGGGTATGTGGTTGGGACTTGATAATGGGGGGAAATCTAGTAACCACAATGTTGCTCATGTAATTGTATATTAATGATACCAAAATAAAAAAATAAATTAATGAAATTAAATTTTAAAAAATGGTTAGGAATGCACAGGATTGAAAAAAAAATACTTAACCCCCTTGGCTTGAACCAACTTAACAAAAACTCTCCTCCAAGCCCTCTGAAATTTTACACACCCTCAGCCTGAGCAGCATATACCATTCCATTAGAGTCCTCAGCCAGTTCCTTAGAGCACTGAGTGATCATGAGATCATTCCACCCTTTCATCCTGCTTCCCCACACTCATTTTTTCTAGCCTTGCTCACTTCTTCCTCTAAAAGAAAAGACCTTTCCTGCTTCACTATGGAAATGCCTGTAGATCTCAGGGCTGGCGCATTCTCCCTACAACAATAGTCCCTCTTGCAATAATCCTTTTGAATGAAGTCTCTCTGTACTATGTTCAGATTTGTTTGTACTTGACAGTATCAGCGATTTACATGGCTTAACTACTATTTACATCTATTAAATGTTCCTGTACATAAATTGAAGAAAATTTTAAAGGAAACAAAGAAATGGATATGTATGAGTCATTTGATACTCTTTCATAGCATGTGTATTTTATTTACTGCGTTCAACTACTGACATCAGAATGATGTTCAGTTTTATTCATTTTCAAAATAATATGACTGAAATTGGTAGCCTTGAAAATGATGAAGCAAATGTCCTTTTAAGAAAAAAAGAAGAAATTTATTACTACACACATTCTTTAATTAGTGGCTTCATAACTGGAGTTTCATTGCTCTGTCTCTAGGAATCATTTTAATCCTAGTTTCCAAAGTCCAAATATAATTGGAAAAATATGTTTTGTGTTCTATTGCAATGTTTTAAAGATTAGAGCAGGCAGATCAGTTGTTAATTACATTTTTTCTACTATTTTGGTGAATCCTATATTAGGGTGACTATGATCATGAGATCTACATGCATTCAATATGACACTGTTGTACGACACTGAGAATGGGTATATTCCCTACTCAACTGATTCATGGACCAGAATATGAGACATACAGACACTGACAGGATTCCCAAACACTTAATGAATTATGTAGTAAGTTCAGTGTTTTTCACACAAGAAGTGAACCAGAAATACTGCAAACATTGCTTCTGTTTAACTAAATGGATGGCCTTATCCTTAAGGTTTTGGAAGATGTTAAAAAATGACATTCAGATAATTGTTTGGGTAAACAAAATAAAAAAGTTTCTCTTACATAAAATTCCAGGACAGCAGTGCTCACCTCTGGCTGCCCGTGAGAATCACCTGGCGATGTTAGACATGGATGCTTGGGCCTCACCCTAAGCTTCCTTAATTGGAAACTCTGAAAGCAGAGTCCAGGAATTCATGTACTTTAAAATCTTGCCAGGTGATTTTGTTGCATGGTCAGGATTAGGTCACATGTAAAGCCCGAAAGCATTCTTTGCCTCTAGTAATCAACAGAACTAAGTTAGAATTCTTTAGAGACCTACTTCTCTTCCTTTAAACATGAGTCTCTCAGGAAAATATACGTGGTGCACAGTTGGTCTGCTCTGCACAATGTATCAAAAATGAATCACAACTAAGAAATGAAATAAATTTCAGGCTTGTGGAAGGACAGGCAGAATAATTAATAAAAATCTTATAGAAAATCTTGATCTAATACTGGGACTAGCTTTTATGCTGTCATTTTTTTCCAATAGGAATAAAATGAGTGCACATTTCATTCAATAAGAATTAAATTAGGCATGGATACACAAAAGCACTGCAGCTTGCAGGTTCTGTTGTTGCCAATACCCAATTCAGTTCTGACCAGAAAAACATTATCCATGTTTGCAAAGCCACAGCTGCCAGCTTGGAGTGAGTGGAAGCAATCAGGTCAATGTGAGCTTAGAATTGGTGGCTCTAGGGTTAATCATGTTATGCTCGCCAAGGTGGGATGCCTGGACCTTTATTCTGACAGTTAATTTGTTCCTCAGATGTGGTAGAGATGTCTAATGCTCTTTTAAAGTCTGGTTCTTTTCCCATTCTGGCCACAAGGGAGAAATATACTTCTTTGCTACCTTGCCACTGGCAAGATCATGAGAATAATTCTGGCCAAAAGGCTGTGGACAGAAGTGTTATAGGTCACTTCTGGACCACAGCATTTTATTTAATTGAAAGGTTTTCCAGCCAGCACTTTGCTTCATCCTGCCAGAGTGATCACAGAAGCATTCCACTCAGTGGAGTCTTTGTCAGGCCTTAGTCTGCATGGGGACAACATGCAGCAAAGGATACATTCCTACATCCCCATTCTGAAATGGACATGTGGCCAGAGCCAAAATCAAACACTTCTTTGGTTGGTTAGTTTTAACCCACTGATATTAGGGGACTATTTGTTACTGCAGTGTAACCTAGTCCATTCTGACTGATACAGTAAATAAACTTGAGGGAAACCCTTACATGATGAAAAGTTAGGAGGAGCACATGTATCTACCTGTGGAGCATTCATCTTTAATTTTCTTGGAGGCTGAGAAGAGCTATTTTTTAACTGTCTAGAAGTCTTCTTCCTCCAAAATCTGAAAGTCAATGCTAAAGGAAGGACCTGAAATAAATCATGTATGCCTGATCATGAGTTAAAGCCAATGTGGTTTTTATAGACACGTATTACACTTCATGATTTTAATCAACCCTACTCCGAAGATCCTACACAGTTAGTGATTCTTAGAAACTGTTTCCTAGGTTGAATGAAATTCTTAACTGCTGAAAACCTACAATCTTTAATGTATGGGAATATCACCATCTCCTTTCCCTGCGATGCCTTAATCAAAGCATACACCCATCAATAAGTTGTAAAATCAACATGGTTCCTTCTAATTACATGCTAGGAAATCTGGCTTGCTGTTTGGATATAGGGAAGACTTATATCTACATTACCTCAATCAAAAGTGATTACTACTCTGAATTTCCCCCATTCTTTCCCTAGAGGTATGGGAAAAGCAAATTTAACACAAGGCAACAGATTCCTATTTACTGCTAATTCATGCCAGCTTGGAAATGAAACCAAGAACATCTTAAATCTAAATGAAAGCATGAAATGAGAAAATACAAAGTACCGGTTGTACTGCCAGCCTCCTTATAATAACACCATGTTTATTATAAGGATGCTGGTTCATTGAAAAATATTGCAGTGGATGCAAATGTTATTGGAAGTGTGGCTTACACACTAAACATGTGCTTATCACATAGTCACTTAATTTGAGTACAGAATAACTAATTCAGGATAACCTATGTGTACGGATCTTCAATCAGGTAATCCATGCTTGAAATTTTCTCTAATTTATCATTTGCACATATATGAATCATGTATTTGCAACATTGTGATAACCATGAAGATTATAATTAAATACCTGTAGTATTAGTAATGCCTGTTTCTAATTTCCTTCTATATCTTACATATCAGTAGTATATGAATAAACATTACAGACAACTCCTCAGACAATGCTATATTATTTCTTTTAATTTTTTAGAGAAGTTTTAGGTTCACAGCAAAATTGAGAAAGTAGAGTTCCCATATCTTGTGCCCACAAATGTAGACTCCCCCATCATCACCATCTCCCATCCAGAGGTGAATTTTTTACAATTAATGAACCTATGTTAATGACTCATAACCATTCCAAAGTTCATAGTTTACATTATGTTTCACTCTTGGTGTGCATTCCATAGGTTTAGACAAATGTATAATGACATGTATCCATTATTATAGCAGCATAAAGTATTTTTGCTGCCCAAAAATCCCTCCAGGCTCTGCTTAATCATCCCTCCGCATCCTACCTCAGGTCACCAACGATCTCTGTTTTTGTCTCCATAGTTTTACCTTTTCCAAAATGTCTTTATCATTAGAAACATACAGTACATAGCCTTGTTAGGCAGCTTCTTTCACTTAGTAAAATACATTTAAGGTTCTTCCATGTCTTTTCCTGGCTTGATAGCACATTTCTTTTTAGTGGTGAATAATATATCATTGTCTGGGTACATCACTTTATTAATTATAAATAAAGATGCTATAAGCATCCGTGTGCAGATTTTTTGTGTGGACATAAGTTTTCAATTCCCTTTGGGTAAATTCCACAGAGCATGAATGCTGGATCATATGGTAAGAGTATATTTAGTTCCATAAGAAACTGCCAAACTGTCTTCCAAAGTAGCTGTACCATTTTGCATTCAATGGATGCAAGTTCCTATTGCTTTATATCCTCACCAGCATCTGGTATTGGCAGTGTCCAGATTTTGGCCATTCTAATAGGTATATAGTGGTACCTTATTGCTGTTTTACTTTGCATTACCCCATGACATAAGATGTGGAGCATCTTTTCATATGCTTCCTTGCCATCTGTGTATCTTCTTTGGTGAGAGGTCTTTTCTGATCTTTGGCCCTTTTTTTTAAATTGTTTGTTTTCTTATTGTTGAATTTTGAGACTTCTTTGTATTTAGGTGTGTCTTTTGCAAATATTTTCTCCCAGTCTGTGGTTTGTCTTTTCATTCTCTTGACATTGTCTTTTGCAGAGCAGTTTTTTATTTTAATGATGTCCAGCTTATCCATTATCTCTTTCATAGACCATGCCTTTGGTGTTGCCCCTAAAAAGTCATCATCCCACCCAAGGTCATCTAGGTTTTTCCCTATGTTAACTTCTATGATTTTAACAGAGGAGTTTGGGTTTTTCGTTGGTTGTTTTTTTTAATTTTTATTTACTTTTGACAATAAAAATTATATATATTTAAAGTGTACAACACAATATTTTGATATATGCATTGTGAAATAAGTACCACAATAAACCTATAACCTCACACATTTTTTTCTGTCTGGTGAGAACATTTGTGATCTACTCTCTCAGCAAATTTCAAGTATACGATATATTAACCATAACACTATGCTGTACATTAGGTCTCCACAACTTACTCATTTTATAACTGAAAGTTTGTACCTTTTGCTTAAGAGTTCCCCTTCTCCCTCCCTGACCCCTCAGCCTCTGGTAACCACAATTCTACTCTGTTCCTACGAGTTTGCCTTTTTTTCTTTTTAGATTCCACATATAAGTGAGATCATGCAGTATTTTTTCTATGTCTTGTTTGTTTCATTTAGCATAATATACTCCAGGTTCATCCATGTTGTGTAAATACCAAGATACCCTTTTTTAAGGCTGAATATTAGTCCGGTGTGTGTGTGGATGCACTTCACACACACACATATGTGCTTTATCAATTCTTCTGTCAAAGGACACTTAGGCTGTCTCTATATCTTCGCTGTAAATAATACTGCAATGCAAATGGGAAAGCAGGTATCTCTTCAAGAGAGTGATTTTATTTAAAAGTTTTAGGGCATCGTGTTTAATATTTAGGTGTAGGATCTATTTTGAATTAATTTTTGTGAAGATATAAGGCCTGTGCCTAGATTCATTTTTTTTTGTAAGTGGATGTTCAGTTGTTCCAGCACGATTTGTTAAAAAGACTATCTTCACTCCACAATGCTCTACTGTTTTGAATTTCTTTATTTCCACGTTGACCACGAAATTATCCACATTTCACTGAGAATGATGTCTTCACCCGAAAGAGAATAAAAGTGTTTTCAGAAAAGTAATGGAATGAAGTTTGGATACGAAAATCTCAACCACTTCTTTACATGTGACAACCAGGCACACCAAAATGCATTATACATCTGCTGTGTCACTTGGCCTATCAGTTCTTGACTTCTTCTCCCTTGGGTTTTCAGTACTGTGATTTATTTTCTTCTCCTTATACCACGTTATTTGTTTTTTATCCTTCTTCTCACAGGAGAGGCAATTAAACAATGGAGAAATAAAAATGCAAATGGGATAGAGAGAAGCCCATGGGCCAAATTCATCCCAGGCTGCAGTCTTCAAATCTACTGCCCACACAATTTCAAGAAGACCACCTTCAATATGATTCTTAGTTATGGTATTATACAATAATAATTGAGAACAGAGCCATGCAGCTAAGAACCATACTTTTATTATCTCATATCTTCACAGCACTACAGTGAAGTGCCCACTAACAATGCCTTCAACTTACTGATAAAGAAATTTAAGCTGAGACAAGTTAAATCATTTTCCCTTCAGATAATTGTCTGAACCGGAATTCAGACATACATCTGTCTGGGTTGACAGTTCAGGATTTTCATCCATCTACAAGAACCCCTGAACATCTCTTTCTCCTTGCTGTAACATGCTTGCTTAGAAATGGAAATCAAATAGAAGGAAGCCTAATGAGGTTTTCTATCAAGAAGCTAATAAGAAGGAAATGTTATATTTCTCTTTTGTAGATAATGAGGCTTATTAGACAATAATACTTTTGTCACACTTGAGCTCAACTATACAGACTTTTATTATCCTTCTCTTGAATGTTTTCTCCCCAAAGTATCTATTCCAAAATGCCTTTTAGCAAAAGACAATGACAAGTAGTATGACCAAGCCTGTGAAAACAACAAAGACAAAATGATTTAATTTAAGGCCCTTTCCCCATGGAGGAAAAAAGTAGCCAACAATCAACAATCATTGACTGCCTTTCCACAAAAATTCATTGTTAAAAGTAATTAAAGCAAAAGGACACCATCAGTAGAACAAAAAGACATCCTACAGTATGGGAGAATATATTCATAAATGACATATCCGATTACGGGTTGATATCCAAAATATACAAAGCGCTTGCGCACCTCAACAAACAAAAAGCAAATAATCCAATTAAAAAATGGGCAAACAGACACTTCTCCAAAGAAGAAATTCAGATGGCCAACAGGCACATGAAAAGATGCTCCACATCGCTAATCATCAGAGAAATGCAGATTAAAACCACAATGAGATATCACCTCACACCAGTTAGGATGGCCACCATCCAAAAGACAAATAACAACAAATGTTGGCGAGGATGTGGAGAAAGGGGAACCCTTCTACACTGCTGGTGGGAATGTAAATCAGTTCAACCATTGTGGAAAGCAGTATGGACGTTCCTCCAAAAACTCAAAATAGAAATACCATTTGACCCAGGAATTCCACTCCTAGGAATTTACCCTAAGAATGCAGGAGCCCAGTTTGAAAAAGACATATGCACCCCTATGTTTATCGCAGCACTATTTACAATAGCCAAGAAATGGAAGCAACCTAAGTGTCCATCAGTAGATGAATGGATAAAGAAGTGGTACATATACACAATGGAATGTTATTCAGCCATAAAAGAAAACAAATCCTACCATTTGCAACAACATGGATGAAGCCAGAGGGTATTATGCTCAATGAAATAAGCCAGGCGGAGAAAGACAAGTATCAAATGATTTTATTCATCTGTGGAGTATAAGAACAAAGAAAAAACTGAAGGAACAAAACAGCAGCAGACTCACAGAACCCAAGAATGGACTAACAGTTACCTAAGGGAAAGGGACTGGGGAGGATGGGCAGGGAGGGAGGGATAAGGGGAAAAGGGGGCATTATGATTAGCACACATAATGTACAAGGGTCACAGGGAAGGCAGTGTAGCACAGAGAAGACAAGTAGTGACTCTGTAGCATCTTACTACACTGACGGACAGTGACTGTAATGGGGTATGTGGTGGGGACTTGATAATGGGGGAATCTAGTAACCACAATGCTGCTCATGTAATTGTATATTAATGATATCAAAATTTAAAAAAACATAATTAAAGCAGTAAGCAATCCTCAGTATACTGTTGAAATGCATAAATAACCACATATTGTATTTGCTTTCTTAAAGGTAGCATTATTTTTGAACATTTATTAAATATGTACCATCAGTCAATTGTGATAAATTGACTGCATCAGCTTTATTATATAATCATCAGAATAAACTAACACATAGACATGCTAGAGTGATCACATAATTTATAATCCAAGCTAGGGTCATTTTAAGAATGAAGGAAGACGCTATTAATAATTGGGCACCACTGTGTTCTTAAACCTGGACTCATATCTCAAATTGTACTGCTGAAGAAAATGAAGGCTAACAGCATGTAAGTGGCTTCTCCATGGTTATATCACAGTGAGGTAATGGATCCAACACTTGGCCTCAGATGAGCCTGACACCAAAGTCCATTTTGCTAAACTGTAGTCACTATCAAGGAGAATGGACAGTACAGCATAGCGGTTATCAAGTGTCACCACATGTGACAATTGCTTGGGAGTAAGTGATAAAATTTACATTCCCGGGCCCCACTTTAACAGGTTGTGACCCAATAGATATGGAGTAGGGCTCAGGAAATTTACTTTTTGCAACACACCCCTCTTAGGAGGTTCTGATGAACACAGACTGTTGCAAAATTTGGAGGTGCAGTGTTCTCCACTCTGAACAAACACTTCTGAGCCTAAAGTATTTTACTAAACTCAACATGGTCCAAAAATGAAGAAAAAAGGAAAACAAAAGTCAGTAAAGAGTAAACCTGCTCTTACAGTAACATAGGAACCTCCAAAACTCTAAAAGATACAGTGTGACCAAAGCACTTTGTCAACTGGGGTTAGATTAACCAGTCTGTGTTATCTCATCTCATTAAGTCACGTCCTGAAATATTTTTTAAAATAATTTATTTCTCTCCTAGTCAGAAACTTGTTTACATTCCTTTTATTAGTATGTTCCTTCCATTCACTCCAAGCAGAATCAAACTGCTTTCTCTTGCCAGCTTAGTGCTGAAATTCTTTCCTTTCTTACTTTGAAAGACTACAAACTTTTATAAATGATAAACTCCAACTAATGCCAATGAATAACATTTACATTTCTAAAAGATACAAACTAGGCCATAAATTATTTTCCCTTCCCTAAGTTCAGTAACTTTCATGATACTGTTCATAGGTACATCCCAAATACTTATTTAATTTATAATTTCATATATTTAATTTATAACAGAAAAGATTTAAAAAACATCAGTCCATACAGGACTGAATTGATAATAATTCCCATAAAATCTGGACAGTACCTACTTTGGTTATTTCCATTGTACTTAGCAAACTGTAATATTTTCTCCAGATTCCCCATGGAATTAAATAATACCAACCATATCACAAAGCCATTTAATTAGCAGGGGCGTCAGTGTGTGTGCATGTGTTCAGGAAAACCCTAGCACAGCTGAATTCTCAGCTGCATCCCATTATCGAGTAAACACTAGCATTTGAGGTAAGCCCAAGTACTCAGGACAGCATCTGTGGATAAAGTGGGGTTCCTATGGCCAGGATCCTCACTGAACTTAAATGTAACTGGCCTGTTGCTATGCTACCGCTTCCACACCTTTAGGCAATAAGCCATTATTGTGTTAATATAAAGAGTTCCGCCCAGTGCTCTGTGCGAGATGGGGTGGCAGGGGCTGCAAGGCTGTAGGAGAGCGGAGCGGAGGCTGGAGTGGTGGCAGCACCTAGGACAGAGGCCCAGAGGACGGCTGTGTGGGACGACTGTGCAGAGGGGCCCAGAGATAGAGACCGGCTTGCTGCATCCGAAGCAACAGTGATAACACAGACTCGCTCTGAGTGAACAGGATTTTAGTGACTGACCTACCACCTGGAAATAAAGTTTGGTATAACGCTTTCACCCCAAGAACCCTTTGTTGTCAATTTCTTTGGTCACTGTGAATCTATAGGGAACTTGCCTGGAGCTGAAACTCATTTGCAAGACAGCATCCTAAAAGAGCTACAGAGGGAAAACAAAGTTAATTGAATGTTAGAAATCTAATTTTCCTTTTTCTCAGTGTGTAACCATGAGGTTAACATACCTGTATTTTAGGAAGTGTCCATCTCTAAAAATCACAAACTCTTCATATTTTTAGTCTATAAATGATGTAATTTTCCTCAAAAGTTCAATGTAGTTATTATTTAGTGATGAAACCAAACCACAAATAATTCAGGAATACCCAATATCATACAACACCCTGGTAGTCATATATATAAGTAAAATAAAACCTATAATAAGAAGACAAATACCCCAATTAAAAAAAAAAAACTCTAAAGAACCCGGTTGGCAGATCCTCCAAATGTTAAATACAGAATTACCTTATAACCCAGCATTTCCACTTCTAGGTATATTCCCAAGAAAACTCAAAACAGGTATTCAAAAAACACTTGTACACAAATCTTCATAGTACTAATCATAATAACAAAAAGTAGAAACAACCCCAATGAATATCAACCGATGAATGGATAAAGTGTGTTATATCCATAGCATGGAAGATTATTCAGCAATAAAAAAGAATGAAGTAGTGATGCATGCTACCACTTGGTTGAACCTTGAAAACATTATGCTATGTGGAAGAAGACAGATACAAAAGGCCACGTATTGCATGAATGTCCCAAAGAGGCAAATGTCCAAAAGAGGCTAATCTACAGAAACAGGAAGTAGATTAGTGGTTGCCTTGGGCTGGTGATTTTAAGGAAATAAGGAATGATTGTTAATGGGTCTGAAGTTTCTCTTTGAGTTAATGAAAATGTTCTAAACATAGTTGTAATGGTTGCACAACTTTGTAAACATACTAAAAGCTATGACATTTTACATTTTATGTGGGGTTTAATTGTATGGTATGTAAACTGTACCTCAATAAAATTGTTCTAAAGTAATATAAAAATAAAATTTACATTAGAGGTCACTGAATTGTTCACTTTAAAATGGATAATTTAATGTTACATGAACTTCACTTCAATTAAAAATAAAAAATGAAATGCAACCTATAATTTCTTTTCACTTCATATATGTCCAGGAAGTTTTGATTAACATATCCCACTCTAATGTGTCCTTTATTTTAGCCCCTTAGTGCATATGTAATTTATATAATTATTCATACCTATCAAGGTATGCTATATTCAGCTCTAGGCCTGACTATAAGGAAATAACAACTAATTAATAATGTATCAACTTTATTCATTAAAATTAAATGAATTAAATGGGAATTAAACTTCTCAATCTACTCTGCATGAATTTGATTTTATGGTGACAGTGTGGGTAATTCTGGACTTCAACTAAAGATGAACATAAAAATTTGAATTTAGAGGAAACAATCAAGAAAAATATGTTAAAAAGTATAAAACTAAGACTGCAAGAGTTTAAGAAAGAAAAGCTCTGGGACATTTTAGTACCAGTCTTCATTTTTTAAAAGGCTTTTAAATATTAAATTCAGCCTGCATAAATTAATAAATTCTCCCCATATGTAAAACATGGTACAGGGGAAAACAGAAATTATTTTATTTTCCTTTAAATAAAGGAAGTTTTTACACTCTAAACGGATCATGAAAACAAGGAAGATTTTACATCCTAAATGGATAATTAAGACAAGCTTAAAATAATGTCAATGAGAACTTGGAGGATTTTGAAAGTATAAGTAGATAAAATATATACATATATTAGATAAACTATGTAAGTATGTATCTCAGTTGTGATGAAGCCAGTAAGTGAAGACTTCTGGGAGGACATGAAGCAAATAGAGTCTTGGAGTTATAAATACTAGAGAATATTATATGCAAAAGAAAAATTGTGCAAGAGAAAAGACACAGAAATGGGTGCAAACAGGAAGTATTTGGGAGGCAGTAAGAAGGTAGACCTGCTAAGAGATGAGGATCCTCAGCATAAGAAATTGGAGAACTGTCAGGAACACAGGTAACCAGGAATGATCACTAACCAGGAATACCATGTTGAAGATTTTTGAGAAACGGTTACAGAAATGGAGAGGCAGCGGCAGAGATATGAGACCTCAGCAAGTATTAATAAGTACTGACGGAAGTGGCACATGGTGCGAATCAAAGTAAAGAAAGGAAAAGCTATATATGGAGAGAAAGAAAATAAGTGTTATTGTACAAAATTAGCTCATTCAATCTTAAACACAACTCATTTTTCCCAGTTTTATTGAGATATAATTGACATAAAACACTGTGTAAGTTTAAAGTGTAAACAAGATGAAATCACTAACCTGAAGAGTTATCTGCACCCCTATGTTCACTGCAGCATTATTTACAAAAGCCAAGACATGGAAACAACCTAAGGGGCTATCCACAGATGAATGGATGAGGAAAATATGGCATATATACACAGTGGAAAATTTTTCAGCCATTAAAAGAAGGAAATCCTGCCACTTGCAAGAACATGGATGGACCTTGAGGGTATTATGCTAAGTTGAGTAAGTCAGAGTAAGACAAATACTGTATGATCTCACTTATATGTATATATGCGTATATCTAAAAACAGAATTCATAGAGACAGAGAGTAGAATGGTGGTTACCAGGGGCTAAGGGCTGGAGGAAATGGGAAGATGATGGTCAAAGGGCACAAACACAACCCTTTTTATGTATGCAAACTGAGGATTAGAGAGAAATCCTGACTAGCTAAGGGCCACAGAACTAGTAAATGACTAGATGAATTCCAGCACAGGTCAATCTGTCTCTACTGGCTCGCCTTTGATGATGTTCACTCTAAGAGTTTAGAGGGAAAATGGCAAAACAAGAAACAAGGGCCAAGAGCAACAGAAGAGATCCATACATTTGACAAAGAATGTGTCGCTGTTCACTTTGATAACTATAATTTCTTTGTAGTTATACTGTTAGAAACTGAAGTAACCATTTAAATAGTTTGAGAGAATACAACAAAGTGAAAGAAGATAAATACAAGCCAGTTTTAGATTTCCTATGATAGCAGTAAAGATAAAGAATACTTGAAAGATCAGACAAGCCTAAAATTTTGTTAAAAATTTAAACTAAATATTCCTCTTGGGTTTAGGATATAACACAATGGGACTTGGATAAACTGTCGAATTATTAAGTGACAAACCTGGAAGCAGTTCCTGAAAGGGAAGTTGGCTAGCCTCTGATATTTGTTACTAAGAGATTGTGGAATCTCCTCTTTCCTCTCCATATTGAATAAAATGAATATTTGAACAAAAACCCAAGCATGCATGCTTAAAACAATTTTCCCCATATTCCATGTATGTATATCAGAACAGTAGCTCATGTTCAGAGATTCTGTGATATGTGAATCTTGTGACTAACTACCTGTTTGACTCCAGTAAACTAAAACCATATTTTTAGGTTTTGTTCACTTAGCAACCCACTTTTGGAAATAAATTCTAGATAACTTAGGATTAAGTTTGTCTGCAAGAAAAACAGACTCCCAAACAGGGTTAGACAAGACCGAAGTTTACTCCTAGCTTATATCAGAGAATTCTGTAGACAGAGTCCAGGACCACTAGACTCTTGATGAAGTTACCAAGAAGCAAACTCTGTCCAGCTCAATGTTCTACCATCCCAAGACTGCAGTACTCAACTCCATGGTCCAAATATGACTAGTGAAGCTCCAGCCATCACACTGCCACCCAAATAAGAGATGATGAATGTGAAGATGAACAGCATGCTCTCCTCCTTCATACTGCCTATCAGTTCCACCATTTATATTTCACTGCTGACACCTTAGAGCAAAGGCAGATGGAAATTAGCTTTCTCCCTCACATGCTGATGCATCTCACTTCAAAATAATGACAAAAACTCTTCAAGTCTCCTTTGCCCTGGCAGGCAATGCAAATCATTCCCAT